>CM076403.1:13760498-14045498 GCA_038363315.1 Mugilogobius chulae
TTGAATGCTTAAAGGGAACCCTGGACTATGAAGAACAGAATGTGGCTAAACACCTAGTACTGGAGGGTCGATATCTATGTCAACAATAACTTACGAGAACAAATATAACCTGCTTTACATATTGTCTTTAATAACACATGTCATCCTGCTTTATCGTTGCTTTTCCCAAGCACTGGAGCGCATTCTTTGGTTTGATGGACATAAAAATGGAGTCGTTTACCAATGGTCTCACTACCCCCCTCACGTTTCCATCGCCCTGTGACACAGTTCTCGCAACAAACAAACCACCACTGACACGCTCCCAGTATCTTCACCCCCTCTTCCTTTTGATTATCTTACAGTGTCACTTAGACTTCCCGACCCACCCATAATCGTATCCTTGTATTTGGGTGCCAACACTCTCGGCCTCACAACTTGAAAGGTTTAAACCTGGCCAGGAATTCTACTGTCTGCTTAGTTCCCCACGTCCCTACCACTGAACAACACTATCTTATGTCATAGGTCTACGCGCAGCAAAACTGGCAGCCAATCCAGTCTTTATCTCATAACCTACTGTTTATAGGCAATACAACCTAACTGTTCCTCATATCATTCAATGTCAATAGTTTAAGGGCGATCGCTCTATGAGAGATACGAGGGCTTGATCTGGTATATATCTGGGAATGAAGAAGTTACGGGACATCCATTTTAGGAATAAATAAAAATAAATGAGATATATTAATCAGGGCGTTTGATTGTGGTGTTTTGGTTGAATTCTGGTTTGATATTCTTGAGTTGTGCAATTAGAAAAGGGTTGATTCCGCTGTTGTTTCTCACTCAGAGGAAGTAAACAGCAGCTTATTGTTGTTACAGTCTAGCGCTGGGCGACCTGGGAAAAAATATAATTTTTTTCTCATATTGACCAATCTCAATTTTCGATTAGATTTGTTTAACCTTTTCAAAAACAAATGAAAAATGCCATTTATGAACATAAACCATAAATTTTTTTTATTATGTCCCATTTATTAGATTTTTTTTTTTAAACTTAATATCAATACCCTGCCTCAAAGTTTGACTTTTACTCTAAACTACTCATTTTTACTGATAAAAGATCTTTCAATTCAAAACCCACCACCAAATAATTGACATTTTGTTTTGATTCTATCTCGATTTTAATGGCCCAGCCCAAAGTCTTATTAAAGTGAGGCTAAATACGCTGTTCAGAGACTAACTCCGCCCACAACTGAACCTCAAACAGACTCGCAAAAGTGGGAGATGCCTGGAGGCCTTAAAAAAGACGCCCAGTGGGTGTGAACAGACTTTGATTGACAGCACCAAATATGAACAGCGAGCTTGGTAAATGATGTGAGTTTGTGTCTGAGCGGTCCTGGTCCTGAGGTTTGCAGCGGAAGAAGCTGTACAGCACTAAGTCTTTACTTACTAGCAGGTCAAGATTTCTTTTTTTATTTACTTTACAAAACATACAGTATTAAATCTTTGCTTTAGTCAGATGCATTTATGACGCAAGTATTTTCTAAAAATGAAAATGAAAAACAACAATGATAAACTTGCCACTGGCATGAGTTTCGAACCAGCGCATCGTTGCACAAGTGGCACAAGCTGAGCCAAATAACGACTGATGTCATTACGCAGCGGGTGATCGCTTTCCAACTCTCCGCAGCAGCGATGTCAGAGGGAGGAGTTTAGATAAATCGTCTGGGCGGCTCGTCTGCCTCGTCAACTCACTGTGACGTCAGCGTGAACTGAAAATGCACTGACAGCGTTTGCCCATCGTGGCAGTACAGCCGCGGTTTTTGCACACATAACTGCAAAATGAGAGAGTTGGCACAAAAATGTCCAAAAAGGCCTGGAAACAGTAGATAATTCAAATTTGACCCCATATACACAGTTTAACAGTGAAAAAAAGTTGATTCTAAGTTTAGTTTCTCTTTAAGATGAGTTTGGTCATTCTGTCCCTTTTCGTTTCATGAAAATTCTTGGTCAAGTATTGGTTGAGCTACGGACACAAAAAATACGTTTGCAGATTTAATCGCGAAATACGGCAGATATTTGCTAACTTCTGTTGAATTATTTCAAAGGCCACATAAAACATGAGGCTGTTTGTTTTATATTATTTAGCCTACAATCAATTCATCCAACTTCCTCAGCTCTGTCGCTACTTCTGTGGGTTTGTGAGAGCTAGCTAAATAGGGAGAACCAAATTAAAGTTATATTTCACTGCTGTAGATCTGGAGAACTCTTTTAGCTTAACCACTGTTGTTCCTTTATCTTCTCAAAGTTGTATTCAGATTGTTTCATGTATGTTTCAGTCATCAACACCTTTGACATCAGTTTTCATCATCTTTTCTTTGTTCTCCTAACTGATGCTACAGGTAGATTCAGCGATATCCTGTCGACATGTGACACAAATGAACTGTATCTATTCATAGTCGAGGTCGTCAGCCTGGCGTCTGCATCGCTGTGATCTCGTTTATGATGACGCACCGTAAAGAGGCACATGGAACTCAGCACCGGCGCAGGAAAAAATCAGAACAGTCCTAAATTTATTATAGTTGTGACATTTGCAGCACAAAAAATCAAATACTTGGAATATCAGACAGTGAACAGTGATTTATGAGGGAGGTATCTGAAACATGTTAAAGACCACATTTAACAAAGGTCAGAGCCTTGTTACAACTTGAGTTTACAAACTTTTTATTGTTTTATTATAGGCTAAACTTGTGTATAAAACTGCTAATGGCTAACAAACTTCAAATAGAGATTTCTAAACTAGTGCATATTTTAAAGGGGTCCTATTGTGTTTTTTTTTTTTATATTTAGAAAAAAACTGGAACATATACAGATCAGTAATTTACCTTTTGTTCATTGTAAAACACAAAGTTGTTCTAAAACAACTTAAAAATAGAAACAGCTCTATTGACTTCCTGTTCAAAACTGCAGAACTGCCCCCTCTTCACTATAAAATGTAACTGTAAAAAGATTTTTAAAAACTATTTTTTATTGTTGAAAGTGACTATGGACATTTCTGAACCACACATGCTTCACTTTGAATTTTAATCTTTTGAATAATAACAAGTAAAATACAGACAAGTGGGAGGGATAGGTGGTAGGTGAGAACAGGGATTTCTGAGCACTTGAGCTGCAGCTGAAGAACAATACAAGATTACTCAAACATGCATGAATCAATTCAAATATAACTTTGAGTAAACTAATAGATGAAGGAAGGCCATTATAACAAGGTTAAAAACTTAGAAAAGTGAATTTGACATGATAGGACCCCTTTTTGATATTACCACTAATCGTCTCTTTTACTGTGAGAACAGCAGAAATGTCATAAAACATCACCAAATAAAAGTTGTACATTTAGCTTTCACTTCTCTGGAGAAGTGTCCAGGTCACATTGGCAAGTGATGGAGTTTGAATTGTATTTCTGTCTGTGAATGTATCAGTTTAGAAAACATAATATAACATTGCCAATGTTGATTACTAAAGACACAAATCAGTCAGTTTTGCTCATGTTTTACTGAAATCACTTGTTTTAGCTCGTTTTATCCATAAAAATGCAACTTCTGACATTGTGTTCAATCGATTTTCGTCGTCACCTTCTACCGGAGGAATATGGTGTTGCACTGTTCGAGTTGTAGCAACAGAGCAGCTGATTTTGCGTCCACTCATTGAATGTCTATGCTATATAAGTACAGACATTAGCCCTTTCGAGTATATAAACAACCCAACTGGCATTCTGTGCACAGAGACAATTGGAGGTGTGGTTTGCAGCTGATTAGGTTGGTGTGCACCTTATCCTGAACTTAACTCCTAGTAACAAGACTGTTTACTGGTCCAGAGCCTATTCCATAATGTGCTTGTATTTAAAATTTTACTCAAAAATTGACAGTTGTTAATTACCCATTAGGCGACAGTTTTTCAGTTGAAGTACAATTCTGTAAATATAAAGTCTTAAAACTTCTCCTGGAGAATCCAAACTGATATTTTATAAAACCACTGGGCAGAGTTGAGTTTGAGTATTTGTTAAGCTTCTGATTTTTTTAAACCAATGAAAGCAAACAGTTAAAAGCAAACTTTCACATACAGTAACAACGAGTACTATATATACAATTTTCTAACAAGTTAACTGAGTTTGACAAAAAAAAAAGGCAACTTCAAGTCCCTTCACTAGTATTGGCTTCAATTGAGCATCGACATACTATAGATACTAGATACAGTAAGTCACAATATTGAAACCTGGAAAAGCCAAAAATCCAAGACTTCTTTGCAACAAATTTGCAGTACGTACACTTAAACTTTGTTTGTCTGCTTTTGTGTCACTTATATATCTAATTTTCTACTGTATAAGTCTTCTGTCACTGGGATGTGTTTAATGTTTAATTTTGCAACTTCAGTAATCACATCTGTCGTGTTTATTGAGGTTAATGGCAGATTACAGTAACTATATTTATCCCTCATTAGTGAAGTGTTGATTGAGACATTGGTGTAAATGAGAGTGACCCAGTTACACTCGAGCTGTGGCTATGGCGACACAGGCTGCGCTCACACTCACACTGTTTCCTTCTCACTCTTCACTCAGTCTCTTCATTCATTCAAATCTATTGACAAGTCTGTCATTATAGCATTTAGCTGTGGCAACTTTGACTCTGTCTTTAGTAAAGGTTTGCACTGGGCTGCAGGGGAAGTCACTTGTTACACAAAATCAGGTAAATCTGGTAAAGTTATCTGTATTTTTTAAGAAATATATCTATATGCTTTAGGGTTGCAACAAATATTTTTTTTGTAATTGATTGGTTGAGCGATTATTCTTTCTATTAGCCAATTAGTTGCTTTAATACTCTGCGCTCTCTAAGCAAATAATTCATTTGAGCTGATTTCAATTATGCTTTAAATATTCATTATTATCTTTTCATTTTAGTTGAGCACCTTAATCTCTTTAACACTCTACTTTAGGGATGCACGTGCTTTATGATATCGGTTTTACCAGTTTATTGTTTTATTATAATGAGACTAATTTACACGCTGGTTTTGATCCAGGACATCACAAAATGTTTGACATTTTATTCAGATTAAGTTGTCAAGTTGTGACTTTCATAAATAGCTGTTACAGAACACTAAAGGACCACATTTTTTATGTTTTGAGAAGAAAAAATAAGCTAATTCAGTCCTTACACTGGTATCGGTTGATGTCGAGTATCAGCAGATTCTTAAAGCCAAAGTATTGAATTGGCATCGGAACTGAGAAAGCTGGATCGGTGCACCAATGTATTTGGGTGCAGCTAGTGTAGTAGTACTTGAGATTAATCTTGGTCTTGGGAGTGCTTTTTAAAGGTCTTGGTCTTGTCACGGACTCCAACACATTTGAACTTGTCTTGTCTTGGTCTTGAGGATGCTTGGACTTGGTCTTGGACGTGGCCTTGTTTGGACTCGGTCTTGTCTTGGACACCGAGAGCACATTTAATTACCACGACACTCAAAGAAGCATCTGGCTGCAGACCTCCTTCATCTCGCCCACCTCCATACAGACCGGACGCCCATATTTGGCAACTCTCGACTTTTTACAAAGCTGTAATTAACCCCAAATTAACCTGATCTAACTCCAGCCCTAATCCTAACCCTAACCTTACCCGTCTTTGAGGTATAAATGTTGAGAGGTGATGCGAGAGGTGAGCCTAAATGGGTCTTTGTTGTGGACGAAGAGGTGATTATGTGGCAAGAGTTCTGCGGAGGGAGGTGCCTGCAGCCAGACGCTCTTGCCACACTCTGCTAAACTTGCACCAGGAGCACAGTGACCTGATCTAGTCACAGTTTTCAATTAGCCCTGCACAATAAGTTTATTGTACACACTGATAAAAAAATAAAAAAAAAACTTCAAAAATGGCATTGATTTGGTCACGATGAATCACAGTCTTGGTCTTGTCTCGACCCTGAAAGTTTCAGTTTTGGACAATTAGTGGTCTTGGTCTCGTCTCGGTCTTGGGTCCTGGTCCTGGATTAATGATGTCATGACTACTACACTTGTGCTAAAACAAAAAAAGTGCCCACCTACCACGAATAAAACAATATCAGACGGTTCCATGAAGTGAAATCCAAACCGATGCACCAGGCTACACAAATGACACATGTATTCACAATTTTTTCTCCGTGAATCACTTCATTTGTCAATATTATTATTTCTGGACAGATATTGTATTTATTATTACGGGACATTTAGGACAGCTCATTTGGCTCTGCATTGCCGATTTGGTCTTTTTTGCTTCACACTTCCTCTGTCTTGCCTGAATGTTTATGTGAATGATTGATATTTGTTGACTGTTTGTGGAGCGGAAGCAGGTGAAGTAGTAGTCAAGGCCAAGATCTTTCCAAGCCACAAGGCCACAAGACTTTTACAGGTCAAGATCAAGACCAAGAGACCAAATCAAGACCATCTTTGTTATTTATACACTATCACTGTCTACTTGATAATAAAAGTGCAAAGCTTATTTCAAACTGTGCCCGGGACAAGTCAACGCTCTCTTGGTGCAAGTTTAGCTCAGCGTAGTGATAAGGAATGTGGTCTCAGTGTCCAAGACGAGACCAAGACCTTTTCAAGACCACAGAGTCAAGACTAAGACAAGCCCAAGTCTACTAAAGGCTGAGACAGAGAAAGGACCGGGATTTTTCTTTCTCTCTCTCTTTCTCTCTTCTTCTCCTCACTCTCCTCCCTATCCTTTCTTCTCTCTCTCCTACTTCTTCCTCCTCCCAATCTCTCTCTCTCTCTCTCTCACTCTCTCTCCTCTCACTCTCTCCCTTTCTCTCTTTCCTCTCCCTGTCCTTCTTCTCTTCCTCTCTCTCTCTCTCTCTCTCTCCCCTTCTTCTTCCCCCCTCCCTCTCTCTCTCTCTCTTCTCTCTCTCTATCTATTTCCTCTCCTCTCACTCTCATCTCTCTCTCTCCTCCCTTCTCTCTCTCTCTCTCTTCCTCTCTTCCTCTCCTGTCTTCTTTCTCCCTCCCTCTCTCTCCTCTCTATCACTTCTCTCACTCTCCTCTCTCTCTCTCTATCTCTCCTCACTCTCTCTCTCCTTTCCACTCCATCTCTCTCTCTCGTTCCTGTCTCTCTCTCACTCCTTTCTCTCTTTCCTCTCTCCCTGTCCTTCTTCTTCTCTTCCTCTCTCCTTCTTATCCCTCTCCTTCTTCCCGCACTCACCCTCTCCTCACTCCCTCCCCTCTCTCTCTCCTCTCTCGCTATCTCTTTCTTCTCTCTCACTCACTCTCTCTCCTCTCACTCTCGCTCCTCTCGTTCTCTCCTCTATCTGTTCTCTCTTTCCTCTCACTCTCATCTTTCTCTCTCTCTCCTTTCTCTCTTTCCTCTCTCCCTGTCCTTCTTCTCTCCCTCTCTCCATCCTGTCTCTCTCTCCTTCTTCTTCCCCCCTCCCTCTCTCTCTCTCGTCTCACTCTCATCTCTCTCTTCTACTGTCTCTCTCCTTTTTCTTCCTCTCTCCCTGTCCTTCTTCTTCTCTCCCTCTCTCTCTCTCTCTCCTCTCCCTCTCTCTTTCTCCTCTCTCTCTCTCTCTCTCTCTCTCTCTCTTTCCTCTCTCTCTCTTGATTTTTACTGTTTGGAAAAAGGAGCTACAAGAAAACTCCAATAATAATTCTAGTTTGATGATCGTTTGTTGAATCACATTTCTTCTTGACACATTTCCAGAAACACGTGTGACAAAGTCGACTTTCTGCTCCGTGACTCACGAAACAACAACCTTTCCATTTACACATCCTCTTAAAAAAAAAAAACTACATTACAGACTTGGACATTAATCTCCTCTTTGCCTCTGCGTTTCTCTTCTCCTCGCGCTGCATCGACTCGCTGTGAATTACTGATGATCCATCTTTGGTATTTTCCTCTTTTTTTACACAAGTTACCATTGACAACTGTTGTAAAAAGGTCTTTCCCAGGAATAAGACTTTGCACGGAGAGAAGCAGAGTAGTATCGAGGAGGATGAAAATAGCTGGATTTCTAGTTGCATTCATTTAAAGGACGTAGTTTAAATTGTGTCCTGTCGTCGAAGATAAATGACTGTTTTATTATTGGAACATTATGAGCTAAGGCTGAGTATATTTTAGTCTAAAGCAGGGCTACAACATACTGTAGGTCTAACAATCAAAATTAGCCTCGATGTAATATGGATTAAAGGCACATTTTAGACAGTGCCATTGTCTTTAAAGCAGGTGTTTAGTGGACACAATCTCTGGTTTGTGGCTTATTGCTTTTATAGACAAAGATTAAGCTTTTGATTTAGACAGGCAGCGATTTTATGTCAAAATTGTCTAATAGAGCCACCATAGCATTCATCTTAGGTATCTGCTCTCTGTTCTTCTTTTCTTTCTCCTCTCTCCCTCTGTCTGTCTTTCTTCTCTCTTGCTGTCTCTCCCTCTCACATCCCTTTCTCTCTCTCTCTCCTTCTCCCTCTCTCTCTCTCTCTCCTGTCTCTCCCTCCTCTTTCTCTCCTTTCTCTCCTCGTTCCTGTCTCTCTCTCCACCTTTCCTTCCTTCTCCTCTCCTTCGCTATCTCCTCTCTCTCCTCTTTCACTCCTTCTCTCCTCCTCTTCTCTCTGTCTCTCCTCTCTCCTTCTCCTCTCTCTCTCTTTCTTCTCTTCTCCTTCCTGTTCTCGATTCTCTCTCTTCTCTCTCTCTTTCCTGTTTCTCTCTCCTTCTCCTCTCTCTCTCTTCTCTCTCTCTTTCTCTCTCTCTTTCTGTTTCTCTCTCCTTCTCTCTCTCTCTTCTCTCTCCCTCTCTTCCTCTCTCCTTCTCCTCTCTCTCTCTTTCTCTCTCTCTCTCTCTCTCTTCTTCTCTTCTCTTTCTCTCTTCTCTCCCTCTCTCTCTCTCTTTCCTGTTCTCTCTCCTTCTCCTCTCTCTCTCTCTCCCTCTCTCTCTCTCTTTCCTGTTCTCTCTCCTTCTCCTCTCTTCTTCTCTCTCCCTCTCTCTCTTTCTCTCTCTCTCTTTCCTGTTTCTCTCTCCTTCTCCTCTCTCTCTCTCTCCTTCTCCTCTCTCTCTCCTCCTCTCTTTCTCTCTCTCTTTCCTGTTTCTCTCTCCTTCTCCCTCTATTTCTCTCTTCTCTCTCCCTCTCTCTCTCTTCTCTCTCCTCTCTCCTGTAACAGAGGAAGGCTTAGGTATCGGACTTTTTCGTGCAAGCAGAACAGATTTAGGAATTCTGTATCTGTGAAACATGGTAAATGAGGAAATGGAGACCAGTCAAAGCCACTGTATATGTATTTGTTCTGTCTTGTAATTGTTTTTTGTAGATGTGTGATGTCTTGAGCAGCTCACACCTCTGTTCCAAAGAAATTTCTGCCATGGAAGACAAATAAAGTAAACTAAACTAATGTTGCGTTCTGGTATAGAGCGTCAACTTTACGCCAGACGCTAATCGAACGTGGTTGCTTGTCATGAAAAGCGACTAACTTCCAGCTTTCAAGTGTTAATCGCGGCGCGCTCATGCACCTACAGTATTTGTGACACTCATGTAGAAACATACCCCGTGTGAACATTAGTTTGCGCCCCGGTCGTTCAAAATCTTTGTACTGACCTTGGCCTGTCTGTGGTGTCTCTGTCCTTCTGCGACATGATGCGACTGTGAGAACAAATAATTGCTGCAAAATATCTTTATATCTCAAGCGTGTGCACTTTTTGACACTTCTAAAAACTCCTCCAGCCGCCTTTTAACTGCATAAGTATGTCTGAAGATTCAACTTAATTACCAAGTCAGCATATTTTTAGATTATAGATGAACCTCCCATGTTTTAAGATTAATTTAGCTGCGCCAGATCAAAGCAGAAACCATTTAATTAGTTAATTTTTAAAGCTTGCTTTCAGTGACGCGGTGGTTAAGTGGCTGTTTCTTAATCGCGTGAATGTCGTACGTTTGGAGAGCCGTGTTTGTCCCCTTGAACGCTCCCCTCTCGGCTCCGTGGCTCATTAAAGATTTACAGACTGTATAAATTATATACAATCACGAGGAAGTCTTCATGAAGCAAGAGTCTGTCTATAATAAGAGGGTTTTTACAGTTAGGAAAATGCATATGAGGCTATAGAGAACAGTGGAAAGATACTTGATTTAACCCTAAAAGACAGTTATGTATCGTCGTTCACAAAGACAAAAGACAAGTGTTGTACTATTGTTGTTCCAGATGTAGCGCAGTAGTGTAGTTAATGTAATGTAGGTCAGATTGACTGAGGCAGGTAAACATCAGGGATTTCTGTGTGAGGCTGAGAGCTGCAGGATTTAGCTGTTTACAAGTCTGCTTCAAATGAGAACTGAATCATTGCAAATACAATATACAGATCAGCTTGAACTGAAAAAATATTCCTCCAAAAACAACCAAAACTACTTTCTTGGACATAATCTATACACATTTTTAATCTGTGCACAGTTTTGTCTTAAGGATAAGGTTAAGATACACTTTATTGTATGTGTAAGTAAATTCGTCTTCTGCGTTTGAGAGTTGTGATGAAAAATTCTGATTTCTGGATGTCGTGAGGATTTTTAAATCTAACGCGGGGATCCCACTACATGCATCTGCGCTCCGCTCCGCTCCGCCCCGGTCCGCCTCCGAAAGTTGCCGCAGACCCCTCGCCCACTGTCTCCGCTCCAGTCCGCTCCGCAGGGCTGCGTTGCCCCGAGGAGTTCAAGAAGAGCATGCGCCCAAAAACACGAGTTTGTGAATAAAAGTCCCCGTTGAACATCAAATAACTATATCAGGAGCACAGACAACCCCTGTGTTTCACGTGATCACAACAGAAGGACGTGCTTTCCTCCTCCGCGGAGGGTAAAGAGGCTTTAAACTGTTACGAGCACGAACGTTGTCCTGTCCATGTGTCACTGACATATTATGTAGTTAACAGCCTGCTGTGTCCAAATATCAAAGAAACTTTATGTAAAACTACGAACTTTCGTTATCTGATCAATACAAAGTAGCGTGCGGAGTGATTTACTTTGTAATTCCGGACATAGTTCATTTTCTTTTTCCTGTTTGGTGCGTTTTTGATTGGCGGAGATTGACTTTGACGGACTCGGGCGGAGAAGAAAATAGCCTTGATGCGTATTTTGGTCGTACGGCGACGGAGAGACGGAGCTGAGGCGGAGCCCTTGTGGAACGGTCTTGCTGCGCAGTTGATCCGGCAGTCGTGCAGTAGTTTAGCCCGTTCAATTGAGTCGTGGTTACCATGGGGCTTTAGTTTCTTGTGGTACACTGGTTTTAGTTGTTAGCGAATTCTTGCTAGCAGTGTGTTTGTATGAAAAAATGAAAACGTAGTAAGTAGATGAGGGTTTTGTTCACAGCTGTGCTTTTCTGCCTTTTGAGTTTGCTCAACAGTGTAGAGTTTAGATTCAGACCAGGTTGGACCCAGTTTGGACTGGGTTCTTGTTCACATTCCCTGCTATGTTGGCAGGACGATGCAGAACCACAGGTGTATCCCAGGTAAGGTAAGGTTTTTATTAAGGACAGTGTACAATTACATTAAGCACAAAGGCAGAGATGCTTGTACCAGATTGTAGCTTACAGCTAATTTCCATCTGTAGTAAATATGACTTGAGAAGGGAAGGTTGGTGTGTGTGTTTGCTACACGCAAAGTAAGGAAACGACAAGAGAGAGCATTGCGCTGCCTCGAGAGCTGAAGGAAAGAGCGAGAAGGAGGTGATGTGTATCAGCTGCAGGAAAACACTATTTATTCATGTAAACACATGAAGCTTATCAGTAATGTGGTTCCTCTGTTATTAATTTGCCCCAGTTTAATCAGTGGGGCAGGGCGGGCTCACCCCTACCGTACACTGAGTGTGAGTTTGATGCGCAACTCTCGCAAGACTTAGAAGGTGCTTAAACCCAGTGTGCCCTTGTACATAGACAAATGTGCAAAAAGAATCCATAGAGTCTATTTTTGTCGGAGGTCGCAGCAGTCTGTTGCGACTTTCAACTCATAATACGAGCATTCTCACGGGAATGCATGAAGGCTTTGTGCAAACACAGACCTCAGTAGGCTGCAGTTGATGTACAAGGTACTTTGCAAGAAACTCACACATGTCTCTCACTGAACTTGCCTCGCAGTCAGTGTACGAGAGGTGTTAGTTTGAGCTCAAACATACAAAGAATAAGAAAGACAGGCTCTAACAGTACGTGTGTGGGCTTGGGCCAGGCAAGTGGTCTCACTCAACAACCAGGATTTTACAATATCAGTCAAGTCTGATATCATTTGCATCTTGTCTTCAGTCATACAATGGTTCCAAGATTAATCTCTGTCCCTGCGAGAGCTACAATTTAAAGCCATCTTCCAAAGTTTGACTTTTTTTTAAAATCTGTGGACATCCCCATTCTAAAACCTCAATCATATAATTGACAACTGAGCATTACTGAATATAAATGTATTAACTGCCTGGGCCTATAGCTTTAAACATTGAGAATATTAATAAATAGCTTTTGATTTTACTTGCCAATACAGACTAAGCCTCTAAGCCAAAACCTTTTCCCAATCAGTAGGTTGTGATCATGCTCAAAAATGGTCAAAAGCAGTTTTTCCTATTATAGACATTGTAATTTGCCATTACGTATACTGTACTACTAAAGTACTACCAATTTCAATATGGTGATTTCTATTGGTAACTACTAGACCTATTCAACTTTTGCTTCACAAACAAATACTTCATTTAAACAATAGTCCTTTTACCTGCTTTGTGTTAAGTTTTATCGACCTGTAAAACTCTGTGACGTCACATGAGCTGAAGCTGTTCTCAATACAGATGGAAATATGTAAGAAAAGAAAAGAATAGCCCGTGTCAGAAGCGGCTAAAAGCTCCCAGCGTGAAGGTGTAGAGGTGCTAAAGAGTTCGACGACCAAGATACGGTGGATTATAATGCGCTCTCCAGGCAAAGTCAGATGGATAAAATGGAATTCAAATAAGAAGTATTATTCAGAAAAGCTTAAAATAGCCCCGGCAGCTCTCATGATGAATAACTCTCTAACATTAAGAGACTATTTTCAATTCCCCAAAATGTGATGTCGAGACCTGGAGACACGCGGAGCAGAGCAGGACTTACACGGACCGACTGCTCACGAGGAATTCAGGAAATATATTCAGTTTAAGAAGAATAATGGTTTTATGTGATGTTGCTCTATTGAGTTTAGCATTTAAAACAGACTTTATGTTGTCATTTGACTTTATGTTGTCAAGGCACACACTTGAATTTGTATTTTTCTATAGTTGTCAAATAAAATACATTTCTCATAAGTAGTAGACCTCAAAGAAATTTTTTAAAAGACATGTTTTTAGTCTATATTTTTAGTCATTTACTTGATTAACCGGTTCAAAGAGCTCAGTGCTGCATATTTAGAGGTTCATCATCATTAACACAACATTATAAAGCACATTCAGTCAAGTCTGGCACAAGTTCAGGGTTTGTTTCTTCAGACATTGTGACTATTATTGTATAATTATTTATATTATCCAATTACAGAGTGTGTGTTTAAGTCAGTGGCATCAGCAAAACTGATCGATTCTGGTCTTTCCATTCGATCACTGCGAACTTCAAACGATTTTCCATCCTGATTTACCACTGTGTTTTTTAAGATCTTATAAATAAAGTTTAATTAATAGTCAATAAAATGGAGGAAAGTCCAAAATATAGACAGAGCCAGGGCATGGTGAGATATCGATATATATAAATCATATATCCAGTGCTGCAGTCCTTTAGTCGTTTAGTCGATTAATCGGTCGATCCATTTTTAGTCGACCAACATTGTTATTAGTCGACAAATTCCTTAATTAGAAAATAAGGATGTACACTGAAAAATATGATCATCTTAAATAAATAACAAGTGACTATGTGCCTGAAATAAGGTGTATTTAACACATTTTGAGTAGATTCTGACTGGTTTAAAATGTCTTGTTTATTCTTAAAATATGAAAAATTTATTCTAACTTGAAATCAGCAAAAATGTTTTGGCATTTGGAATGAGAACTACATTTACATGTTCTATTTGCAAATCATCATATAATATTCTCATTTATCTGGACAGATATTACTTAATTCAACCCCTTTCTTTACTTACAGCGTCATAAGTTTGGATGTTTCTAGTGTATGTGATTTAGCTGAAGATTTGGATCAAATCATTCAGTCTAAGCTGCATTTCTTTATAACACATGGTCATGTTCATCTTAGTTCAACATTGCCTATGCATTATTGTTTCTCTAGGCCTATTGCGATATCACTTTTTAGTCGATTAAATCGGGTCGACAGGGACAAGATTTTTAGTCGACCAAGAATTTATTTGGTCGACCTACAGCCCTACATATATCCAAGATATTCAGTGATCTATTTCAGCTGTGGAAATTTGTGTCCCATTATGATGGACTATCAAGGATATGTAATTCTGGATAAAAAAGATCTTATAAATTTGATGAAAAGTTGTTACTGACAAGAGTGACAAAGAGAGAGAAGATCAATTAAATATTGTAACATTCATTCATTTTTTGTACCGCTTAATCCCGTTAGGGGTCGCGGGTGACTGGAGCCTATCCCAGTGACTTTGGGCCTTAGGCAGGGAAACACCCTGGACAGTGGCCAACTTGCTGCAGGGTTAGACAGACAACCATTCACTCTCTCATTCACTCACTAAGAGAAATTTACAGTGATGCCCAATTAACCTAAACATACATGTTTTTGGAGGTGGGAGGAAACGGAGTACCCGGAGAAAACCCACGGTGACACGGGGAGAACATGCAAACTCCACCCAGAGAGATCGTGAGATGTTGATGTGGTCCGACCCGGGAGTCGAACCCACGACCTCCTTATTGGGAAGCCAGAGCTCTAACCACTTGGCTACCGTGCACCCCAATAATATTGTAACAGTCCAATTATAAATGTGTTTTATGCATAGAATTATTTCATTTAGTTATAGATATATTTAGTAAGATATCACCAAAACTAATGTATTCAAAAATTTACATTTAAACTTTCTAATCAGCAGAAGGAACGTTGAAACTTATGATACAATATTTATCATGATAATAGAGGGCGGATGATATTGAGACTATGCTGACAATAATAAATAAAGCCATATTTTCCAATCATTCTTTTCTTTTTTATTATTATCTTTTAGTGATTCCTTTTCTTGGTGGAACATGGCTTCAGACTTAATTGCTCTTTCACCATATCTGCTATAAGTTTTTTTTGCTTGTTTAATAAAAAAAATATATATGTGTGTTCATTTCTAACATTATTTTTTTTAATGCTGTTTAAAATTGTCAGGTGATAACAGCAATATATTGTGAAAATGTTGGTATTGCGATGTTATCAATATTGTTAAAAAAAAACATATCGAGAAACAGATTGTCCAAATCGCGCAGCCGCAGAAAGAGTCAGATGCAAATTTATTGGTTTGTTGACATACTGGATTCAAACGTTTTTATAAGGGGGAAATGGAGAAATCTAGATCTAACTGTAAATTAGAATAAATTATAAATAAATTAAAGTTACATTTTAACACGCTTTTGTACTTTTTTTTTTTTTACTAAACCAGTCTTTGTATTCTCTATGCAGAAGTCTTGCTTGGTGCCAGATTGTGCAGTTTGGTGTTTGTGTGGGAGTAACTTCAGGGCTGATCTTGACGACCTCGTGAAGAGTATTTTTAGAAAACTGCTTCTGGAGCTGCAACGTTTCAGAGAGAAGTCTATGGAAGAAGTGGCTTTAATTAAAGAAACAGCGGTTACAGTTACACGTGAAAGTCTAAATACTGAGAGACCAAAATTAAATAAATAAACTCTTGTGTCTCGTCTGTTAAAAATATCTCAGTCAACTAGTGTTATACTGATCATGTATAAAGATAAGCTGTATTTTATTCATTTATTTATTTGGGTTTTTGGTGAAAGGAATGTGTCATCATGAGCTTGTGACTCACATTTTTAGTCGAAGATGATTCTCGATGTCCGCTCACACAAATTGTAAAAATATTATGTAATACAAGACAGTTACTACCGACTTCTCAGGCAAGTCTGCAGAAATATTAGAATCTTACTTATTGCATGTGATCTTTGCAGATAACTTGGTGGGTTCTTCTCATTTCATGCTACAATTGTCCAGTCTTAAAAAAATCTTATAAAGAAGAACAACACATGCTTTCTTAAACAAAATCTAAATCCTGCCTGGATTGTACTTTTTCTTCCTGATGTCAGTCTGAGTAATTCACAAAAAGATGTGTAATAATAATCCCTTGTTTGTTGTCTCTGAACCGAGGGTCAGGTTGATCCAGTTTATCGTCTGCTTTTGACTTTATTTCACTTTTCTGCAAATCCTCTGTGCCTGTACACCGTGTTTTACCTGTTTTTTATATAATGCATTGAGGTTGGATTATGTTGGATTAAAGGAACTGTATGTACGGTTTTGATGTCAGATTTCATAGACATGACCTACGTATATGTGGCACGGTGGCAGAGTGGTTAGCGCTCTGGCCTCACAGAACGGCCCGGGCCTTTCTGTGTGGAGTTTGCAAGTTTCTCCCCATGTCAGGGTAGTTTCCTCTGGACACTCCAGTTTCTCCACCAACCAATAACATGCAGGTTAGGGAACACTTGGTGTTGGTTGGAGGTTGAGGCGCCAGGTGTTTAGGCGAATCGCCTCTGCTGAGCTGCCCCAGGGCTGCTTGTCATCACTGGGTGAGGATTTATTGTGTAAAGCGCGAAGACAACAGTCTATGTAAATGTGCTATATAATAAAATCATTAATTCATTATTAATTTGTGTCCACATACAAGGTCAGCATGTCCAAATATACTATTGTTTTTATTGAAAGTCGTGGTAAATGGAAGTTATTCTTAATTAAAAAAGCATGATGTCCATTTGTTGATGTTTGTACATTTGGTGTTTTGGTTCTCAAGAGGATTATCCAATCAGAAAGCAGAATGGACCTCACATGACTCATTACCAGTTTGGTTTCTTAGAACCTGAAGTTAATTTTGAACCATGAGTCAGGAACATGTTTGAGTTTGAACTATGTTGCTCCAGGACACAGACACAACTGTCTGTGATAGGCTCATGCACTTGTTTCCACACAGTTCTCATTAGGCTCCTCCCACAATGTATAAGAAAGTAACTTACTGGTTATTACCCATGATTCATAGCACATCTTGTTCCTGATCGGTCAGCAGCTTCTTCAATGTATTGGCCATTTCACACTCTGGCAACCCAAGATCATCTTTGATTGTAATAACCTTTTTAAGCCACTAGTTGTGCATCTTACATACGGTTCCTTTGAGTAAAACATTTTCAAAAGCTGATGTTAACACGCTAGCTTTGCTTTGCTAAATCTATGAAAGCAGCAGATAAAGATAAATGTAGGGTTGCCAAACGTCCCGCTATATGGCTCTTCTTCACTGGTCCCTATCGGCTCTGCTGCTGTCCTGCTCGGTCTGGGTATGCACGCGCACAAAAAATGTCTCTCATAATGTTCTGGGGGTAAAAATATGACCAGTGTTGGGAAGAATAACTCGAGTTCAATTACAAAATACTAAATACCTGCATTACGTGTTTTGTAATGCCATCTGTCACATGGTCCAGGGTTTTATTACTCCTACTTATTAAATTAAATACTGAAATTGTCTGTTTTGGTCTTCCATGTTTTGTTTTCTAGCTTCATGTCCAAAGTTATACCTGACCTTGACAAAGTTGTGCTGCATTTGCCCCTTATATAAACTATATAAACCATAGACGACGTTTTCAAGCACTTTGGACCAAGGACTCTGCTGCTATTTTCACCTTTCACGGTCTGAATAGAGATAAAAAAGAAAGTGATGTCTGGAGAAATGCCGCGGAGGGGAGAAGAATAGAGCCGGTCCTGAATGTGGGGACTATGGCTCTGGTAAATGGGTCACCTCAATAAAAGGCTGGAGCAGACGGGAGCTTATCTGGTGCAGGGCCACAACAGACACCGGAGACAAACCGACACACCGGAGGAATGTGCAGCCGTGTATACAATGGAGCTATATATAATTCACAATACCGGCCAAAAGACTCGCAGGTGTGTGGGGTTTTTTCAAAGAACAAAGATGGTTTTACTAATGTACAGGGTCAAACGTAGCAGCAAGTTGAATGAAACAAGTGTGTGTTTGGTTTGAATTGTTTTAAAGGCGTTGGACTTGAGTTTTAACTGTGGCTGCTCATCTCTGTGACAATCTCTTCTGAATTTTGAAGGTTGTGTTTTTTGGGCTGTACTTTCAGGTATAAAAGAGGTGGATTTTTGCAATTTTTCAGGTCAGATTTTAAAATATAATGGACTTTTAGCATATTTTCATGTCTATAAGTAATAATTAAAGTTAAAAATGGCTAGAAACTTGTTTTGTGGAGACATACATTCTAATTAAATGATGATGATTTTATTGGAGGGTTGAGGTCACCTGTTTTGATTTAGACATTTAGACACAAGAAACTTTAATTGAAAGAGATCGAGACCGAATTGAATCAAATTGTCAATTATTTGGTGGTGGGTTTGAATAGAATAAAAATGTGTAGTTTATTATAAGTTTTGTTTTGTTTATGTTCATGAAATGCATTTTTCATTTGTTTTTGAAAAAGTTAAACAAATTAAATAAAAATCGAGATTGATCAATATGAGAAAAAAAAAATCAGGATTATATTTTTCCCAGTTTGCCCAGCCCTAGTGGGGATATTTTCATGGATCAAGCAGGAAAAATGACAAAATGCATAAGCGACTAAGCAAATAAAGAAGACCAAAGTTCCTTTAAAGGTGCAGACTAGGCAGGCTATTCAGTTATATTTACAACTGTGCCCATTTTTCAGAGGGTCTGAGGCTGGGCTACAAAACTGAACTACAAATGTATTTTAATAAATATTACCATAATGTGGAGGAGCAGTGGGTCTATTTAGAGCTCTTAACTACATACTGTATTTAAAGAGGCTCTTTGTAACAAAAGTTTCTCCATGTTATTGCTTTACCTGAAACCTCCACAGTATCGACATTCACTATGGAACATTCTAGGCACAGTAACATCATCTCCATGGAGACAATAGATAGAAATCTCCACCAGAAACAGAAATGTAGTGCATCTTTAAGAATAGGGCTATTTTCAAAAAACTTGAATTAGAATTCATTGAAAATTAATCAATCTAATATATTTCCTATATAATGCCGGTTAGATTCAGATTAATAGTTTTCATGGCACAATTACTTCCTTCTAATCCACATTTTAGTTCCCACTACTGCATGGGAAATCAGGTCTGAACCAGAGTAAACCAGAGTAAAGTGGTGCAGGTCTGTGTGTCTGCGGTGACTAGACTGTGTCCCTATATGTCCCACACTCTGCAGAGCACTATGTCTTTGATGGTGAATTTAATTAGCCTAAAGCTCCGTGCCAGCGCTCGCTGTGTTCTTGTTGTCTTATTGTATGTGGGTGTGTGCATGGAGGCTTAAGTGTTAGCTTGTATTTTTGCACAGCGACAATAGCACAACCTACACGCCAGCCAGAGTTTCCTGGTGGCTGTGCTTTTTCTACACATGTAATCATGTACAATCACACTCTGAATACGCTTCATTATCCTCCTGAGTCCACTTCCTGCTCAAAGTCATGGACACTTCTGTTCATTTGTAGTTTTAGTGACAACTTTTTTTTCACTTGTAGCAACTTTTTAAAACATTTGGTCTTACAATGATTCAAACGCTGTTGCATAAAATCTTTGTTTAATTAAAGGCTTTCTTGTTTGAATAATGGAAACGTCTTGGAAAGAACGTATTTTTGTACTAAGTGTTCTGATCACAAAGATTTTCTTAGAAAACATTGAACAGAAAAATCATTAAATCCGAAAAGAGATTTTCTTGGAATTATTTTCTTTTGCAAAAAAAAAAATTGACCTTTTTCAGTGGCCTTGTTTACATGAATCAAACTAAGTAAAAAAAAAAAGATATCAGTTTGTCTCCCGTTAAAACAGCCAGTTGCCTGTTTTGCCCTTGGTTCACACAACGATTAACCTGAAGATCCTAAAGGAGACCTATTGTCATTCTTCTGTATATTTAGGAAGAAACTATAGCATAAGTACATCAATAATATAATATTTTGTTCATTGCAAAACTCCAAATTTCAGAATCAGAAATAGAAACAGGTCCATTTTAAGGACCAAAACCTCACTCCTGGATCAAAGGGTCGTGTCAGACCTGTTTTGCTCATTTATTATTCTGAACATCATAAATATTCACCATGATGAGTTTAAAATGCTCTTTACAACTTTCAGAAGTGAATCCTAGCTGAGAGAGACTAACAAGGCTACTAGCACAAACTGATTTTCTCCTGTTTATATGCATTTAAAGTATATATTGTTCTGTATATCTGGTAAAACTGGAGCATGACCTTTACTACTTATTCTAGCTAAACTAAAGATGATTCTGAAATCTACTTTTTCATTGCTTTAAGCTTTTTACACACTAGAAATGTATTGAAAACTCTGGTCTGAACTTCTGAGATTATCTGTCACATCACTCGTCATGTCAGTGGTCACTTTGACTCTGTCACAACTTTTAACTGTAATAAACAAGCTCAAAACTTTCTGCTTTTCTACTTCTGTTTACCCGATCTGTCAATTACAAACCCAGCACTCGGCAGAGTTGTTGTGAGTTGATTTTGTTCTCAGACTGTAGTGTCTTATTCAGGCCTGTAATCGACCAAAGAAATTCTTGGTCGACTAAAAACATGTCCACCGACCGATTAAGCGACTAAAAAAGGGGGCGTGGCAGAAGCTCTGAAGCTAAAAGTAGAAATGTCAAAAATATTACAGATCAACGCTAAAACTGGTGTCGAAATTAGATCTTGAACAAATACAGAAAACATTAACAGGACAAAGAAAGAAAAAAAAAAATTATATTTTCTGAAAAGTTTTAAAATAATCTTGAGTTTCATCAAAACTGGTTTGAAACTAAATGTTTGATCATAAACTTGGATTTTGTGTTGAAACTGTCAGTTCATTGTATAAAATCTGACTTTCTTGAAAGAGCATTCTAATTCTCATTATGGGATAGAGAATAGTTTATTCTTTAGTATCAAAATCATGTTATGACAACTCTGTAAGAAACCTTCTCAAAAAGACTAATAACATTATGTTATGCAAAAACTATAGTTTAAACAGAAAATGAGAGGAAACAGTGTGTTTATATAAAAAAGGCAGTTCAGACAAATGATTCTGTTACTGTTGAATACAAATTCTTATAATCTAAATAAAAGAATTAGTCGACTAATAAATTTTGGTCGACCAAGACTTCATCGACTGATTCATCGACTAAACGACTAAAGAACTACAGCCTAGTTTTTTCTGTTTTAGCTGTAGCCTATTTTAAGCTCTTAAAAGAGAAAATGTCCTTTTCTCTATAGATACAGTCTGCATCAGAGGCCACGCCCACTAACAACCTCCATGGGGTAAAGTTTGCGTTGAGAATGAATCAAACAACAGTTTTATCACTTCTACTACAACAGCACATGTGTACTAAGAAATATATTGTTCAAATATGGATATGAACACATGGAGATGAATGAAGTGATCCAACGGTTTAACTATGTAAAAATATCCGGCAATGCTAACGTAGTTGCTAGCTAATTGCTAATGTGATGCTAGCACCGCCGGGCTTGTTTTAGCATCTTTCTTTAACTTTCTATTTACTTTTCTGACATAATGCAACATCAACAACCTGTGACTCAACTTGAATTGTGCTAAAAATACACTTAATTTACCAGAAAATGCTTAAAAGAGTAAAAAATGTAGCTTCCCATGCCTTAACATTGTATTTCTAACATGACTTTGCAAAGTGTACTTATTTAAAACTCATTTGAATCCAAGAATTGCTCTCAAGTTAATTTCAAAACTTTGAAGTAAAAAGTGGCTTCTACTCTATAAAACTCAGAAGTACGAACTAGAGTTTGTCGTCTGAACATTTACTCAAGTAAAGCTACTTCTGTACTACCACCTGTGACTGCGACGAGTGCTCCTCGAAAGTGCTTGAACTCTCTGATTCATGCTTTCTGCTGTAACAGTTGTAATATTCTATAATTAAACACAACGAGGCAAAATGTCAAGCCGCATCAGCGCTTCTCCGTCTCCTTATTAACAGAGCGGTGGCAAAACGACGGCTATTTATAGACCTGCTGACTTAACACATGAATCACTGGAGGTCAAACGCACACAAACGATAATAGTCTTCATCACAAAACTGCATCTGCAAATGTCAAATATCTTTCTGGGCTTGTTCGTCGCTGTTTGTCAGACACGCAGCGCCCAGAAATGACTCAAATTTCTTGTATCTTTACACAAGATTAAGCCCGTGTAAAGCCGCAGCCTTGTTTGATTTCATCGTGTTCAAAATCTCCAAACAGCGAGTCAGTTTTGTGGCGGAGAAGCACTCACACAGATTGGTTAACATTGTGCAGGACTTAGCAGCGTCTATAGCCTTTGTCTGCCGTGTAAACAAATGGACAATGCACAAAAGAGACCAGACATGTGGGTGATGTCATGCTATTGGACGGTGGATGTTTCATTCTGTTCATTCAATGCAAATAGTGTGATGGGCAGAACTGTGTTCTCGTATGCAGCTCCCTGGGCTTGGAACACATTCAGAAATCTTAAAGAACTCATTCCACTGATTTCTTTTAAAGCTGGGTAGCTGATTTTCACACTGCAAAACCATTTAGGTTTTAAATCTGACAACTTCCTCTCACAAATCCTTCGACACATGGTTATATCGACATGTATTTATTTTGGTTGCAATTATGACTTAAACGTCTTTTTACAAACAACAAAGTGAAATGGAGATGACCACCCCAGCTCAGCCAATCAGAGAGCAGCATTCAGCTCTTGATTAGAACTAAAATTCTCTATTATTCATTTCAGACAGTACTCAGAGGTCTCATTTTTTCGCAAAGTGCTGTACTTAGTTGTACTTTTTAGTGGAAACACAAAGTTCATTAATTTACAACTAAAAAAGTTAGCTACCACACCTTTAAGTGTCTTCTTAAAAATTCTTCACAAAAAGTTGTAATGCCTCTGTAAATGCCTCTTGGCCAGGTCTCCCTCGAAAAGGAAATGTATCTCAAGGACTTACTGGTAAAATAAAGGTTAAATAAAATAAAAATAAAATAAATACAAGGCTCTTGGAGAAAGGTTTTTGGGTATCTCATTTAGTTTTTGAGTAAACTTGAGTTGACTGACAATTGCATTTTAAAAAATTACGTTTTGACGATTTTTTAGACCTAAGATCTCGTTGAGTCCAAGACTGTGATGTTTGGTGTGTTAGTGATTGTGTAGCGCTATCGTCAACCATTATAATTGAATATCGCCAGAATCAAAATATTTAATGATTCACATGAACATATAAGTTAGAATTTCTGAAACACGCAAACCAGCTGTATTTGATTCCCAGACTGTGTGCAGATAAATCCATGGATTATCAGTTGCAGACCTATTTGAATTAATTATATTTTTGTTTCTAAATAACTTTTATCATGTGCTGAATTTGATGATTTTATTAAGTTAGTGGTCACAAATCAAAACCTTGTAAGCACATCTTACATAGACGTTGTGAAGAGGCAGTGACATGAAGTGGCTGATGTAATACCACTGTTCATTGAAAATCCGATCACAGACTGAGGTTGTCTTGAAGCAGGATAAACAATGGGAGCAGTCTAATGCCATGTACACGGACTGACACAGTAACATGTACAAAGATGGAGACTGGTGGTGTCAGTGTGGACTTTCTCATTACTGTGTTTCCGTTTGTGCAAAGACTGTGGTGGTGCAAATGGTCCATATGAATCTTACATATCAAATATAATACTTACTTGTGTGTATTCAATGCTACAATTCATAAAGTATCATTAGTTTATTGTTCAGCTTGTTAAACTAGCTCCACTATAGCAGAACTTATAAGCCCCGCCTCTTGGTTGCAAAATCTTATGCCTTCTGTACAGTAAGGAGTTTTGGCCCGATTTTAAGCCCGATGTGCCCCTCTACGAGTTCAGGGAGATGTGGCTAGAGTCTTATGAGTCTTTAATTGCGACTATTTGTCAGGTCGCATCATGGTGAGGTTCACATGCTGCACGAGTGCGAGGACCTTTACAACAGACAGCATCTGGTGCATCTACGTTGTGACAGCGACTTTTAAATAAATGTAGTGTTTTGTGTATGGAGTCATTGCGGATTCTTTATATCATATTTGGACAAGTATTATGCACCTGATCTCCAATGCACCTGCTCCTTAAATGATGATTTTATAGACCAGAATCTTTTTCGTCTTCTTGAGAACCCCCTAATCATTGCTCTTACACATGGAGTACCCCTTATGTCATGTGTTTATTTAGCGATATTTTAACTTTTCTCATATATTTTCATTTCATCATTTCAATGTTTTGATATTCTGTGCCAAACAATTGCCTCTTAACAAGTAAAATGTGTTGCAAACAACATTTTTAACATTGCAATACTTGCAACTTACATTTTCTTTTAAATCTAAAATCATCCCAAGTACTATTTGGCAAAAGGTCTCGTATACCCCCTAGGGTCCACGTACCCCTGGTTGGGAAACACTGTTATAGAGATAGAAAATGGTCAGCACAGAGAGATGACACAGACTTGGGCAGAGCAGCAGCGAGCGGAGAACAGTGAGTGTGTTATGTGATCGAGCGTAGTTTATGGAAACTTTTTTTCATTTCACATCCACAATGCGTCAGTGTAACAGCTCCTTAACTAATGACCTTGGGCTTCCCTGTGCCCTTTATAAACCTGCTTTAATTCATTGGCGTTTCATCATTGTTTTTGTTTCACTTTTATAACCACGCACATAAAAGAAAACATTGCACACACTGTTCTCTGCTGCGCTCCACAAGTCTGTGTCGTCTGTTCTTTCTGCGACATGATGCAACTGTCAGACAAATAATGGTTGTAAATATCCTCATCTCTGTGGCCTGTTCTTTTTTTGATATGTCTAAAAATCATGTCCTCCTCCAGTGTGCAGCAAGCACACGTAGTAGATTAAGATTTTACCTTACTTGATTCTCTTGTTGGATTGTGACTACATGACATTTTGAACATGTTTCGATTACTCAGAATCTGCTTTTTGAGAAATAATCACATGTAAATACAGACAAGTGGGCGGGTTCTACTCAGACATGCATCAATCAGTCTAAATCCAGCAAAAAATGTATTTAGCATAAAGTCTCCCTTCAAAATTCAAATGTACTTAAAGGGCCACTCAACAAATTTGAATAAAAGCTCATATTTGTCATTTAGATGTCTAGCTGTTCCTTTCACCTTCAGAAAGTTACACATGTGCCTGATTTCAAGACTCATCTCCTTATCAGATCCACTCGAAGAGGAATATTAATAAACTCAAACGCAGGCTGTTGGGTTTTGCTCAAGTAACAAAAAGCATTATTGCCCTCATTTGTCAAACGGCTGTCTGCTGCGTGTTGAGATAAGTGCCTATTGTGGAGCCGCTTTCTCATATCCTCCTTGTCTCTCTCGTCTTCGCAGGAAACCAACGAGCTCGTGGCCATAAAGAAGTTTAAAGACAGCGAGGGTAAGTGAATGCATCACCAAAAAGCAGAGGTGGGAGTTACCAGATGGCTAATAAAAAAAAATACATGGGAAAGCCCAACAATTACTTTTTAAGGGTTTACACAATCACCTGGCAACAATTTAGCCTAGCAATCGCATTTCCGTGAGCAAGGACATCTTCTCCTCAAAAGACAGCTAAAACAGGAAAAACAGGCTACAGTTTGATAACACATATTACCAACCATGACCCTGCTGAATGTAAAATTGTGTGGGTAGTTCGGTTTGATTGAGTAAATTGTGAACCCGTAAACAACTCTAATCGGTCCAACATTTAAAATCTGGTCGGTGGAGAGGATGCCTCGGCGTTTACTCGAGCCGGGTTTGTTGTTTGTGAGCAAACGGACCAAAACATGAACGTAATCGCTGAACACACGAGGCACATAGTCAAACAACCATGTGCCAGATCAATCACAAGACAATAATAACAAAACACAAGAGAATGTGATTCCCTCACGGTCATATTACTGGACAAAAACAATAAACAACCACCCAAAGCAAATAAAACAAGCAAATGTTACTAGCACAAATATCGATATCAATCGATACCGCGATATTGACAACTGCGATTAGCTAATCGCAAAAGCCTCAATATTCCTCCTTTTCTTACGCATAAGCCTCATTTTTAATTTTTATTGGACACAGCGCACTACAAAAGTGAACACAGACCAGCCCACAGCGACAGGCATTTAAACTGCACAACACGACTAAACAAAAGTCTATAAACAATGCTTCATGACAGTTCTAGTACGTATTCATAAAACCACTCATAAATAAAGAGTTACGTTTTGCAGATGCTGTTAGCTTAGCGGCTTACCTGAAGTAAAGCATCGGTAGTTTCCCAGGCAAATCCAGTCTGTTTTCTTCACAAACATAAAATCCAAGCGAATAAAAGCTGCATGACTGATATTAGGCCATAAACACTCTAGTGTCACTGGCAAGTTGGCGCTATCTGCTGGCGTAGATGTATATTTCTGTCACAGGTTACAGGTTAAATAATAGTCTTAAGTTACTTTAGTTACTGTTTATACAGGCCAACTGAATTATCCAATCAATCTTGGTTGTAGCTTCAGAAGTATTAATGCTAAAATGTATGTGTAGTTAAACATTTCATTAGTAGGGCAGTTTATTTTTAATATGTTGCAAATAGTATGCTCAACAGAAAAAAAAAAATTATACACATGTTTATAAATATCAAATCGAAACCGCATATCAAACAAAAAAATCTCAATTAAATTTTTTGTCAATATTGTGCTGCCCTAATGTTTAGTGAATCTTAGTTTACTTAAAAATGTGGTCTAACCTGTCATGATCACTAAGGAAGCTTTTCACTGTTGTCACGGCAACAGTAAAAGCATTACCATTTTACCACATTAAGTTTATTTATTTATTTATTTAAAGGACAATGTGCAGTTACATTAAAAGATGGCTGCACCAGATTTAGCAGCAAGCTAAAGCCAATATATTTAGTTTTAAGTTATAGATGTATATTTTAGACTGAAAACAACCGCACTGTGAATCTAAGTTAGCACATAGCCCACAACATGTCTTTAAACTTTTAATATCAAAATTTTTTCCAAACCCCTATGGTGCTTTTCAATTGAGCAATTTCCAACTTCAGGGCATTACTTGGTCAAACTTCTTCCACCTCTGGGAAAAGCAGACCTGGGGGCGGAGGAGCGATGCCTGCAGGATTTACGGTGCTCTGTTTGATTAAATGTTACAGAGAATGAGGAGGTCAAGGAGACGACGCTGCGAGAGCTCAAGATGCTGCGGACGCTGAAGCAGGAAAACATCGTGGAGCTGAAGGAGGCGTTCAGGAGGCGGGGCAAACTCTACCTGGTCTTTGAATATGTCGAACGGGTCAGTGCTTTTACATTTTCTGTCTCAAAACGTTAAGTGCCACTGTATTTATAAATGTAACTATTGTGTTTTTATACAGTATGGTTTTTCTACGGCATTGACAATAAACTGTATACATACAACCACAACTCTGCTGACTTTTGAGTTTGCGTCTCACATGTAAAAAAGAGGAAATCAAGTAAATAGTAGGAGAAAGCAGCTAAACAACAGTAACAGAGGTTTCTCTCACATTTCTCACTGACACAGATTTGATCACACACAGTCTAACTCCTTGCCTTTTCCTCTTGAATAATGTGTTTTTTATCAGGTTTGATGCGAAAATTATTGTTAAGCAACAATTAAAATGCACTAAAGTTCAGCTAGCAAACAAGCTAGCTGAACTGTGCAAAGCTCTGTTGTCATTGCCCAATTTGTACCTCTTTCCATTTTGTACCTATAGAGGGATTTTCAGTCGACGTCACTCTCCGCCCTACTGCGCGTGTGTCATGCAGAAAGAGCTCATATCCATTTGTTTATATTGGGATATTTGTTCGAATTAAACAACGAACGGGACGACAGCTAGCTGCTTTCATCAGGTCTGAACCGGACTGACAGACGTATGTCTCCTGAAGCTTGAGTCAGCGTTTTTCTTGCCGTTTTTCTCACTTACCTGAAAGTAACTTCTAAGGGTCGTAGGATCAAATTTCATCCATAAATGTTAACGTAGCAGCAGAACTTTTGTTGTCGCAAAGTGATAAACTCTTGACATTAGCTTACAACGGAGCTTTTTTGACTTGTTTCCACTGTTTGTTATGTGTGAAGGCTCTTTCTGCAGGACGGGTTATTATTTGCTTCAACACGGGTGATGCCTGCACACCAGGTATACATAAAGAGCCGCCGCTCATTGACACAAGCCGTGGAAACAAGTCGAGCCAGCAAGGTTGTTAGCTAACTAGAGTTTATATAACAAAAGTTATGCTGCTAAATTAACATTTGTGAATGAAATTCAACCATACAACCATTACATTCAGTAAAAACACATAACAAAAAACGTAGAGAAAAACACTGCTTGTTTGGTTGTTTGTGTTTATTATTTAATGAAGGGACAATGCACATCTAGAACAGAGGCATGGGAAACAAGTTCCCCGTAAACAGGATTTTAGCCAGTGCTAATTTTCATCTTTAGTCCCTGCTGGAAAAACAGCCAAGCTTCTAAGACCCAGAGGTTTGTCATACCAAGTCATACCTGATCCAAAACAGCTGCTCTTTTCTCGTTTTGTTGTTTTAATCAAAGAAGTTCTTTAGCTAACCTGATGGACAGCGACTACTTTCTGCATGGAGCAAGCACAGTAGAGCGGAAAATGACATGGACCAATAATCCCTCTATTGGCACAACTACGCATGCACAGGCTAAATAGTCTTTAAAACCATTATTTGTAAGTGTACAGCTAATATTATTTGTTTATTTTGATATTTATGAATGTATCTCACAAAAGTTTGCCAATAGAAAGCCTAAAACACACACTAAGCTAACAGTTAGCAGCCGGAACTAGCTAATCCGGCATTTACAGCTTGGAAACCGTAATAATCTCATTTGCTTTTGAAATTTGTGAATCGAATTACAACTCAACACTTTAATATTAAATGAACATCTGAATATTTAAATCTGATTTTTGGTATTGACATGAGGAACACCTGCAGATATGTGTTTGTAAATAGTGGATCTTTAGAGTGACATAAATTACAAATCATTTTAAAGTAGCTCCGTCAATATTATCCAGCTTTATCCTTGTCTGCTCCTGCTCAGGTGTGAACAATCAGGAACAAATCTGATTACTCACCTCACATATGTAACTGTTTACGTGACATTTAAGCTCCAGAAATCAGACAATGATCACGTTTATTCGTCTAAATGTCAGCTTATAACCGTCGCTTCTGACAGCAAATACAAACACCATTTATTAATCTAATTTCACAGTATTTTTTTACATTTTAAGTTGCATCTGTCTGCTCCAGCTCATCTCCGTGTTACAGTACATGCCTCTGCTGTGTGCTATATCTAGACCTTCAGGACAACGACTCGGTTAAGGGAAGAAAAAAAAAAAAAAAAGAAAGAAAAACACGTCTCTATGGAAACGTACGAGCAGTGATGTAATGGTATTCCCCACTGTGTTGCCAGGGTTTCCAGCCAACACTTTATTTCTTTGCAACATCTTCCCCTCTCTGCTGCAACAGTCGTTTGGTGTCACTGTCTCTGTCTCTCTCTTTCTCTCTCTCTCCTCTCTCTCACTTTTTTCTCTCCATTGCTCTCTCTCTCTCTCTTTCTCTCATCTCTCCCTCCTTTCTCTCTCCTCTATTTCTCTCTCACCCTCACCTCTTTCTCTCTCTCTCTCTCTGTCTCTCCTGCTCTCTCCTCTCTCTCTTTCTCTCTCCTTCTCTCTCTCTGTCCATTGCTCTCTCTTTTTCTCTCTCCCTCACCCCCTTCTCCCTCTCTTTCCCTCCTCCTTTTTCTTCTCTCTCCCTCTGTATCCCCCCTCTGTCTCTTTCTCTCCCTCCCTCTTTCTCTCTTTCCTCTCTCTCCTCTCTCTGTCCCTCCCTTCTGCTTCCTCCCTCTTTCCTCTCTCTCTTCTCTCTTCTCTCTTCTCCCTCTCCTCTCTCTCTATCTTTCTCTCTCCCTTTCTCTTCTCTCCCACTCTCTCTCTACTCTCTTTCCCTCCCTCCCTCCCTCTCTCCTTCCTCCCTCTCTCTCTTTCTTTCTCTCTCTCTCACTCTCTCTTCTCCCTCCCTCTTCTCTCTCTCTATTTCTCTCTCCATCATCTTTCTCTCTCTCTCCCCCTCCCTCCCTCTTCTCTCACCCTTGCTCTTTCTCTACTCTCTCTTTCTCCCTCGCTCCATCCCTCCCCCTCTTTCTCTCTGTTCTCTCTCTCACATTCTCACTCTCTGTCCAGTGCTCTTTCTTTTCTCTCTCCCTCACCCTCCTCCCTCTCTTTCTCTCTCTGTCCCTCACTCTCTCTTTCTGTCCTCTCCCTTCCTCTCTCTCTTTTTCTCTCTTCTCTCCTTCTCTCTCCTCCCTCTCTCTTTCTCTCTCTCCCTTTCTCTTCTCTCCTCGCTCTCACTTTCTCTCTCTCTTTCTCTCTCTCTCCATCTTTCCCTCTCCCCCTCTCCCTTCTTCTCGCTTCCTCACTCTTTCTCTACTCTCGCTCTCTGTTGCTTCCTCCCTCCACCCCCCTCTTCTCTCTGTCCCCCCTCTCTCTTTCTCTCTGTTCTCTTTCCCCTCTCTCTCTCTCTCTCTCTCTCTCTCTCTCTCTCTCTCTCTCTCTCTCTATGTTATTAAACTACAGCCTGAAGTCCCAGTATTCCCCAACAATAAGACATCTTTATTACTATGCTAATGATGATTACATTTTAATTAGGATCCTTTATTTATTTTTACTGTTATTTGACATGTAATAAAAGAGCCTGTTTTAACATACATTTTGACACTTTGAACAAGTTTAAGTAATAAGTGCAGATTATTCAGTAAGACATGCAAAAATATGACTAAAATAGGCTTAAATACAAACTATATACAACAAGAGCTCATCTGCCCACGGCGCCATCTTGACTTGACAAACATACTCTATAATAATACATAAATAAATGTAAAACCTCCACCGTATTGTGTCTGTGTATCTGTCAGAACATGCTGGAGCTGCTGGAGGAGCTGCCGACCGGAGCACCGCCTGATAAAGTCCGCAGCTACATTTTCCAACTCATCAAAGCCATCAACTGGTGCCACAAGAACGAGATCGTGCACAGAGGTGAGAGGAACGCTGGTGACTAATAAATCTACATGGAAAACTCACAGATTCCTCCTAATTACTAAGTCTGACTATATGGACTATGTGTGAATGTTGGAGCTAATTAGACCTTGTCCACATGAGACAAACTATGATAATTTAAAAAACAATTGCATAAACATGGAGCTGTCTTTGTATTTGTAAGCGTCCACACGAATCAGTAAACCAGCTTGAACCCGGTGTAATGCCTGTAACTGACCAGAGTGTGGCGCTGTGACACTGACACAAAACCAAAGAGGAAGACTTGACACTGAAGTAACAGAAAATATGTTAAATGCAAGCGGAAACAAAGAATTCTTTAAACTTAGCAAACCATTCTGATTCACATTGGCCCAGACCTGGTTCAATCGGGCCCTGGCATGTTTTGAGATACAGAAATGCTAGAAACAGAAGCGGGCTACGACAATAAACTTTTAACATTTTGAGATTAAATTCACAATGTTATGATAATAAAGTGAAAGCCATAAAAGATATTTTTCATTTTTAAAGTTTTACAAGATTAAAATTGTATTTGGATCATAGAACATTTTTAATAATATAAAAATCTATTATGCAAACCTTTGACTCATCCAAGTCGAAGTGCTTATTGTTAGTTAGTATATAATAGTTTTGTTTTCTCGTAAAATTGCCCTAATAAATTTGTTACATTTTGAGATTAAGCTAATAATTTAAGAAAATAAAGTTGAAGCTTTGGAAAGTTAAGATTTTACTAGAAAAAAAAAACCTCATGAATACAAGAAAAAGAGTCATATTTTTTCTTAGAATATACACTATATTACCAAAAGTATTCGCTCACCTGCCTTTACTCATACTATGAACTGAAGTGCCGTCCCATTCCTTACTTCGTGGCTGAGTTGCTGTTGTTCCCAAACGCTTCCATTTTGTTATAATAGAGCTGACAGTTGACTGTGGAATATTTAGGAGCGAGGAAATTTGAAATTTAACAAATTTGAATATGACAGTTCCACGCTGGATTTCACTGAGCTCCTGAGAGCGGCCCATTCTTTCACAAATGTCTTGTTTCACAGTCTGCAGCCTGAGTGCTTGACTTTATACACCTGTGGCCAGGCCAAGTGATTAGGACACCTGATTCTGATCATTTGAATGGGTGAACCGTAAAAAGAAGCTAATTTATAAATGAAACTTGAAGTTTTATGGCATTGAAATCATAATTTTATGAGAAAATTCAAGATTTTCTTGTGATAAAGGTCAGTACCATTCTGCAGATGAGACCATGACTCTGGGCAGGAGATTGATGTCTTCAAGTCAATGAATGGGAAAGTACTGTGTGGAGTCCTAAACCAGAGTTTTGAAATCTTTTCACTCTGGGACCTGGTTTCAGAAATATTCGTTTTCAGTGTCCTAAAACTCCTGCTTCGTGTGGACGATGTGTGGTTTAGGTCTAATATGTCTTCTGAAACGCCTGAGCTTGGCTTCGTGTGGACAGGGCCTTATTGACCAAAGAAATATAATATAAAACAACAAAGTATATTTTTCTTGTCCCTGATTGAAAAAAAAAAGTCTTTTCATCAACTTGTTTGTGTTCTGTAGATATCAAACCGGAGAACTTGTTGATCAGCTCTGAAGACGTCCTCAAACTCTGTGACTTTGGTGAGTCTTTGGTTCTGCTGCTGTCGTCCTGATCTGACTCAGTGCAGTGTGTCTTTGTCAAGTAAATGTAATTGACTGTTAAATAAAGGTGTGAGTGTGAAAGAGAGAGAGAGAGAGAGTCGCTTTGGGTTTGTAAATGCTGCTTGAATCAATAATACATTGTTCTTTCCTTTTGGCTTTCTCCTCTGCATTGTTTTATCGTCTTTATGCAATTGCCCCAGACCAGCTCAACAAAACTATCATTATGTCATGACCCACAAATGTACAGTGCATCTAACCAGACATGCAAATAAGTAGGAGCGACATCATAATTCTGTGATCTTGTGGGCTTTATATGAAGATTAAAAATACTGATTATTGTATTAGTATTGGCTAAAAAAAATCTTATTGTTGACATTTTACTGAGGGGATTTTGGTAATTTATTTATATTGAGCGGACTGACAGACTATCATAAAAAATCAAAAGTTGGACCCACATGATTTGTTTTAGAGCCGATACCAATAATTGATATTTATTAGTGCCGATATTTTAAAACCAGATCTAAGTAACATTTTGGTCACATGTACATTTTCCTGACGCCAGTTTTTCTGAGAAACACTGGCTCCTTTATTTTTACACTGGACAGTGTGAAATATTTTTTAATGTACTTTTTTTGGCCTTATTTGGAGAGAAGAAAGAAGAAGAGAAAAAAAGAAAGAGAAAAAGAAAGAAAGGGAAAGAAAAAGAAGAGAAAGAAAGAAAGGAAGGAAGGATGAGAAAGAAAGAAAAAAAGAAAGAAAGGGAAAGAAAAAAGAAAGAGAAAGAAGAAAGAAAGAAAGGAAGGAAGGAAGAGAAAAAAGAAAGAAAGGGAAAGAAAGAGAGAAAGAAAGAAAAAGAAAGAAAGAAAGAAAGAAAAGAAAGAAAGAGAAAGAGGAAGAAAAAAAGAAAGAAAGAAAGAGAAAGAAAAAAGAAAGGAAGGAAGAGAAAAAAGAAAGAAAGAGAAAGAAAGAAGGGAAAGAAGAAAGAAAAAAGAAAGAAAGAAAGAAAAAGGAAAGAAAGAAGAGAAAGAAAGAAGAAAGAAAGAGAGAGAAAGAAAGGAAGAAAGAAAGAGAGAGAGAAAAAAGGAAGACAAAAAAGAAAGAAAGGGAAAGAAAAAGAAAGAGAGAAAGAAAGAGAGAAATAGGAAAGAAAGAAAGAAAGAAAAAGAAAGAGAAAAAAGAAAGAAAGGGAAAGAAAAAACAAGAGAGAGAAAGTATGAAAGAAGATAAGAAAGAGAAAGGGAAAGAAAGAGAGAAAAAAAAGAAAGAAAGAAAGAAAGAGAGAGAAAGTAAGAACGAAAGAGAGAAAAAGAAAGGAAGAGAAAAAGAAAGAAAGGGAAAGAAAAGGAAAGAAAGGGAGAAAGTATGAGAGAAAGAGAAAAAAAGAAAGAAAGAAGAAAGTAAGGGAAAGAAAAAGAAAGAGAGAGAGAAAGTAAGAAAGAAAAAAAAAAGTTAGAAGAAAGAAAGAAAGAAAGAAAGAATTATCTGGGGCAAAAAATATATTTTGTGGTGTTATTATGCAAATATAAATACCAGTTTTAGCGTAATTGATTGTTTAAATATAATTTTAAGTCTATAGTCTTTTAAAAATTGCAAAATTGATGCTTTGAGGACAAACTGAGACTTGTGAGACTAGAGAACCTCCTCTAATAATATCCAGTTTTTTCGATATCTATAATGCAAAAAATGAAAACTATCGGCCGATACTGTTACTGAAATATTGCACAGCCCCAGAAGCACTAAAGGTCAAATGCAGAGGTCTGATATGTCTACTCGTGGATTATTTAGCATCTGAAAACCTTGACTCTTCTTCCCCAAAATAGCGCTTTTACAAAATCATCTTGTGCGATCAGAAACATGAGTAAAACCTGCATTTCATAACTGCTTCAGCTGCGTCTACCTTCTGACAAACGCAGCCACACTGTATTCCATCTTCCATATTCACAGGTCATACAGTTGGATGTTCAAAATTCACACTTTTACTAGCTTTGCATATTTGGCGCGAGTGCGGGCTTGTGACTCAGGCGGGGTGCGACGTGTTTGCTATTCACTGTCGGAGCGCTGGCTTTGTGTTTATTGTGAATTTTCATGTTAAAAATGGACCGGGTCTGCACCAGTTATCCAGCCAGGCCCGACTTAACTCGTCACCGTGACCATGTTGTCATCCGAGCTGTCCAAACAAACCCAGTGTTGGCTACACACCCGCACGGATAATTAGAGGCACGGTTCTTTAGTGTGAAGGCGGCCTAATTGGGCAATATCAGATCTGTAGATATTAATGAGCGAGTGTGGCTAATTGATTTCGTTGCAGGTTTTGCGCGTAACCTCTCCGAAGGAACTGATGCCAACTACACAGAGTACGTGGCGACGAGGTGGTACCGCTCTCCGGAGCTGCTGCTGGGGTAAGTCCAGGTTTTATGGATAAGTTTGCAAATAATGGAGAGTTATGTTGTTATGGAGCATCTAAATATTGTCACAAATCTACACAATTTATTGCATATTTTGAATTCTTCTCATTCCGGCCTTTTTCCCTCACATGCCTGACTAAAATCGGTAAAAATTCAAACTAAAACTGTTCCTTGAATCTTTTGGCGCACAGGCAAATGGCTGGGGTCTTTTTAAAGCTGTATCCTTGTAGTTTTAGATTCTGATGTCCAACAGCTCTCATCAGAATGAGAACTTTCTGCAAGCAAAAGAAAAACAAAATCTAAATTCGCCTACATTTTTTTTTGTTAATATAAGGATTGGTAAAGCTGGTGTTGAAGCTGAGACATAAATGACACTAGATTTGGCATATTTTGGGTTTTGACAATTCCTCTGTAAAAGCTGAAGGCAATTGAGGTAAAAATGAGTTTTAGGGACCCAAAATTACTCAAAAAAGTTTAGGCGGAGCCAATACAAAAGTCCCATTAAAATTTTAGAATTTTTGGGACTTTTTTTTATTTGGAGGTTTACAGTAGAAATCTGAGTCTGGATCATCCCAGAGGCGGATTTTGCTCTAAATAAAAGGGATACAATGGTATTTTTATATTTAACCTTTCCAGGTGCTTCATAGTATGTTTTTTCAGACACTGAACAAAATGGAATTTTTAAAGAAAAATGGGGTGTCCCTTCGAAGAGACGCCAGAATGATAAGGGCTTTTAAAGATGGTGACACGGTGGCACAGTGGTTAGTGCTCTTGTCAGCAAAAGTGACAAGAGACTTTGCCATGTGGAGTAACACTACACAAAATGTCTGAATATATACTGTATATATAACAACAAAACTCCAAAGCCCCATACAGTTAATATGGTACACCAGGGGTTAGTAAAATTCAACTCAATTTTGAGGCCTTTCCTAATTTGTCTATGTTACATTAATACCAAAATAATAATAATAATAATCTCATCTTAATGTTCTTGGTATTCTACTAAAGTACTCTGTATGTGCTAAAAAGGTTTACTTGTAGTAAAACAGGAGTGTCGAACTTATTTTCCTCAAGGGTAGAGCTGGGAAATATATAAAATTTTAGATAGTACCATGAATGTTATTTTTAAGATATGCAAAAATTCAATAATAATTATATCGTGGAGTTGAAAAAAAGCTACAAAAAACTAATTAACATGACAAGGCAGGTTCATGTAAAGCAGATTTTGTACAATAACTAATTCAAAATGCTTTAAAAAAAAAAAAAAGAAGAAGAAGAGGAAATAAAGTGTAAGAGGAGTTTACTGCATTAAATGACATTTATTTACTTTGGGTTTTTGTTGTATTACATAATAATATGCACGGTAGCCAAGTGTTAGAGCTCTGGCTTCCCATAAGGAGGTCGTGGGTTCGACTCCGGGTCGGACCATATCAACATTCACGATCTCTCTGGGTGAGTTTGCATGTTCTCCCGTGTCACCGGGGTTTTCTCCGGCATCCGTTTCCTCCACCTCCAAAACATTATCTTTAGTTAATTAGTTAATCATGTAAATTTCCTTATGAGTGAATGAGAGAGTGAATGTTTGTCTGTCTAACCCTGTGCAAGTTGGCCATGTCCAGGTGTTCCCGCTAAGCCAAAGTCACTGGGATAGGCTCCAGTCACCCGCGACCCCTAACAGATAACGGTAGAAAAATGAATGAATGAATGAACATAAATAAAAAATAAAAGACAATAGATCAGTACATTTGTTAATTGTTATATTTGGAGGTTCTTTCTTCCCAATATGATTTAAAAATGCTTGTTCCATTGGCGATATATTTTAGACAAAAGAAATCCACTAAAAACAATACAGTATACTTACTTCTTAAATTAAGATCTATAGGTTATTTTTATAGTAGTTATTTGACACATGTTCAGGTGCAAAAATAAACTTAAATTTTACTAAAAATGTTTTTGTTGTTTAGATGTCTTTGTTACACTTTGAGCAGACTTTCATGGCCACAAAATGGTCTGTTATTTGGCCTCGATGTTGTTTCTACAGTAAAGCGGTTCCTTTAGCTTTTTTTTTTCATATTATAGCATAAAATGTATTTATCTTCTTTCAGAAAGTCCCAAAGTATAGTTTTAGCTTTCTAATTCTATGTGTAGATGACTTTTCACCTCCAGAAAGTTACACAATGCACCTTTAAAGTGCGACTTCTTCGTTGTGATAAAATTCTTAGTCATATCTGAACTAACATTCTGTATTCATACCTTCGCTTTATCTTCAAATGCTGTTATTGCAAAGCTGGTTTCATACATCCCTCTGCAAATATCTGCTCATGTTCTTGCCGTTCTTCTCCTCCGCTGCCTGGAGTATTTGTCCGTTGCTTCTTGGCTGCGGCGTACGATCACTGTATCCTCTCTCTCCTCTCTCCTCCTTTCTCTCTCTCTCTCTCTCTCCTCTCTCTCTCTCCTTTCTCTTTCTCCCCTCATCTCCATTTCCTCCCTCTCTCTCTCTCCTCTCTCCCCCTCACTCCCTTTCTCTCTCTCTCTCTTCTCTCTCTCCCTCATTCCTTTCTCTCTTCCTCTCTCCTTTCTCTCTCTCTCTCTTTCTCTCTCACTCTCTCCCTCTCCTCCTCTCCCTCACTCCTTTCTCCTCTCTCTCTCTTTCTCTCTCACTCCTCTCCCTCTCTCTCTCCCTCACTCCTTTCTCTCTCTCTCTCCTCTCCTCCTCTCCCTCTCTCTCCCTCTCCTCTCTCTCTCCTCTCTCTCTCTCCTCCTCCTCCTCTCTCTCTCTCCTCTCCTCTCTCCTCTCCTCTCTCCTCTCTCTCCTCTCCTCTCTCTCTCTCCTCTCTCCTCTCCTCTCTCTCTCCTCTCTCTCCTTCTCTCTCTCCTCTCTCTCTCCTCTCTCTCCTCCTCTCTCTCTCTCTCTCTCTCTCTCTCTCTCTCTCTCTCTTCGCTGTAGCCTGATTTAGTAATGCTCTGGAACATTTATCGAGACGTTTGTTGAATGCCGCCCACTCGATCCTCTCTCTCTCTCTCGCTCCACCGTGTTTCGTCCTAGCTCTTCTTTCACCTCCTGCACACGCCACAGACCGGCGACCCACGGCACTCCACTGGTCAGCAGGCTAACCACGTCGTGTGCTGCTGATTCATCTGCATAAGGTGGAGCGGCTGAAGTGGATCTCAAGCCTTTGCATTAAGAAGAGGCTAAGAGAAAAGTTTTACAGAAAATATAATACTAAAAGTAGAAGCCAAAGTATCTCTACAGTTTTCCGATAAATGTTTAGATACCTTTTAATCAAATTGATACTGTAAAAGAAATCTAACCCAAAAAGAAAGGAAGTAAGAAAAAGAAGGCACAGTGTATTACTTTAATTAACAAATCCCCCTTCTCTTTAAAGGTGCAATGTGTAACTTTTTGAAGGTGAAAAGTCAGTTCAGAAAGTTGAAACTACTGTATATATTGGGCAGCCCAGTCTCCGGAGAAAACGTAGAAAATGTTGTCGCGTGATTCAACCAAAATTTGTGGTTGTTTGGCTTTCATAACATGTGATGTAAAAATGGAGTGAAAACATTTCTTTGGAGGCTGTGTTGATTTAGGGCATTCTAAATGGAAATACATATGCAGAGTTCCCATGCATCCTGGAAAACCTGGAAAAGCTGACAAATATATTTTCCAGTCATGAAACATGCATGGAAAATGGTAAAAACAGCCAAATTCCAAGGAAAATAAAATGTTCTGGAATATGATTTAGTCTATTACAAAATAATGTGCACTATATTTTTACAACCAACCACATCGCTGTTCAATCCTCTGGGACACGCTACTTACTTAACTTGGAGACTGCACCGACCTCACCACTTTTAAAGCGAACCCTGGATATAATCACAGTTTATCTTAAAACTCTTATAATATCATCACTTATATAAATACAGGACAAAAACCTTGGAAGTATTTGTAGTTTTATTAAAATAGTGTTATGAAGAATTGACATGAAGGCTGCCATTTTGCTGTGGTTATGAATAAAATAGTGTTGTCATGGTAACAGGCAGTAGCAGGTAACTAAGCAACATGAATTCCTGGGTTAAACCTTGTCAGTTTGAGCCGGAGCAAAGCCAAATACAGAACGATTATGTGGAATCTAGTAAAACTGAAGATAATCAAGAGGAAGAGACAAGAACTGGACACTGTCAGTGGATGTTTTTGTTTCAACTGTTCACAGATGAAATTGTGGGAGTAACCATGGAAACACTTTTTTATGTCATCACCCAAAATGGTGGCTTCCAGAGGCTTGAAAACAACATAAACAATGACAATTTTATAAAAAATAGTAAGCAGTTATATATTTGTTTGTAATTTATTTTAATAAACATGACCAGTACTAGTGTTTTAGCCACATTTGTCTTCATATCAGGGTTCCCTTTAAGAAAAATGTCAAGACCCATCTGTTTAAATCTGCTTTAATGTTTGATTAATGTTTTAATTACCTGTTTTTATATTTTGTACTTTTGATTGTTTAGTTCTTAATTTTGTTGATGTCTAGACAGAAATAAAATGTATTAAAATGTATTATATCTCAAAGAAACACAATCTTTGTTTAAATTTAACTTATTTATTTATTTATAAAATCCTCTCCCTAAATCTGTACTCTTTCATTCTTGTATTTGCTTAGTGCTTGATTCAACTATAATGTTGCCCAAATGAACAGTGGCACATGACGTGGTGCCACTTTTATGTGTCTACCTACTATATCTATGGACCTTTCTGATTGTTAGTAAGTGTGTTAAACATGAGCTCTCATAGACTTTCCAAACGATTTAAAAAATTCTAATGTAGACGTTGTGGTTACATAAAATCCTTTTTGGGAATGTCCTAGAACTGTCCTGGAACATATTTTTGGAATGAGTGGGAACCTTGATATGTTTTGAGGCATAATGTGAAAAAATACAGATAAAATGCAAACACTGTTAAAATATTAGTTAATTTTGTGGCCATGCAAGCCTTCTAAAATGACTTATATTTTTCCTATTTATTTAGTCCAACAAAGAAATCTAAATGGCTAAAGCTTCAGTTAAATACAATTAATCACTACATTGTTCTCATTTCAACATTAACTAGTCCTTATCGTAGATGCCCTCACATAGAGCAGGAACTAAAGACTGATTTTGTTAGGATGTTTTAAATGGCTGTATATTCGTTTGCACTCAGTACATTCATGGCTCATTCACATAATCTCTTTCACAACTAACTTGTGAGTCAGTGTGAAATCTGAGAGAATTCTGTGTCTATGCAAACTGCCCACTAAAGCGTTAAATAAACCTTAAATAAATTCTTCTAATATGACAAAAGTTAGAATTTTGTTTTCTTTTTTGTTCATGTATATTCATGTCATTGCAAAATGGATAAAGCTAATTTTTCTAATTTAGCTGATGTTCTTGTGGTAAATATACTGTATATCAACGGGGTCTCCAAAAAGATTTTCCCGGGGTCCAATTTTCCGGAGGACTATGGTCCGAGGTCTGGTCGGACCATAGTCCAATTAAATGTTTTATCTTGTAATATTCAGAAACAAGTCATAACGAGGCAGTTCAACATCAGAAATGTAGCATTTGATCTTATTAACATGACAAGACCAGCAAAACCTCCAAAGAAAGACCCAAAGGATCCAGGACTACAGAAGGACTTATTACAGAACTAGACCAGGTCTAAACCAGGACCTATAACACGACTAGACCAGGTCTAAACCAGGACCTATAACAGGACTAGACCAGGTCTAACCAGGACTACAGCATGACCTATAACAGGATAGACCAGGTCTAACCCAGGACTACAGCATGACCTATAACAGGACTAGACCAGGTCTAACCCAGGACTACAGCATGACCTATAGACAGGTCTAACCAGGACCATACAGCGGTCTAACCCAGGAACAACCCAGGACAACAGCGGACCTATAACAGGACTAGACCAGGTCTAACCAGGACAACAGCGGGACCTATAACAGGACTAGACCAGGCAACCATCTAAACGCTGTCATATCAGGACTAGTCTTATATTATAGTTTTAAAGTGATAAAGTTGTAGCAAGTGTTACAAAATATGATCATTTATGTGGATTGTGGCCAATATTTACAATGTGTTTTTTTGATAAGTGAAACTACCACTACATATGTCTTATTTACTGGACAAGGGACAATTATAAAACCTCATCAAAACAGACAAACTGGGTGAAAACAAGCAAACTGTTTAATGAAATCTTAAAGTCATGTTCACAATGTTTTACTGAAAATTTTGGTCTAACTTGTCATACACAGTTTTAAATATTCAGTAAAATCCATGTATGAATCCATTAAAGTGTTCCCCATCACGCTACTTATCATCCACACTTAGATATTTGTCTGGACTTAACTTCGGCTTTGATTGTGTTGCTAACAGGTGTGTGCTGCGTGTTTCAGGGCTCCCTATGGAAAGGCCGTGGACATGTGGTCGGTGGGGTGCATTCTGGGAGAGCTGAGCGACGGGCAGCCTCTGTTCCCCGGAGAGAGCGAGATCGATCAGGTGTGTGCTGCCAAATACTGCCACAATTACACTAAAGCTACTCAATACTGCTTAGGCTAATTGTCGGAAGCGGAGGAAAGTCGTTTTTAGTTTGTCAGGAGGAGACTCGGGTTAAGTGGAAAAACAGAATCAAAACAACTCCAGGTCTATTCGAAGAGTGACGTTGGAGAGATGCTATTGAAGGAAAGTCTGTTCAAAACAACTTATTTAGCTGAATAATTAAAATATGCTCTGTTCAGCTGATGATTACGATATTGGTCAATTATAGAGGTTATGCAGGTGACATGACATCATTCTAAATGTTCATGCTGAGTGTCAACGATACATGAGAGTTAATGGAGAGAAAGGACATTTCTATTGTAAGAGTTTAACAAACAGCTAAAACAGGAAAAATAAACTACAGTTTGATAACAAATTCAACCCACAACAAGTCTACTGAGCATTGGGTTTGTAACTGACATGTAAAAAGAGAAAATCAAGTAGCAAAGCAGATAAACAGCAAGACTTTAGCTTCTCACATTTATCAGACATCACACGAGTGGCATTTCAACAAACTGACTCAAAAACATATTTTTTAAGAAGAAATAGGTAATAAGGTTCAACTGTGTGTGATTTCAATGTGTGATAAATGTGAGAAGTTAAAGTCTTATTGTTTATCTGCTTTGCTACAACTGTTGACTTGATTTTCTCAGCATGAACATTTAGAATAATGGGATGCCACCTGCATAACCTCTATAGAGTTCAAGTATAGGTACAATATTTACTCGGGCGGCAAAATCTAGTCTAAAAGTTGATGACGTCAATGAGAGAGTTAGTTTTTTCGGCAACAAAATTAAAACGGTGCTCATAAAAATTGTCATTGTTTATGTTGTTTTCAAGCCACTGGGAGCCGCCATTTTGGTTGATGACATAAAATAGTGTTGCCATGGTTACTCCCACAATTTCATCTGTGAACAGTTTCCACAAAAACACCACTGACAGTGTCCAGTTCTTGCCTCTTCCTCTCGAATATCTTCAGTTTTACTAGATTCTACATCGTCTTCATGTATTTGGCTTTGCTCCGGCTCAAACTGACAAGGTTTAACTCAGGAATTCATGTTGCTTAGTTACCTGCTACTGGCTGTTACCTTGACAACACTATTTTATGTCATAACCACAGCAAAATGGCAGCCTCCATGTCATTTCTTTAAAACACTATTTTAATAAAACTACAAATACTTCCAAGGTATTTGTCCTGTATTTATATAAGTGATGATATTATAATGTTTTAGGATAAACATGTGATTATATCAAGGGTCGCTTTAAATGCACTGTTGAGTCAAGATACTAAAAATTCATAATAAAAGACACTAACAGTAGCCTATAAAAATCTACACTTCATGAACTGTTTAGCCTAAAACCACAAAATCAAACATTCACATCGCTGCATTCGTTTTTGCACCGGGCTATTAAAAGATAAACGCTTTGAAATGGCACAAGTGATGCACATTTGTCCGGTACATTCGTGAGAACTGCTTTGAGCTCTAATTACGTATCATTTCGCCCACAGCTCTTTACCATTCAGAAGGTCCTGGGTCCGCTTCCTGCTGAACAAATGAAGCTCTTCTACAACAACCCTCGGTTTCACGGCATCAGGGTAATTTTATCTCCGCTACGTCAATATGTTGGGCTCACCTTATGTCGCTGCATTTGAAAGGGCTTATGGTGCTTTGTGTGGTAGATAATATGCAACTAATGGTCTTAAATGAACGACTACACATCATATTGGGGTTAAATTAAACTTGTGTACTTAAAGGAACCGTATGTAAGATGTACAAATAGTGTTTAAAAAAGATATTACAATCACAGATGTACTTGTGTTACCAAAGTCAAAAGGCTCTTAAATGCATTGGTTTACCATTAACAAGGGATGAGCGAAGGAAGGAGAGAAAGAAAGAAAGAAACAGAGGAGAGAGGGAGAAGAGAGGGGGAGAAAGAGAGACAGAGAAAGAAAGAAAGAAAGAAAGAAGAGAAAAAGACGGCGAGGCAGAGAGAAAGAGGAGAGAGAAGAGAGAAAGAAAGTGCGAGAGGGGAGAGAGAAAGGAGTGAGAGAAAGAGAGAGTCAGAGAGAGAAGAGAGAGAAGAAAGGGATAAGAGAAGGAGAGAAAAGAAAGAGAGAATGATAGAGGAAGAGAGAGAAAGAAAGTGAGAGGGGGAGAGAGAGAAAGGAGTGAGAATGAGAGAAAGAGGAGGCAGAGAGAGAAAAGAGTGAGAGAAAGAGAATCAGAAAGCAAAGAGAGGGAGGAAGGGATGAGAGAAGGAAGGAAGAGAAAGAAAAACAAAATGAAAGAGAGAGAAAGAAAGAAAGAAAGTGAGAGAGGGGAGAGAAAGAGAGAGAGAAAGAGTGAGAATGAGAAAGAGGGAGTTAGAGAGATAGAGTTAGAGAAAGAGAGAAGGAGAAGAGAAGGATGGAGGGGGTTAATGAAGAAAGAGATAAGGGGGAGAGAAAGAAAGAAAAAGAGATAGACAGGGAAAAAGAGAGGGAGAGAGAGAAGAGAGAAAGAAAGAAAAGGAGACGGGGAGAGAGAGAAAGGAGTGAGAGTGAGCGAAAGAGAGTCAGAGAGCGAAGAGAGGGAGGAAGGGATGAGAGAAGGAAGGAAGAGAAAGAAAGAGAAAGAATGAAACAGAGCGGAAGAGAGAAAGAAAGTGAGAGAGGGGGAGAGAGGGAAAGAGAGACAGAAAGGAGTGAGAATGAAAGAAAGATGGAGTCAGGGAGAGAAAGGAATGAGAGAAGGAGGGAAAGAGAATGAAACAGAAAGAGAGAGAAGAGAAAAGAAGAAAGAAAGAAAGAAAGGAGACAGAAAGAGAGAGAACAGAGAGAAAGAAGTGAGAGAGGGGGAAAGAGAGAAAGGAGTGAGGGTGAGAGAAAGAGAATCAGAGAGGGAGGAAGGGATGAGAGAAGGAAGGAGAGAAAGGCAGATTGAAACATAGGAAGAGAGAGAAAGAAAGGGAGAGGGGGAAAGAGAGAAAGAAATGAGTGAGAGAAGGAAGAGAATGAAACAGAAAGAGGAAGAAAGAGAAGAAGAAGAGAGAGAGACGGGAGAGAGGGGGGATGAAGAGAGAGATAAGAGGAGAGAGAAAGAAAGAAGAAGAGATAGACAGGGAGAGAGAGAAGAGAGAGAGAGGGGAGGAAGGGAGAGAAGAGAAAAAGAAAGAAAAGGAGATGGGGAGAGAGAGAAGAGAGAGTCAGAGAGCGAAGAGAGGGAGGAAGGGATGAGAGAAGGAAGGAAAAGGAAGAAAGACAGAATGAAAACAGAGAGGAAGAGAGAGAGAAAGTGAGAGAGAGAGAGAGAGAAAGAAGTGAGAATGAGAGAAAGAGGGAGTCAGAGAGAGAAAGGAATGAGAGAAGAAGGGAAAGAGAGAATGAAACAGAAAGAGGAAGAAAGAGAGAAGAAGAGAGAGAGAGAATATCAGCCAACTTCCACACACACGAGTTTAATCAACATAAAACTTTAAGCAGAAATTGTACTTGCCTTTTTAAGTTAAACTGCCTTATATTTTTGGAGACACTATAGACACTAAGGAGAACAAAACCCAAACAAGAATCAAAATAAACGCAACCTCTACTTTAGTGAATTCTATTTTTGTGTATAACCTCAGTCTATATTGTAAAACTGTCCACTGGCTCTGCGTTCGTCCAAAGCAGGAACACAAACTATTTACTTCTTAATTTCTCCTGCTCCTGCTCTCTCCGTCGTCTCCAGTGCAGCTCTGTCGTTGCCAAAAAGCCTGGTATGACTCATGAGAAAGATAGGTGGTTGGTGTTGGGTTTAGCAGCTCGAGAAAATATCCCAGAAGGCTTAGCGTGGTGCGTGAAAGAGTGTTTGGACCAATGAATCTGCTGTGAAATTATCCTAAATTTATGTTTTCTCTCTCTCTTTCTGTGTGTGTGTTTGTGCCAGTTTCCATCGGTAACCCACCCGCAGACTTTGGAGAGGAGATATCAGGGAATCATGAGCGGTCTGATGTTGGATTTGATGAAGGTAAAAACTGCAAATGTGACAAAAATAAAGTTTAGAAGAATGCAAATAAGCCTGATGGTGTGAAAATGTTGTTTTTTGACTGTCACACTGTCATAATTTACTTAAGTACATACAATATTTCACTTATTTTCATTGTGTAGTCTTAGCTTGTACTGTTTTATTTAAATGTTTTAGTTGAATCCAGTCCAAATGTATATAAAGTACATTTATACTAGACAAATCTCTAGAACCAATTAATATAGGACAATTTGCAAAAAAACAAACAAAAAAACAATCAAACAAACAAAAAGACCGTCAAAGAGAACCACATAATTCTCATGTTTGATAACAAAAGTTTGTATTTATATGAGACTTAGATGCTTTAAATAGATTATTAATAAAAACTTACATAGTATATTGTACCTTTAATGATTGCTTTATTAAATCGATTACCAACTAATAATACTGTGTATTATGTGTGATGTTTTTCAGCGGGTGGCCATGTGACCGCCTGCATGCTTCTTTTTTAAAACTTCAGTGTTACTTTCAGATTGGAGTTTATGTCAAATGAAGCACAAATACAGAAAAAATACTATACTAAACATGATTTAAAAATAAAACTAAACAATTTGAAATTTGACTAGTCCTAGGTAAAAGAATCTTTGAATAATATTTTGTCTAAAAGAGGACAGGAGCATTCAATGTATCTTTAATAAAAAACTAAACTCAGAATCAGCTTTGTATATGGGGTCATGTTTTGCAAAGTAAATATAAAAGAAATCTAGTAAGAAACTGGCCATTAGTGCTGTTACAACTTCCTCAGCTGTAAATCTCACGTCAGGACGGGGGACTGTTCCGACACAAAACTCACATCACTCACAAGCTCGCTGTTCATATTTGGTGATGTCAGTCAATGTCTGTTCACACCCACTGGGCGTCTCTTAAAAGGCCTCCGGCATCTCCCACTTTTGCGAGCCTGTTTGAGGTGCAGTTGTGGGCGGAGTTAGTCCTTGACCGCATGTTAAGCCTCACTTTAAATAAAACACTGAGGGCCAGATTTATCAAGCGTTTGCTCATGTGCAAACTTAGTTAGAGGGTGCAAAACTCGACACAGCTGATATTTTTCTCTCACACAGACACTAAAGATGCAAAATTAGAGGTGGTGCATATCTGTTTTGTGTAATACGTTATAAGTGTATGTTCCAATATCAAATTGAGTGCAAAACGCTCACAAATAACACATGCATATTTTTCAGTTTGCACCTGCAATTTAGCACCTGGCTTGATAAATGAGGCCCTGAGTCTGCAGACGGCCCAATGTGCGTACGATAGCACAGTTTGAGAAACCCTGGCCCTGCCCTAAACCTCTTTCTGTGTCTCTTCCTCAGAACCTGCTGCTGTTGAACCCGACGGAGCGATACCTGACCGACCAGAGCCTGAACCACCCGGTGTTTCAGCCGCTGAGGCAGGTGGAGCGAGAGAGACCGCCCCAGCCTCCCCGAACCCACCGCGCTCCTCCAAGAGAAAAACACACCACCACGGAGAGAACACCGTCCCAACCAGGTCAGAGTCACAGCAGAGGACATGAGTTTGGCTGAGAGATGGAGGAGAGCCAAAGTATATTAAACACTGCTAGAGATCAAAACCTTTTTTTATTGTTTATTTTAGTGACTCTGGTCAAGCTGCTGTCTCATAAGGAAAAATATATGTGTTTTATAAATAATAAAGATGTTGTATGCACCTTATAGAAGCAGTTAACATGAAATTAGTTTATTGTAGTTGTTTTTTTTTATGTTTTAAGCATGAACCAAGGTTAGAGGTTATTTTGAAGATATGCAGAAATTGAATATCGAGTATATTTTGCTGTAAACAAAAACAAAAAAAAAGCTACAGAAAAAGATTATATGTACAGCAGCATTTCTACATTAAAGCTGGGTTACTAACTTTTTTACTTGTAAATTAGGAAACTTTGTGTCTTCCACTAAAAAGTATAGGATACATGCAGCACTTTGTGAAAAAATTAGACCACTTAGTATTGTCTGAACTGAATAATATACATATATTTTTTTTATTGGAGCTGAATGCTGCTCTCTAATTAGCTGTGCTAAGTTGGGAGGTTCTCCCTGTTTAACTTTATTGTTTGTAAAAAGAGGGTTTTAGGTCGAAATAACAACCACAATGTTGATGTTAATCATGTGTCAAAGGATTGTGAGAGAAAGTTGTCAGATTTAAAACCTATATCGTGTTGCAGTGTGAAAATCAGCTACTTCAACTTTAACTAAACAAAAGTGCTTTATAAAACCGTAAAAGTGGAATTGCTGCGCTTTTTAATCAAATTGACAAAATTCCACATTGTCCAGTAATTAAATGTTAGGTAATACATTTTAAGACATCTTTTAACACGTTTTTGTTAGACAGAGTATTGTCCAAACAAATTATTGAGATATTCTTTCTTTTAGAACAATATGGAGTGAAGACTGACACAAAAGCTGTAAAATTATGTCTTTGTTTATAACAATATTTTAACAGGATAACCACATAAAATATTTAAAGGATGGTTTCAAACATCTGTGCGCTGGCCCTGAAGGGCAAAACACAATTTCAAAAACACAAATGCAAATTCTTTTTGAATTTGCATTTGTGTTTTGTCCTTCAGGGCCACCGTACATCTGTCCCTGATGGAAAGTACTCAACATGTACAGTAAGTGACGGCTGCTGAGAGCCAGAGACACCCAACTGTCCCTGATTTCGAGGTTCACCCGTGCTGGTTAAGGGTAGTCACATAATTCAAGCTGTCTAGTTTGGGCCTTGAGGAACAGCAAAAGACGTTGCACATATTTATGTGTAACACATATATGCTAAAAAAATAATACATTTGATGTGGTGTAATATGTTATATGCACATCTTCTAATATTAAATTGAGTGCAAAACTTTTACAAAAAAAACATCCATTTATTTCAGTTCTATCTGGGTGGTTTGTGTTTAGTCCCTCTTTAAAGACTCATTTATGCAAAATATTTTTATTCTGTCTTCTGCATTGATCTTTCCAACATTTGGTCCTCATAGCTGCACATGTGTTGACACTGGGTATTTCTGTTTCTTAAGGTTTTTTTCTTCTTGGTCCTTTTGAAAACTGATAATCTCTGTGATTCTTACTAATCTGTTCTATGTTTGTGTCTCATTAGGAGCCACAGTAAGAGCACTTCTCACCGTCGCTCCAACAGTAAAGAATGCTCCAGCCTCCCTCGTCACGGCGACCTCCATCACCTCGGCAACGACAACTTCCTCAACGGCAACAAGGGGGCGCCGACCAGCCTGAGCCCCACCCTGCACCCCAAAACCCAGTACCTGTCCCAGACCCTGAACCGGTCCGCCTCGTCCAACAAAGACCTGGCCAACAACAACATCCTGCCGCACCTGCTCAGCCCCAAGGACAAGACGAAAGAGTTCGACTTCAACGTGGGACCTTCTCCGAAACTGTCCGACCCGGGGCATGGGGCGAAGTATGGGCACTCGAAAACGGGGTCGTCGAGGTCCCAGCAGCAGCAGCAGCAGCCTCAACAACAACAACAGCAACAACAGCAGCAGCAGCAGACGACAGGAAGACACACTTTTCTGGAGGGAAAGACCAACACTCTCCAGTCTGCTCCCGAAAAACACGGACGCCACGGACACACGCAAAGGTCGGTTGTGTTGAGTTAGATTCTTGAAGGATGGCTTTCTTTTCAAACGGATTACAGGCAAAATATCTTGGACTAAAAACATTGTTGAGTAAGTTTAGAGCAGATATTTGATCTTTAAAATGAAGAAAAGGCGATCCTGCTGGACTAGAACTTGACGAGAACGGCACATGTAGCTAGTCTCCAGGAGAAATACTAAACTTCCTCTTCCGTGAGCAATCCAAAAGTGTTCAGAGAAAGTAAAACTACTGTATTTCTTCATGTTTGGAGGGTTAAATATGATCTATGCTCCATGAAAGAGGCTGAATCTATATCATTTGCATCAGAATGTAGAAATCTGCTGTGTTGCCTCTTCATCTGTAACACAGCTTTTGTTTTGTTTTAATCATGTTAAACTCTTATTTTTTTATCGTAAAGACATTATTTAATTGTAGAGGCTCGTATTCTTTCACCAAAAAGTTGAACAGAGTAAAATAACACTGCTATAAAATTAAAAAAGGACGTTATTTCAAAGGTTTCTCGTCAAATGCTGAAATCTAATGAAAACAAGGAATTCAAATGCCTATATTGCTTATGTTTGTCATGTAACTAATGTTATTGCTTATGAACAAAGTCAGGTCTAAGGTAGTAGCTCCAAACTAACAACAACAAAACAACAAAGAGAAAATATAATAGCATACTTATAAATGTTAGGAAAATGTGTTGAGGGCCACATCAGATCTTTGGAGGGCTGATTTGGCTCCTGGGCCTTAAATTGAATAGGCCTGATTTAGACTCTTGGTCTTGTTCATTTATGAGGAGAATGTGCTGAACACTCAAGAGAAGTGCCAGTACTAAATGACTTTTTAGAAGTGGTGGAACTAAGTGCATCCTGCCCCACTTAAATCACTGGTGTTATGTAGCTTATCGAGCAAATAACAATTCGACATGAATAAAAAAAGAATATTATGGACTAATACCCGATACAGCATTTTTTTTTTGTGGTTTAAATTCTGTGTTTTGTTGATAATGTATTTAAAAACTCTACATGCACAACAGATAAGTTTGTACATTGTTTATAAAATGTGCAGTATTATTAACATTGATTGGTTTGACCCCTTGACAGGTGGACTAGTTATAGTTTGTTTCAGCCTTTTCGGTGCTTGTGTTTGTTTTCTTCTTTTTGTATTTATTGCCTGTAACTAAAATCTAGCTCGTCATATAAAATCATGTTTTTATTTTATTTTGTCTTGTCCCTCTGCTCTCACAGTATGGCTGACTCGGCCCACGGCTCCATGTCCTCTTCCTCTAAAAGCTCCGCCTCTTACCTGAGCCTGTCCAAGAGCCACAGCGCCCTCAGCGACGCCAAATCTGTGGGAAACCTCAGCGACACACGGCTGCACCCGGAAGACCCCAACGCCAACACGACTGCAGTGGGACCCGGGGCGCGCTTCTTCCCCACCAGCTGTTTGGACCTGAACACTCAGACGGGACCCCCGGGACCCCCTGGAAGCCCCTCAAACCGACACAGCGACCGCTCCGGCCACAGCCCGGCCTCACGCAGCGGCGGGAACATGCGCATGGAGAGCAGCACCCTGGACTCCTCGTCCAGACACAAATCCAGACACAAATCACTGGTGCCAGGTCAGAGAAAATACTAAAACTAACTAACTAACAGCTCATAATTTACCTGTTGAAGGGCTGATGATCATAATATTATGATAGTATGATGGATAAAATACTGATAATGCAATTTAATTATATGTGATTACATTCAATGTTTGAAATGTTGTACAATTAACACTACGATACTTGATGAACCAAGTAACATGCCTCCCTGTGATATAGTTGAAGTTGTCTATTTTGAAGCATATTTAGGGCTAAGTTTGGGTCTAGACTAACACCGGGCTCACTCTGCATCCAGTCAGGCATTCGGAGGCTTTTTATTTCTTAAAAAATAATGTGAGGCTCTCACATCTGTCTGGTCTGGTGAGCCGACAAGATGTGCTCTGGTTGTCCAGATATTTTTCGTTTGAAGAAGTAAGAAACTTTTTCAGGACTGCTGGAGCCTCAGTAGCCCTTTTTGATAAAGTTGTGAAAACAAGACACGACAAATGGGAAACTGAGCGAGCGTTAATGTAGGTTTTAAAAAAAAAAAAAAATACATTTTACACTACAACTACGCAAAACAATATATATACTGTATATACATGACTATATAGGCTATACAAAGGATGTAAATACATGTCTCATACACATTCTGTGGGGAAAAATCAAACAGAATATGAACTGAAACAAGCCCAAAACTCAGCCTAAGTCTTGTTTGTTTACCAGTATTTCTTATACCACCGGACCCAGACGGATCAGGATCTGGATCTGGACTAGCGGCAGTGTGAGCCTGGTGTTAGTTGTAAGTTACTGTTACATGCAGACATTGTGTGTGTTACAGCACTGAGACTGTTTTTACATCATCATTTGCATTATTTGCAGCCGCTGCATAGCATTGGAAACCTTGGGGGAAAAAAGTATCACTGAACACGTTTATCAAATTCTTTTTGTAAAATTTCTCCAAAAATTTCTCCTTTTTGTAAAAGCTCCAAATAGTGTAATTATTATGTGGGAAACCTACATTATATATTTGGGTGAAAATTAGCTTATCTCATCTATGTCAAATAATAGATAATTTTTTCATACAAATTCAGGAAGTGTTTAACATTGTTTGTATTTGACTAACTTCCATTAGTGTACCGATAATGTTTAACTTGTAAAAGCTGATTTAATACTTCTATTTGCTAACAATTTTAAAATGGCAAAAAATCTGTGCGATTTCAATAGTTCAGGGTAAAAACTTGAATCTTAGTTGATAGACGCAGGCACATGTGTCACATGTTTATGTTTATGTTTTTAATTGGATCCCCATTAGCAACAGCAAGCTGCTGATATTCTTCCTGGAGTCCATTTACTTTTAAAATACAATTTCACAATATAAATATACAGAATACATAAATACACAATAATAATAAAGATATCATAATCGTTCAATTTGTAACTTCATCTAAACGAACATCTGTTGTTCCTCTACGCAATCATTCTTTACATGACTACATAGTTTACAACTGTTGTCAAAATTCATACTTATCCGTTACAAAATTATAAAATGTTTATGTCACTCAGTACAAACGACATACAATTATGTACAGTACAGACATATAACAATTATATATTAAAACTATAAATTAAAACTGACATAAAACAAATGGAATGAATTGTGCCTCGTGGAACATAAATCTGAACCTTTTGTCCTCAGCTCCTCCTGATCTCTTCTGTTTGTCCCACTAGAACCGGGCGCAGAGCTGCTGGACCCCGGAGGACCTGGCATCTCCTCCACTCACACACTCCCGTCGCCCCACGAGTCGTACCACTACGGTTTGGGCTACACCTCTCCCTTCTCCTCACAGCAGCGGCCCCAGAGACACTCCATGTACGTGCGGAGGGAGCGCCACAGACCCCACGGCACGGAGGGGACAGCGGCGCCCGGCCTTCCTGTCCCGGGCCAGGCCATCCCAACACGGGCCAGCAGCCTCCAGCTCCTCTCGCCTCAGCTCCAGCACCGCACCACGCTCACGGGACACTCGGTCAGCTCCTCCCGGGAGGACTGCACCGACACCATGACCAAAGTTAGTCTGCATTCGCTTGGTTTGTTAGCTGAGTTGTTTAGTGAATAATACCAATTTCATTACCACAATAATCCATATTTTTTCTTCAACGTTTTAGATTATTTGTTCTCAAATTGTGGTGTGTACCATTGGTGGTATGCGAGCCGCCTCTTGTGTAGGGCTGGGCGAAGTTGTAATTAAAATTCTAATCCGTTTCTCTATTTATTGCATCTGTTTGTTCAAATACAGACTATTTTATCCAACCTACTTCTCTTAGCCTCAGAGTTGCCAAGTCTGCTTCTTTATAGCGACTTTAGGCTTCTTTTTTTATGATTTTTGAAGGTTTTGTTTTTTGGGGGCTGCACTTTGAGTCATAAAAGAGGTAATTTCTTAGCAATATTTCAGGTTTTGCATATTTTCATGTCTAAAAGTTGTTTTTAATGTTAGCAATTGTTAGAAGCTTGTTTTGCTGCGACACACAATGTTCTAATTAGGCCTGGGCGATAATAATAAGTTTCTTAGAGCCAGATTGCGATTTCGATTTAATCACGATTCTTGTAGAACTGTTTTCTGCCTTGAGGTAAATAAAATCATCTGCTTTTGAGAAAGTTCCTTCTTTACTTTCAGTGGCCAAATTCAGCTGTTAAAGGTTGAGCCATGTTGTCAGAAATAAACAAGCGACCAAGCCTTTAAAAAATAAATCCCATGACAAGCGACAAAAATAATCAAAATTTTGAACATTAAGTGTAATAGTATTTTTAACAATAATAAAGATTCTAGACGTAAAAATAAGCGTAACAAAATTCAGCTCTCACTCATAATGGATATAATTTTGTAAATCAAACCCAAAAAATTGCTAAATTCACCATTATTATTACCTGAAATCACAGCCCCAAAAAAACCCCCACAAACCGTGACCTTTAAAATTCCTGAGAGACGTAAAAAAAAAAAAAAAAAAAAGAGGCCAAAGTCGCTATAAGGAAGCAGAATAAACGTAACTCTGAAGCTAGGAGGCTGTTAATGAATTGATACCTTTCTAATTGTTTAAAACCGAAGCAAGAGGCGAAAAAAATAATCTATCAGCTATGTCCGCCAGACCCTTCTGCATTTGAATATAATGTGGTTGGCTGGTCAAACAACAGGAATCGTAATAAAATCAAAATTGTGATCTGGTTCAAGAAATTGTTTATAATAATCTTTTGCCACATCGCCCAGCCCTGCTCTCGTGCAACCTGAAGCCCTCTGCAGTGTCAACAATCATTTTAATAAGATATAAATCTATATATTTTACCTTGAGAAATGTCATTTTTGATCTGGTTTAGTCTAAGCAGTTATCTGGAGTGGAGTAAAAAGTTTGAGATCCATCATTAATTTCTTCCTTAAACCCTGACATCTTAAAGTAGTTTGGTAATGTGATATCTGCAGTGTGCTGTCAAATAATGAGCATCTACTTTTGATCCTAGTTTGTGCATTGATTAGCTTCAACAAGACTATTCAAACTAAATACTGCTGGACTTATCAAGAAGCCAAAGTTTTGGTAGATAATCCTTCCTATAGTTCTGTCCCAGGTGTGAGAGCAGCATAGGTTGTTGTTTAGGGATACTACTGTCAATAGTTTTTGATGTGTGTTAAGATATTTTTTGACTGTCCTAAAATGAGACTGCCAATGGAGAAAGCATACATTGTTTTGTTTTACTTAAATAAGAAAAAGACCAGCATTTTCTAGCGTCACTGTGCTTGAAATATGAACAAAACTTACAGTAAAAAACTCAAATGTAGCTAAATATTACACATTTATTCCCTTATCACTGTTTTAATCAATTAAGTCCAGCAATATCTAGTTAATATCTGCATAGATGTGTCAAAATCTTCATCATTTATCAATAGTTAGATGTTTTCTTGATTATTTTGACAGCTATATGAAGTAAATGAGGCAGCAAAACTTCAGTAATATAGAAAAATGGAGCATATTAATAACTAGAAAGCATTTTTTATTTTAATTTACAATAATCAGGCTTCAACAGTTGTCAGCAGTTGAACAAAAGTGCACAGAAGTTACACATTTACACCTCTAAATCAGTGTAAGTTGAACTGTTGTGTACATATATATATATCTGTTCACGTTTTGCTGCATCTGAAGCTTGTGTTGTGTTGTTCTGCTGTGCGTCATTGCCCTGCTCGCTGCTGCCCTCTGTCTGCTTTGACCTGCATCTGTGCGTCTCTTTGACAGAGTGAGCAGTCTCCTAAAGACATGGGCCACCCCTGTGCTCCCATCAAGGAGTCTTCGCGGGACAACACCTCCGCGTTTCACTCACAGCGCTCGAAAAATGAGGTCCGAGCAAACATTTTCACTCAGCTGTGTCCAGTAAACATTTACACAGAGTCAGGTTTTCAAGTGGAGGTTTTAAACTTTAAATTAATCATGTTCACTATGTTTTGGTCTAAACTGTCACACTTTAACTAAGTAAGATTTGTGGTGACGATAATTTCAGCAGCAACAACAACAACAAAACATATTTATTGATTAGCTTTGTTAACAAATGCAAATCCCATGTGTACTACAATAACAGCTTAATTTTGCTAACGGGTTTGTCATTCCCAATCAGAGTCATTTGCTGAAATGTATTTATTATATTTAAAGGGACAATGTACAAAGACATAATGCTCATAAAACAAAAAGTTCAGCACAGATTATAGCTAAACAGCTAGTTTCCATCTGCAGTGGGGAGCAATAATAAAAATAAATTGAGTCAATCATACTAGTTGTTAGCTTATAGCCATATTTTATTATTGCCAGAACATCTAGAGATGTTTTCAATCATATTCCCCTTTTTTTTTATCTCATATTATGAGATTAAAAAAAACGCCCTTTTAAGAAAGATTATTTTTGAAAAGTCAAATGAAATCTTGTACTTTCCTTTGTCATAAAAACATTAAAGTTATCACTAATGTTAGTGAATGATAAATATAGCATGTTCAAAAATATAAAAAACACAGGAATGCTGCTTAAGTGTATCCAAATGTGCATTACCCTGGTGCTCTTCAGGTTGGGATGAAAGTCTTCTTAAAGCAAAACAAGATCCCTGAGGCACTCTGGGTTTTTTTTTTACAAACATTTAAAATCCTTTATTACACATGGCAACGGGTTAAAAACACCAATGTGTTTCGACCTGCTCAACGTGCCTGATGAAGGCCCAGCAGTCCGAAACGCGTTGGTGCTTTTTAACCCTTTGCCTTTGTGTAATAAAGACATTAAGTTTTTGTAAAATGCCCTGATTCCTCAGGTATCTTGTTGATAAATATAACATATTCTGTCTTTGTCCTTGAAATGTTGCCATAGTCAGAGACTAAGCTTCTGGAATGCACACATCGACTTTTGACTCAAATTCATCTCCAGCCACTGACAATCATGGCAAGGCTCTGTGCACAGAACGTCAGTTGGCTTGTTTCCATTCAAAATAGCTAAATTCTGTATTAATAAGCACTTCCTGTAGCAATAGCATCTAGATATAAACACGCGTCATAAATAAACATACTTTGGTGCTGTAGTGAAATCTTCTCCTGTTTTGTCTTTAACGTTTTTCAAATAAAACTGCCAACAACTCTTCACTGCCTGATTTTCGAGTCTCAAGTATTTATTTATTTTAGACTGATGTATTGAAAACCTCACAGGAATTAGCTGAAATACTCTTTAGTACAGATTACAGAAGTTACTTATTTTTAATATAACAAGCCAATTGACGTTCCGTGCACAGGGTCAATTAGACAAAGCTGGGGTAAGTTTAGCCACCCATAAATTCTAAAAAGCTGTACAATTTTATTAGAAAATGGAATTATAACATAAAGCTTATACTTAAATCATGGTCATAAAATTTACATGAATTAGGAAAATAATCAAACTTTTGAGAGTGAAAAGCTGCCTCTCTCTCTCTCTTTCTTTCACTCTCGCTCTCTGTCTTCTTATCTTTCCCTCTCTCTCTCTCTCTCTCTCTCTCTCTCTCTCTCTCTCTCTCTCTTCTCTCTCTCTCTCTCTCTCTCTCTCTCTCTCTCTCTCTCTCTCTCTCTCTCTCTCCTCTCTCTCTCTCTCTCTCTCTCTCTCTCTCTATAGCCAGTGGTTTAGTTTATAACATGTTTTTAATCAGTTGTTCTTTCTACAGATACAAAAAGGATATATATATATATTTTGTGTTTAAATCAAAAGCTTCCTGGCATGTTGTTGCTGATATATATGTGGCTCATTGAAAAGCTTAACGACGTCTTTTACTGTCCTATAACGTTTAAGGCGATTTGGTATCGTGTCAGTGTTTATTATTATTGTGTTTTTGTGACGTCTGTTCTTACTTTTTCGGTTCCCGCAGCAGGTGAGCATGTACCACGACCCTCACGCTGAAGACGGAGTGTCCAAAGAAAACAGAATGATCTTCACGGAGTCGATGCCTCGCAGATCGGCAGCTTCTACAGAGGTGAAGGTTGGGTTTTAGACGAGGTATTAAGAGAGTTTATAAACATTAGAGAGAGAGAGGGAGGGAGAGAGAGAGAGAGAGAGAGAATGAAGAGAGGGAGGGAGAGAGAGAGGGGAAGGAGGGAGAAACAGAGAGAGAGAAAGAGGAGAGAGACGAGGGAGAGAGGAGAGAGGAGGCAGGGAAAAAGAGGGAGAGAGAGAGGGGGAGAGAAGGGAGGGAGAGAGAAAGAAAAAATAGCAAGAAAATGAGAGAAATTGACAGAGAGAGAGAGAGGGAGAAAGAGAAACAAAGAAAGAAAAGGAGAAGGAGAGAGAGGGGGGGAGGAGAGAGGGGGCAAAGGAGAAAGTGAGGGATGCAGGGAAAAAGAGGGAGAGAGAGGGGGGGAGAAAGAAAAAGAGAGCAAGAAAGTGGGAGAAAGAGACAAAAAGAGTGAGAGAGAAAGAGAGGATCAGAGGGAGACAGAATGTGAGAAAAGAGAGAGAGAGAGGACAACAGAGAATAAAAGAAAAAGTACAACAGAGAGTGAATGAAAGACAGAGGAAAAAAGAGAGCGAGTGAGAGAGAGAGACAGGGTGGGTGAGAGAGAGTAAGAGATGGAGAGGCATGAGAGAAAGACAGAGAGAGACACAAAAAGGAGTGGCAGAGAATAAGAGAGAGAGAGAAGCAGAGGCATGAGAGAAAGACAGAGAGACACAAAAAGGAGTGGCAGAGAAAAAGAGAGAGAGAGAAGCAGAGGCATGAGAGAAAGACAGAGAGAGAGACACAAAAGGAGTGGCAGAGAATAAGAGAGAGAGAGAAGCAGAGGCATGAGAGAAAGACAGAGAGAGACACACAAAAAGGAGTGGCAGAGAATAAGAGAGAGAGAGAGAAGCAGAGGCATGAGAGAAGACAGTGAGAGAGACACAAAAAGGAGTGGCAGAGAATAAGAGAGAGAGAGAAGCAGAGGCATGACAGAAAGACAGAGAGAGAGAGACCAAAAAGGAGTGACAGAGAATAAGAGAGAGAGAGAAGCAGAGGCATGAGAAAGACAGAGAGAGAGACACAAAAAGGAGTGGAAGAGAATAAGAGAGAAGAGAAGCAGAGGCATGAGAGAAAGACACAAAGAAAGTGTGAGAAGAGAGAGACCAAGAGAGATATGGACAGAGAGTAAAGTGAGACAGAGGAGAGTGAGATATAGAGAAAGAAAGAGAGACACAGAGAGAGACAAAGATGTGAGAGAAAGCTACAAAGAGAGAGAGAGGTAGTGAGAGAGAGACCAAGAATGGAAGTGGTAGATAGAAAAAAATAGAGATAAGGAGAGAAAGAGAGAGAGACATACACAGAGACAGAGGAGTGAGAGAAAGATACAAAGAGAGGGAGAGAGAGAGAGAAAAAAGAGACACAGAGTGAGAAATAGACTGTGAAAGAGAGAGATCATGAGAGACAGAGGAAGAGAGAGCAAGATAGTGAGAGAGATGAGCAGTTAGTGGGAGAGAGACAGAGAGGAATACACACCCAGAGAGAGACAGAGGAGTGAGAGAAAGACACAGAGAAAGAGAAACAGTAAGAGACAGAAAAGGATAGTGATAGAGACAGAGTGGTAATGAAAAAGAGATATAGAGAGAGAATAAAAGAGACACATACAAACATCAACCAGTGTTTTCTTAAAGCCCATTTGACAGATTATCACATTTTGAAATAGTTTGGTGTGATAGTCGTGTGTGGTAAATATGTTTCATAGTTTTGCAGCAGAAGTTGGAAATTACAGGAAGTACTTTAACATTACACATATGGTTGCTAGGTAACAGCTGTAGCCTTTCCTCTACATAAGAGCTGGACAAAAGACAATTATACCCTCATCAAACAGACAAAAACAAGCATAATGTTTGGTTAAACTTTGAATAATATTATGTTTTATTGACAAATATAGTCTAACCTGTCATAAGAACTGCAAAAGCCAAGTCAGGATGTGAAATTTTTGATCCCAATGGAGTTGTTTCTTTTGCTTTTCTCTTTTTTCCCCTTCACATTTGTTTGTAATAGCCACTCATTCAGTCGTTTTTCGTTTGAAGTGTGCTCTGGGCTCGCAGTAGGTCGGGCAGATTACGTGCTCTCCAGTTCACTCACAAAATACTAAACGATCACAAACCGGCCTTTGTTTGGGGAGTTTTGGCGCTGCGTCGATCAACAGCCCTGCACGGGATTCACTCGGTTCTTTAGAAATGTAATGACGGCAGTTTCTGAGTTCTGTTTTGTTGATTGTGAAAACAAAATTGATTCTCTTGTTTGTTAGCATAAAGGTAGAAGGTTAGTTTTGTTCATAGAATTTTTTATCAATTTTTATGGTGTGGCAGAAGGAAAATTTATTTCACATTGCCATCATACAGACTGAACAAAATGGCCATTGACTAGACTTTGACTGGAGCCTATTTCAGTGACTTTGGGCCCGCTTGTTTGGAAAAGGCTTTGTTTTGCTCGTAGTCAGATCACGTTGAGAGAGAGAAGGAGGGAGAGAGAGAGATAGAGGCTTGCAGCATTTATAAAATGTAGCTTACCCTATCACATAACTTTCTGCTCCTCCAGGCAGTGTCTTTTTGCTGTCTCTGTCCTCCTCCAGTGTCACGTTGTACAGCAGTGGTTTAAACACGGCAACAAGCATTTTTATTAGCTCCTGGTGAGACATTGTCTGTCCAGATCATGTCTTGTTGAGTTTGTATTGCCGTGTCGCCAGATTTTGAGCAACAATCGACCAAGCCTTTGAAAAAACAAACAAACAAGCGACCTTTAAGTAAAAAAAGTTTATTAAAGACAGTAAACAGTTCTCCTTTCCTCTTGATGTGAGAGGAGAACAGCAGCATGTCACGTGTCACAGGAGTGGAGTCTCTGATTGGCTGACATAGACTTCCAACGCATCTGAAGATGGATTTCCCAACTCCTGCGTTCGCCGCAGCATCGTGCGAAGTTGCGTCCTCCGCAGGTTTGAGCTTCCACTTCGCAAGACGCCGCGTTTTTAGACGCAGAAAAGCGCCCCAGACGTCAAGACACACCGCAAATTCGCTTGAACGCTCAAGACGCTGGTTTACATTGAGTAAACATTGAAAATGGATGCAAGTACGCTGTCCGGTCTGAACGCACCATAATTATTCTGCTACCATTGCCATTTACCCTAATAATGCACCATATTGTGAAATATGACAGCTAAAAGAAACATGCAGGAAGAGTTGACTTCAGGGAAATTCACACAGAGTTAAAACACAGATTTTATAACGTTTTTAGTTCAAGTGAAAGATACAAAAAGCTATTTTCAGTTCCTGCACTGGTCTTGGCCGATGCTTAAAGCCTAATGATCAAAAACAGTATCAGAACTGAAAAATGCATCCGCAATATCTTGTTTCTATTCAAACGTATATTACTATCTGTTCATCTCTCTTGTGTTTTGTCCTCAGTGCCGTCTCCCAGACCAGATAACTCGTCCTCGTTTCATGACGCCGTGGGCCAGCCTCGAGGTCCGGTGGTGCCCGGAATGCCCGGAGTGCCCGGAGCCACTGTTGTGCAGAGTGTGTCTGTCGTGCCCGGAGTACCCGGTGTGCCACCCATGCCCGGAGACCCCAATCACCCGTCCGTCTCCATGGGCAACCACTCCAAGAGGCAGACCGCTTTTGAATGGTGAGGATCTAGCCTTAAAGAAAGTGAAATGTCTACTTATCTGAGTCATTGTTAAAGTTTGTACAGAGCGACCATATTTGGACATATTTAGACAGGAAGTGTAAAATTTCCTGCACACTGTAAAAAATATAACAGTCTTTCTGTTTTCTCTCCCTCTTCATTTATCTCCCTCTCTCCTTCCTCTTGCTCTTCTTTCACTCTCTCTCTCCTGTCTCTTTCCTCTCTCTGTTCTTTCTGTCTCTCGCTCTGATCCCTTTCTTTTGCTTTCTCCCTCTCTTCTCCTCTCTCATCCCTTTCTTTCTCTCTCTGTCTCTATTTCTCTGTAACTTCTTCCTTTTCTTTTCCCCTCTCTTCTCCTCTCTCTTTATCCCTTTCTCTCTCACTCTGTCTCTTTCCTCCTCTCTCTCATCTTTCTTTCTCTCTCTCCTCCTTTCTTTCTCTCTCATCCCTCTCTCCCTCTCCCCTACTCTCTCTTTCTCTCTCTCCCTCTCTTCTCCTTTCTTTTTCTCTCATTCCTCTCTCCCTCTCCCCTACCTCTCTTTCCCTCTCATCCATTTCTCTCTTACTCTCTCATCTCTCTTTATCCCTCATCCCTTTTGTGTCTCTCTCTCCCCCTTTCTCTCATCACTTCTTTCTCTCTCTCCCTCTCCTCCCTTCCTCTTTCATCCCTTTCTTCCTCTGTCTCTGTCTCCCCTACTCTCTCATCCCTTTCTCTCTCACTGTGTGTGTCTCTTTCTCTCCTCCTTTCTCTCTCTCATCACTTTCTTTCTCTCCCTCCCTCTCTCCTCTCTTTCACTCTCATCCCGTTCTTTCTCTCTCCCCTCTCTCTTTATCCCTCATTCCTCTTTTTTTTCTTTTCCATGTCCTCTCCTCTCTCTCTTTTATCCCTTTCTCTCTCTCCTCCTCCTCCTCTCTCTTCCTCTCACATCCCTTTCTTTCTAACTCTTCTAACCTAAAAGTCTAAGTTGAACATTTTGACTCACATTATCAAGTTATATCAACATAAAATTTAAGTTTCATTAACATAAAGATTTAAGTTACATCAACGTAAAGATTTAAGTTACATCAACATAAAGATTTAAGTTACATCAACATAAAGATTTAAGTTACTTTGACCAATTGTCCTTAGTATATATATTTTAATAGTGTATGATGTTACTGAACATAAGGACATAGGCTGCGATGTACAAATGTGTTTTCGAGAGGCTTTCAGTGCTCTTATTCACTCCACCGCTCCGTCATAAATTGTTTTTTCATGTTTGTGTTCAGGCCGGGAGCAGAGGTGATGGTCATAAACCCCCCAGAGCCCACCAAAGAGAAAGAAAAACAAGGATTCTTCAGAGCCATCAAGAAGAAAAGAAGAAGGCTCAGATGGTAAGAGCGTGTTCTTTATCTAACACAGACTTTTCTTTATATCTCTCTCTCTCCTGCTCTCTTTTTTTCTCTCTCTCTCGCTCTCTGTCCCTTTTGTCTCACTCTGTTGCTTTTCTCTTCGTCTCGCTCTATTCTCTCTCTCCCTTTCTCTCTTTCTTTTTCTCTCTCTTTCCCCTGCCTCTCTCTTTTCTCTCTCTTTGACTTTTCTCTCTCTCTCTTGCTCTCTCACCCTCACTGTCTCCCTCTTTTTTTTTCTTTCTTTCTCTCTCTTGCTTTCTCTCCCTTTTTCTATTTCTCATTCTCACTCGGTCGCGTTTTCTCTTTTTCTCTCTCTCTCTTTCAATCTTTCACTTTGTTTCTTTTCTCTTTGTCTTGCTCTCTTCTCTCTATCTCGCTTTCTCTCTCTCTGTCATTTTCTCTTTTTCTCCTACTCTCTGCTCTCTCACCCTCTCCGTCTCTCTTTCTTTCTCTCTTGCTTTCTCTCCCTTTTTCTCTCTCACTCTCATTCTGTCCTTTTCTCTTAGTCTCTCTCTTTCTCTGTCTCTTTCTCTGTGTCTTTCTTTCTCTTTCTCTTTTGTCTTTTTCGCTCTCTTGCTCTCTCACCTTCTCTGACTCTCCTTTTTCTCTCTCACTCACATTCTGTTTTTTTCCCTTCCTCTCTCTCTGTCTCTCTTTCTCTCTCTTTGTCCTATTCTCTCTCCCGCTCTCTCTCGCGTTCTCCCTTTTTCCCTCTCTCACTCACATTCTGTCTCTTTTTCCTTTCCTCTCTCTCTCTTTCTTTTCTCTCACTCTCTTTATATATCTCTGTCTCTTTCTTCTCTCTCTCTTTCTCTTTTTGTCTCACTATCTCTCTTTCTCTGTGTGTGTGTCTGTCTATTTCTTTTCTTTCTCTCTTTGTCATTTTCTCTCTCTCTCCCACTTTCTCTTGTTCTTCCATTCTTTCTGAACATTATTTTCATCTAAAATTAAACTAAGAACATAATAAACGTTTATCAGTCTCTCCTCTTGTCATGTGTTCAGGCTGTGTGTAGAGATATAAGTGTCTGTGGAGCTGAACAGATCTATTTACGTCTGTACATTTTCTTCTGAACAGAACGACATGGAGGACACGAGGAACCCGAGCATCAAGAAAAGCCTCTTCCCCCTCTTCAGTTCCAAGAACAGCCTCAAGCACAACTCGGCCGTCAAAGTGCTGCCTGTCGTGGGCTCGTCTCTGGTACAACAGCAGCAGCCGGCTCCGCCCTATCCCGCCTCCAAAACGCCAGTAAACTCACACACACTAACCACGCCAGTGAACTCACACACACTAACCACGCCAGTAAACTCTCACACACTAACCACGCCAGTAAACTCTCACACACACTAACCACGCCAGTAAATTCACACACACTAACCACGCCAGTAAACTCTCACACACTAACCACGCCAGTAAACTCTCACACACTAACCACGCCAGTAAACTCACACACGCTAACTACGCCAGTAAACTCTCACACACACTAACCACGCCAGTAAATTCACACACACTAACCACGCCAGTAAACTCTTACACACTAACCACGCCAGTAAACTCTCACACACTAACCACGCCAGTAAACTCACACACACTAACCACGCCAGTAAACTCACACACACTAACCACACCAGTAAATTCACACACACTAACCACGTCAGTAAACTCACACACACACTAACCACGCCAGTAAACTCACACACACTAACCACGCCAGTAAACTCACACACACTAACCACGCCAGTAAACTCACACACACTAACCACGCCAGTAAACTCACACACACTAACCACGCCAGTAAACTCTCACAAACGCTAACCACGCCAGTAAACTCGCACACACTAACCACGCCAGTAAACTCTCACACACTAACCACGCCAGTAAACTCACACACACACTAACCACGTCAGTAAACTCACACACACTCTAACCACGCCAGTAAACTCACACACTTTAACCACGCCAGTAAACTCACACACACACTAACCACGCCAGTAAACTCTCACACACTAACCACGCCAGTAAACTCACACACACACTAACCACGCCAGTAAACTCACACACACTAACCACGCCAGTAAACTCACACACACACTAACCACGCCAGTAAACTCACACACTAACCACGCATGCAGGCCACACAAGAGAGTTACCACACAGTTACAATCAGATTATTAACCTTTATAAGAAAAACTATGTCTGTTTTATTAAGAAATGTTTTGATTTTTAATCTAGTCACTGTACGTACATTTACACAGTTGGAATCTGAGTGACAGACTTGTGTGAAAGTCATTTCAATGGAGAACTATCAGCCACAGTTCAAAAGCCAAAAGAGCAAATGCAGACATAAGATAAATATTGACCTGAAGACAAGAAGATGAATACAGTAAAGTGGTTGAACTGCCTAAATATGCATAACTATTCAATAATGCGGCTAACTGCGAACTGCCTAAAACATTTTATTTATATTGAATCAAAAGATATCTTTCCTCAAAACTACAGTACAGCTCCAAATAAGTTAGAGACACGTACCGCCCACCTCCAGCTGCAGACTGAGAGCTGTCTCTCAGTAGAGGCCGGAAGAACCTCTCCATATGTCGACAGATCGTGTAAGTGTGCGGAAAGAATCTGTAGAGAGTCTATTTTTCCCGGGTCCACGAGAATCTGCCTAATTTTTGGGCAAATATGGACCACAGTGGACAGGAGCTGGTGTAGAAGACAAACTCGAACGTGTACCGAACTGAAGTCACCTCGCAGTCAGTGTTCGGGACGCTTTAAAGGTGGGGTAGCTGATTTCATACTGCAAGCAGAATTTAGATTTAAAATCTGACTATTTCCTCTCATAAATCCTTTGACACATGGTTAATATTGACATGTACTGTATTCATTTTGGTAGCAATTATGGTCAATAAACTTCTTTTTACAAACAGTAAAGTGAAACTGTAGTGACCACCTCATGCACAGCCAATCAGAGAGCTGCATTTGGCTCCTGATTAGAACTAAAATCTTTATTATTCAATTCAGAGGTCTCGTTTTCCACAAAGTGCTGCATTTATCATGTACTTTTTGTGTAAAACACGAAATTTTACTCATTTAAAACAACAAAAAAGTTAGGTACCTCAACTTTAAGATTAGGTTTAGGGTTAGAATAAGTAATTTGGTTAAGTTTACAGCTTTGTGAAAAATAAAAAGTTGCCAAATATTGGCGTTCGGCCTGTATGGAGAGCTGCTTCCGGTCTGTAGTGAGAGGTGGATGGGAAGTAAGAGGTTTGCAGCCAGACTCTCTCCAAATATTACACAGCTGTGCAGAAGTCTGATTTTTAAATTTTTTTTTCTTCACAAAATTCTGCTTTTATAATAAACTTTCTGGATTAGAAAACAAAGATTACATTTCATTAGGTAAACGTTGAGCAATTCAGATGCTTTTTTTTCTGACAAACTAATTTGTAATATAAGTGTTGTAACTCTCGAGACTTTTGGCTTTTCATTACTTACTATTTTAAAATTCTTTTTAGCATTTGTTTTTATGAACAAATGCGGGATTTTAAAATATGAACTGTGTGACCAACAGTTTATGTCTTTGCTCCTAATGCATGTTCTTCTTTAATGCATCGTTATGGAGGTTATGCAAATGACATCGCAGCATTATAATTATCAGCACTGAGTGACGAAAATGCATAAGAGTCAATAGAGACAAACTGCATTTTCTCACAAGAGCTCAAAACAACTAAAAAGACAGAGCAGATGCATGGTTTATGATCCAATATGATTATGATAACAAAACTGTATGAGGGGTTTGGGTATTAATTAATTTGTTTTTACGCCTGAATCATTCTTAATAAACTAACCTTTGTTTTTGTTCCCGATTTAGCAACACAATTAAAAGTAAAGTGTGACCTCTAACTGTGTATTTTGTAACAGAGTTGTGTCTAACCTCCCTCCAGGTCCCCGGTAACGGACAGGACCACCTCTCGCTACAGAGAAGCTCCAAGTCGTCGTCTCATCACAGCAGCCGCCGGAAAAACCGCGAGCGATCGAGAGACAGAGACAGAGAGCGAGAGCAGAGCCGCGACCGAGACCGGGACCGGGAGAGAGAACGGGAGAGAGAGCGAGAGAGGGAGAGAGACAGAGGGAGGGAGAGAGAGAGGGAGAGAGAGAGAGTGGAGTGGGCCTCGGAGAAACCAGTGGACTCGCATTCACAGGTACACCAAAGTTCAGTGTCTACGTATGTCACATTTTAGACGACATGAGCCAAGCTAGAGAACAACATCTGAACCAGAACTGAACTAGAAATATGTTCTATATATCAGTGTCATTACAAAACATCTGAACTTGATTTCTATTGATTTATCTTATTGGAACAGTTGTTACTGCATTTCTGCGTCCGTTCACAGCCTGCCAGAAACAGAGTGTTCTCCAGGAAGCTCTATGAGGCCCTTTCCCATTGTAGGAACTTTTTTCTGTTCCTAGTACTTAATTCAGTTCCAGTCCTCATTTTAGGAGCGTTCACACAGAGCAGGATGGACTGGGGACTGGGGCCACACTAGCTCTTTTTAGCTCTTGCTCTAGGACAGGTACTTTACAGTTAGACCAGGAACCTTTTTTGGTGACACAACATTATCTTTGTTTGGAAACATGTTTTATATTTTCTGATATTTAGACAAGCTTTCCTTATCCTTGAGAAGAATTACTTAAAAGGATAAAATGCAGTAGCTCCCAAAATAAATGCTTACATTTGTAAACAGTAACTATTATTAGAAATAATATGGAATAGTTTTGTTTTATAGTTGATTATAGTTGTTTTTGTACAACATAGTTTCATGTAGAAGGGAAAAACTTTTGTATTTTTAATCTTTTCGAGCTTAATTATGGTCCAGAACATGCACCAATTTGATATTTGAGCAAAATATCAGCACCGATTTACGACATTTTGGATTTTTGAGTATCGGTCCCATGATATCGCTTCATCAGCCTAGTTGTGCCTTTAATTTGATGTAGTAAGACTATTTCTTCTCTCACGTTGATCCAGAATGTCTCATAGTGTTTGACATTTCATAACTAATTTTTAAAAAGTGTGATCCTACTTTTTCTTGAAAATGTCCTTTTTGTTCAAAATAATAAAAACAAACTGATAAAAACAAAGTATGAACCACCTGGAAAGGTTAAAGATAAAAATCACATTGTGTCCCTTATTTAGAGTCAAATCAGCCTCTGGAATCAGACTCAGTTTCTATTATAAACTGAGGGACAAAAATTCCCCAAAAGTTTAAAAAAATGTAATAGGACTTTTGTATTGGCTCTGCCTAAATTTTTTGGAGTAATTTTAGGTCTAAATTAAAATCATTTTGACCTCAATGACCTTCAGCTTTTGCAGAGGAGTTGTCAAAACCGAAAATATCCCAAATCTAGTGTCATTCAGGTCTCAGCCGTCAACACCGGCTTTACAAATTCTTAGATCTACCCAAAAAACATTTAGGCGCAAAGTAGATTCTGTTTTTCTTTTGTTTGGAGAAAGTTCTCACTTCAGATACAGCTTCACAAAGACTCCAGCCATTTGCTTGTGCTCCAAGGGGTTCAGAAACAGTTTTAGTTTGAATTTTTACCGATTTTAAACAGATGTGAGAGGGAAAATAGGCCAAAATGATAAGGGGTTAGCTGATTTCCGAAAACAAAGCAAGCTATTTTCAGTCCCTACACTGGAATCGGAATCGAAAAAGCTGGATCAATGCATAGTTTAAGAGCTTTTGCCTCTTTTAAGTCGACAAATCAATCGACAAACATGTCTTTAGTCGACCAAGAATCTCTCAAGAGTCTCACTAATTGTAAATAAATGTTCTTGTCTTCTCCAGAGCCAGCCGCTGAAGTCTCTCCGTCGTTTGCTGCACCTCTCTCCCTCCTCCTCAAACCAGGGCCCGCCTCCTGCCCCTCCCCCAGACCTGCGCTTCCAGGCCCCCCTGCCCAGCACCCTGCCGCCCCCCTCCAAACCCGGCTACCCAGAACCGCGACGAGCCCACGACGAGAGCAGCCGGGCGCACCAGGGCGTCAGCAGCTCCGCCCAGCCCAAGAGCCGCAAGCCCAGCTACCCTCTGCCGGGACAGATCGAATCCAGCTGGCACGTGTCGGCGCTGCAGCGGGCGGAGGGCGCACAGTTCACCCCCGAACAGCTGGGCATCAAACCGGGGCAGAACGGACCCACTTTCACCCGCGCCTCTCGCCCCAGGATGCCCAACCTCAACGACCTGAAGGAGACCGCGCTCTAAAACTATTCACAGCAGCGACACAGTTTACACGAAGCACTGGGCCGGCTGCTTCTTCTTCTTCTTTTGTCTGTGAAATAGTCGAATTACAGTGAGACCAGTGTCATTACAGGACCAGGCAGCAGAGGGCGCCCTGCTCTGTGTGGGCGCAGCGGTTACACATGAGAGAGGAAAAGAGCAAGACTCCACTGTGAGGCTGAGCTGGACTAAACACAACACTGTGTCAGCAACAAAACTTAAAATATACAAGTTACAAGATAAATAATACACCATTTACCCACAGATATATGACATTTATGATTATGGCTGGTTAGTTATTAAAATTTTAATGCTTAGTTAGGATCAACTTTGACGTTTGATCTTGTTATTTTTAAGTCTAGCCAGGCCAAAGTCGTTTAGAATCATAAAATCAATAGTAAGTAGACTAAAAAAAACTTGAAACTTGGCAATATGAGTAAAGAAAAAACTTGATTCCTCTTGATTAAAGGCAGCTTTGGTATCACAGTAAATTCTTAAATTAATTGCTAACAGGATATAAAGGTCTTGACTCTGACATGAAAAAAAAAAAAAATTACTTGCTTACGAAAGGTGGGACTAGCCAAAGCAGAAGATCAATATTTAGTATAACATTTTACAAATTATCATGCCTGTTTAGAGATTGCATAAGATTCAGATCTGAAAAACAAATAAGTTCCTCTAATTCAAGCAGGGTCCTGAGCACCAGAACCAATAAAAAATATGTTTCTCACATCAGAAATTGAGTTAGATCAATAGTCATTAAAGTTGCAAAATCTGGGGGTCACAAGATGATTTCAAAATTTATTTTTGCAATTATGACTTGGCATATAATTTGTTTTGTAGGGAATTGGGGTCATAAAAATTATTACACAATCCAAATAAACACAATTAATTCCATTTTAATTGGTTGTTGTTATTTAAAATGATTACAAAAGTGTATATTTTTTGCTGTGGGGTTTGTGAGTTAGTTGCGAACGTTGGAACCGACAAGTTAGATGGATGCAAAAGAAATTAGGCAAGTGAAATGATCAAATATTGTTTTGCTACAGAAATGCTCTGAAGGTGTCTGGATGCTTTATGGGATTAAAAACAGTGCACAGATCTGTGATGTAAAAAATCTGGGACAAAAAATCAAGGGTTAAATGGTGACTTCACATTGGATGTTACCTAGCATTAATATTAAAATCACTTATTTACTTAATAATATGTTCAAAGAATTTAAAACAGTGTTGTGTGCAGACCAGCTTCGTCTCACAGTGCAAGTTTAATCCAGAATCATCTACAAGTCTGTTTTTTCTCTTTCCTTGGATGTTTTTTTTGTTTTTGCGGTGACAAACTTCTTCTACACCAGACACTGCCCTCGCGGACTCTCTAGCGCCACCTCCTGCTCGCTGGACTGTAACAAAAAAAAAACACACACACAGACTGCCAATGAACTTTTTCCAACTCTATTTGATAAGAAGAACAAAAGAAAAGTTTATATACACATTATTTATTGACTATTTATTTCTTTTCAATTCAAGGATATAAGCTATAAATGACACAGTATGTAGGAAATATGGGAATAATTAAGAGTAATATATAGAATAAACGTGTAAGTGCAAGAGCTTTAGTTTCCACTCAAAGAAATGCATAGATAGATATTTATGTGTGATAAATACAAGGAATATTTAACAAGTGAATGTCGTTGGTTCACTTTAATATGTTGTTCACAAATGTCACTTTATAATATTGTTTTGTTTGTTTGATTTTCTGGAAACAGGATGAACTCAGAAGACAGCGCTGTTTTTATTATTTTTTTTTACATACTTTTACTTAAATAATGTTTACATGCGACAGAACAAACGCCTCTGTGCTTTACGTGTCATTTAGGTTTACCAGGGACGGTTTCACAAAGCTGCATCTGTTTTACCTTAAGTAAAATACAATCACGTTTTTAAACAGTAATATTTGTTTAATACCGAGCCAACTGGAAAAGGTCAACATGTTTATTTTATATTTGCTCAGTAGAACAAAGTACATTATACAAAAAGGTTAATGTTGATCTAAATATATTAGTCACGCCGATGTAGATGCACAATAATTGAGCTTTTATGATGATTAAGTAATGTTCATTTGATGTAAAAATGGAAAAAGGAGAGTTAAAATGTATCTATCTATTTATTAACACATTTATTTATTTATTTGGTCATTTGAACAAATCTCATTCCACAAAAACATTTTACTACCCCAAAATATATATTAATCAATCATGTCATTTATTTATTTTAAATATAAAGCAATATATTTAGCTTCTAAGCTAATCTAACAAAAAATATATATGTTGATCTAAAGAAAAACTGTGATATAACTTTTTAGGGTTAACGTCTTTGTTTGCTTATTTATTTATTTGTTTATTTATTTAATTAAAGTGCTACATTATAGACCACTGCCATTGTGAATTCTGGTATAAGTTTAAGAATATTTAACTTTATATTAGTTATGTATATTTATTTTTTGATCCATTCATCATTCCTAAAATATGGGCTAAACGTTTCAATCAAGACTATGAGGGCTGCTGTTGTGTTTACATATCATCATATTGTAATTTAAGTGAGTTATTATAATAGGTTTAAACCAGCTTTGTGAAACCTTCCCACTGTCAGCTCATCGTCAGCTTCTACTGCCATTTCATACTCAGCCTTATCCGCCTTGTTCATGAAGAAAGCCTATTGAAAGTATCTACGAGCCTTTTGACTATTGTAATGTTAAAGCAGGACTCAGTATTTCAAGCATATACCTCTCGTACTACCTTCATAATGTAAGCTAGCTCTCTTCTTGTCAACCGTTCAGCGTAAAAGCTTTGTTCTAATAATGACAAAATGTAAACTAATGTGTTGTTCAAAATCAATCTAATTTGAATATTTGTTACACAGCTTGTATGCATATTATTGATGGCAGCAGTTGAGAAAACCTGCTCAATAACTTACTAAACTAGCCTTAACTTTGCTTATACCACGGCTAACTGTTGTGCGTTGAAAATGCTAAGCGCGCAGGTAACTACGGCAACAGTTAAATCACTACTCTGTGGCTGTCACCATAGCAACAGATAAACAGGTGGTCAACTGCTGTGAAGGAACTAACGGTAGCTTTGCTTAAAACAGAAATAACTTGTATCTTAATTTATTTAGACTGTAAACAAGATTTTAAGATTCACAGGAGAAATATTTCAGTTTGTAGTCGTGGTATAAATTAATTCAAGATATTTAGAGGAAAAATTGTTGCCTTTATCCAATACAGGCCCTGTTTATACAGCAAAACGTCCAGAAAAACATACCATTTTCACCTGTTATTATTGCATTTGGACAGACTGAGCCGCTAGGTTTAATTTCCTTTAAAGGTGATTTTTTGTGTTTTTATGTATAATTTAGTAGTAAAAATATGACATTATGTTTGTCAGACATAGATATTACCCATTGTAAAACTTAAAATGATCTAAAACTGCTTTGAAATAGAGGTTATGCAGGTGACCTCACAGCATTCTAAATGTTCATGCTGAGTGGCAAGGATGCATTAGAGTCCAATGGAGAGAAAGGACATTTTCTCTTGTAAGAGTTCAATAAACAGCTAAAACTGAAAAAAAATAAACTACAGTTTGATAACAAATTCAACCCACAACAAATCTACTGAGCAATTGGTTTTGTAACTGACATGTAAAAAGAGAAAATCAAGTCAACAGTTGTAGCAAAGCAGATAAACTTTAGCTTCTCACATTTATCAGACATTAAAATTACACACAATTAAACTTACTACCTTTTTCTTCTTAAAAAATAAGTTTTTGAGTCCATTTGTTGCAGTCAAAATGTCCTAAATCATCAACTGTTTTAGCAGACAAGCTTGTAGCAAACAAGCCGTTGCCACGACAACAAAGAAATACATTGAAGAAACGCCACTCATTCTAAAGTTGCTAAGCATTTTTGGAATAAAATTAAGTCACCTGCATAACCTCTATTGAAACAGCTCAGGTTACTTCCTGTTTAAAGCTGCAGAACTGATAAGTTCCGGGTGTGGCCATAGATATATTTCAGGGTTGGCCTGCCGTGAGGGAAAGTTGTGTTGGAAATCATGGGAAGCGAACCTTTTTACTTCTGTTAAGACGTTTTCCAGAGAATTAAGTGTATTTTTAGCACAGCTAATTCAAGTTGCACCACAACCACGCTTAAATGGAGGATACTGATGTGGCGTTATGTCAGAAAAGTATACATAAAGTTAAAGAAAGATGCTAATACATGTCAGGCGGCGCTAGCATCACGTTAGCATTTAGCTCTTAGCTACTGTTAGCATTGTTATATTGTTTGATCTATTTACATAGTTGGACCGATCACTTTATACATCTCCATATCTTTGTATCTATATTTGACACAGTATATTTCCTTAAGTCTACATTTGCATTTGTAGTTGAGCAGTGAGTGATAAGACTGTTGTTCAGATCCACTCTCAATGTCGACATTCCTGCACAGAGGTTCGTTAGTGGGCGTGGCCTCTGATGCCAACTGTTTCTATACCTGCTTGTCAAAGCCTAATCTCATCAGATCTCAGAAGCCAAGCAAGTTAGGGCCTGGTTAGTACTTGGATGGAAGACCGCCAAGTGCCACAGTGGGACGACAGAAGTGGACTAAGTGTCCACTTTTGTTGCATTCTGACAGGAGTAGACACAACCCAAAGTGTACGCAGACACATTTCCTCAGTGTCTGTGTACACTGGGTGAATGGATCCTTGGGTTGTAAAGTGCTTTGAGTGCCTTGAAAGGTGGAAAAGTGCTGAATAGAAACCATTTACCATAAGCTCCGCCTATTTATCTTTCCGTTTAAATCTAACAAGCAGCAAATTTTAAATAGTTTGTTTTTATTGGCTACATGAATTTTTGTTTGAGTAATCGTAAGTAAATACAGACAAGTAGGTGGGGATAGATGGTGGGGTGAAAACAGAGATTTTCTGAGCACATATTAAACATGTGCTGAAAGATTTGTGAGAGCTAAGAACTTGTCAGCACTAAATATAAATTGTGGACCACAGTTTTTTCATGAATGTGTTGACAAAAGAGAGCTACAAACATAGAATTGTTTACATTTAATATTCAACATTTTAATCTTGAGTTACTGTGTAAGCCATTTTATAAATCTGTATTTGTGTGCGTCACAGTCATGATCAGGGACGACCTCACTCTACCTTCATAAAAAAATGGGTATATTTAAAAAAAAAAAATGTTGGCAAATAGTTAAAAAAAATACTGAAAATAATGTGATATTTATTTAACTTTTATGTATATGAGCACTTCTATATAAAGTATTTCAAAATGCGCCAAACAGTGTGGAGTTTCTAGTTTAAAACGATAACTAAAGGAACTACCGGTATGTGTAATGTGTTATAATTTAATTTCTAAAGATTAAACAGAATATCATACACAATATAATAGTTTATTTACGTTTTAAAATGACAGTGTTATTTGTATTTTTGTACCACATTTTGATTTGCCAAAACGATGCCATCTAACAACACAGTATATGCTATTCTAAATGGATTTAAGAGGTTAATGATAGATATAATAAAGCAAATATGGTGTATATATTTTTCTAATGACAAAACTACGATCTATTGCTTGTTATCATTATTTATTTTTATGTTAACGTCCATTTTTTCCCCTTAAAGTGCCCTTCATCGTGTCCTATAACTGTTAAACAAATGGATAATATTGCCTTGCACACGACAGGCTTCAAACTTTGAATTCATTTTCACGTTATTTTGCAATTGTTTTCATGTTTTTGCCATGTATTACAGGGTGTAAATAAAATAATGTTATATCTACAAAATGATTTAAAACGATAGGGTCTCGTAATAAAGCCAACTGGACATTTTTGAACGACTCCGTGTTTCTTGAATTGTTGGTGAAACTGAACAAAGACGACACACATTTTGTTGGAGAAAGGACATTATTTTTTTAAGGTTAAGATAGTTATGGACATTTCAAATACACAAACATGCACTCCCAAAGCATGATGGGAAAAATACAGTACATATAAGTATAGGAAAAGAGCAATCACGTACAATTTTGTTTGCTTTTTGTGAATGAAAGTTTATGTACGTTTATAAATGTAACAGGATTAAGTGCAGACAGTTCAATATAGTATATTAAAATTTACACTCACGATTATTGTGACAAAATAATCGCGATTAACGATATTATCACGATCATTTACTAAACGTAAAGTGCACAGATTCAAAATCATTGAAATATTTATTAGCGCCTGCTGCTAAGTATGTGTTTGAACAACTATTTTGGTCTAAGTACAAACAATATTGATTCAAAGTGAACAAATGTTTACAATGTTGAGCAAAATCTACTAACTTTGTCTCAGAGTCATTAATTAACTTTAACACATGAACCTTTTCTTGTTTAACCATAATACAGCTTCTTACTGGGTTCTCAGCATCAGATTTTAGATGCTCTTATGAAGCCACAAGCACCTGCTGCTATAATTGCAATTATCGTCACGTACGATTATCACGATTATGAAAAAACTCCACGTTTATTTAATTGCGGTCCTTAATTATCGCAATTAGCAATAATATCTAGTCTACTTGATTTGGTCTTTTCAGCTCAAAATGAAATCAAACAGACAAATTTGAGCACCTCTTCACGAGCTGAGTTTGTGCACCACTGATCTAGCCCTATGTTAGGTAATTTCTCTTGTAGATCAATTAAGTCTAAACATGCACTAATCAGAAATTGTTAGTCATTACACAAATTTATCACTTGGTAATTGCCGCTAATTATTGCTCCTAGAAACATAGGCTACTTTGATTTCTAATATATCATGTTTTGATTATTGGCCTAGTCGTGGTAAGAAACTATTCTAAACAAATACACAATTTCAAACAACATACTGTATGTGTTACTATAAAAAGCATTCAAACCGGTGCCGTGAAATTAAATACTGAACCCATATTTCTTGTCATAACTGGATAATTTAGCTATTATTTTAGCCTTTGAAGAAATAATTATTCTACATTGAAATAATGCTACATTTTGGTCCATTACATCTGTTTCAATAATGTTTTAAAGCCCATATTTTGTTTTTCTAACTATGGCTTAGGAAGTCAAGTTGCAGTTTGTGAAGAAAAACAGACACAAAAAAATCAAATATTAACCAACATTCCATTAAAATTTAAATGTACACACAACCAACACATTTTTCTGACAATTAACACAATAATTTAATCAATTTAAGGTCTTATATCATGCATTATTAAAGTATGTGTCAAAACATAACTAGATTGTAATGTAAATGGATTGGTTAGTGCTAAGTAGTCAGTTAATGCTAGCTAGGGTTGCTAGGGTAACAGAAGTGAGCTGGTTGCCATAGTAATGAGTTCGTTTCTGGGGCTAAGCTGGTCTAAACTGTTATATTTTTTATCTTAACCTTTATCCAAACCTTTTCTCAGAACTTAAACATTATTCTATCCCTTTTTTGTAAACTTGTTTATTTGGTCTTCTAAACTTAATCACTGTTACTAGGTTGGTTCAGGTTGCTTGGTAACAGTTGCTGCTTATGTCCAACCAGGAAGTACAAATATAAACGTCAACAAAACATCCAAATTGGGGGAAGTTTGGCAAAAATATTTAGTAAAATTTTGAGTATAATCAAATTCTCAACATTTTGCTGAAAAGTGTTGTTTAACCAGTCACACGCACTTTAAGAAAAAAGCACCAAAACATGGAAAAGGTATTTTGTCGGCTGTTATCTCACAGAGCTTTTTACCACCATAGAAACGCTTTGCCTTTGTTTAGAAATTATTGCTTTGAATCCATTCTGTTGCAAATGACCCACGTATTCAGTTTGTCGCTATTCAGATCAAACAAAACCAAATGAAAGCGTCGACACATGTAATATTCATGGGGCACGCACATCCACAGCGAGGGTCGGGAAAATACGCAGAGGGTTTTTAGGAGCATTTGTTCATGCAGAGGAGCAGCTCCAAGCGCAGGGCGATGCGAGTGTGCCAGCCCAGGGGCAGGATGCGGATGTAGCGGGCCACGATGGGGGGGCGGAGCAGGTTCTGGACCGAGGACGAGCGGTCTGAGTTCCCGTAGAAGACCTGAAGAGGCATCACAACATTAGCATATAGACCTGTAATATTTAATAGAAACTAGTTGTCTTGTGTATTTTTGTTAAAATACAGCCAACGCAAGGGCCTGATTGCTGCTATAAATAATCAGGGTCCAACTTGGAGCATTCATCTATAAAAGCTCTGTGATGAAAATCACAGAGAATCAGAAATCATTACAGAAAGATTATTTGTTTATCAACACAGTGAAAGTGTGTGCAACTGTATAACAAAAAGAGTCTGATTGACACAAGTTGTAGCAGCAACAACAATATATTACAAAAACCAAAGTTATACTGCTAAATCAACATTTGTGAATGAAATTTGGCTTTAAGACTCATACACGTTACATTCAAGTGAGTGAAAAACAGCAAAAAAAACCACTGTGTTAAGCTTCAGGAGCCAGACGCCCGTCAGACCGGTTCATACCTGATCTAAACAGCTAGCTCTCGCCATGTTTTGTTGTTTTTATCAATGAAGTTTCCTCAGCTAACTAGACCAAAAGCATATCTTTCTAAAAGGAACATGCAGTTGAGATTAAAGTCACGTCGACCTTTATATTCTACAATTTAATAACTGAATAATCTATAAAAATTGTTAATGTTCTTTGTTCCTAGAGCCAAAAGACTACACAACACAATGGTTGGTTGATAGCTTGATTGTTATCTGTGCCACACACACAGAAAACATGGATTTTCTTTTGAGGTTAATACAGTATCTGTCTGTCTAATGTGGCTTTTGTTGGTGGTTTCATCTTCTACCTTTATTTAACCCTTTAAACTCTGAAGTAGCAACTTTCAATAACTTGGCAAATTTCAAACTCAACTCTGTCACTGGTAGTAAATATTACAGTTTGGAGTCTCCAGGCTGAAATTTCAAGTCAGTGTATTTATTTCAAATGAACAATTCTGGTCCTTGAAGGTTTAACCAGGAAACATGAGTACTGGCCCGAGAGGGGAGTGGTCTATTGTACATGTTTTAGTGGTAGGAGTAAGTGGAAATAGCAGGGAAAACTTACGCAGACAAGAGGAGAACATTTAAACTCCACATAAAAACGCCTGATGCCATCCAGGAGAGGAAAGGTTGCCTACATATGTCTGCAAAGTTAATAAATTGGAATCTTGAAGTGCAAGTAAGTAACTAGACCAGTAGCTGCAAAGCCTCACAGCACATCAGGATCGCTCCCACACAAAACTCACATCACTCGCCAAGCTCACTGTCCATATTTTGTGCTGTCTATCAACGTCTGTTCACACCCACCTGACGTCTCTTGAAAGGCCTCTAGGTGAGCCTGTTTGGGGTGAAGTTGTGGGCGGAGTCTCTAACTGCGTGTTTAGCTTCACTTTAAATCAGGATAAAGTCATTACGGAGGACTCTAAACAAACATTTTCTCTTATCATTATTGGTAGGAAAGAATAAATATACAGTATAAAATAACATTACATTTATGATAATCAAATCAAACTTTTGATGTATTTTGAAAAATAGGATGATAAAAACAAAAAAAAAAAACTAAAAGAAACGTGCAATGCAAACAAATCTGCAAATGCAAACAGTAGACTAATTGATATTGTGAAAGATGTGACCAAGTAAAAATAATAAAGGTGAGATTATAACAAGTGAGTAGTCTGTTTTAGGTTAGGGTAGGTGATTTTCACACTGCTGACACAATTTAGGTTTTAAATCTTACAACTTTCTCTCATAAATCCTTCAACACATTGTTAATATCAATATTCATTCAGTTTTAGTTGCAATTTTTACTTAAACCCCTCTTTCTTTCTCTCTTAAAGTGAAACTGGAGAGGACCACCCAAGCTCAGCCAATCAGAACGCTGCATTCTGCTCCTGATTAGAACTAAAATCCTTTATTATTCGATTCAGAGAGTGCTCAGTCGTCTAATTTTTTCACAAAGTGCTGCATCATAGACTTTTTGGTGAAAAACACAAAGTTTACTATGTTACAACTAAAAAAGTGAACTACCCCAACTTTAAAATGACTCCAGTGTTTGTCCAGAGTTTATTGTCATCTCAGGGCTGTTCTGTTCACACAAATTGATTTGAGTTTAGCCTGCAATGTGAAACTCAAAACATTTAGACCTGCTGTATGAAGAAAGCAGCATTATTTTTGTGGCGTCAAATCAAAGTACTGCCACATAACGCCACATAACTCACCCTGTTGTTGCCGGTCTGGTCCTTGTAGTAGATCCAGTTGAGTTTCTCGTCCGAGCGATACTGAACGCTGTATTTGGTGATCCACTCGTCGGCGTCGCACCTGCCCTGGGTCAGAATACCAGAGATCACCTTCACCTCCCTCAGGTCGATCTGAGCCACTGGTTATTGTCCTGGTACTTGGACAGCCACGCACAGCTGGGACAGGGACAAAAGAAACACATGTACAAGGAATTTAGCTTGAAAAGAGTAAGGTGAGTATAACTAGAGCTTGATAAAGTAGGTCAATGTGCCTGATGTTAATAAAAACAAGCCTACATTATCAGAAAACTGCTGGGTTACTGCTAAATGAATTTATTACATTTTAAAGCACGTAAAGATTATTTTTTAACATCTGAGGCACTCAACTTGTTATTTCAAAGAGATTTAAAGTACTGAACAAATTTTTCATCATGCAAAGTTCTTATTGACAATGAAATATTAAGATTTTGGACATTTAAATATGATAAATAGATATCATATTAATCGTGTCAATATGTCTGGTTTGTTCCAAAACTAAATACAAATATGTTTTAAGTTATCTTGTTTAGTATTTGAGGAAACTAGACCTGACTGATTCAAGTTTCATGTAACTTTTAAAAGCTAGATGACCAACAAATCCTTTTGTGTGATCTGTGAAAAAGTAGAAGATGTAGTGTCTGTAGGTGCTATATGGAGGGATTTTCGGTCGACGTCACTTTCCGCCTTACTGCACATGCTCCATACAGAAAGAGCTTCTCTCCATCTGGTTAGCTGGGAAACTTCTTTGAATAAAACAAAAAAACAGGACAAGAACAACTGTTTGATCAGGTATGAACTTCATCAGGTATGAAGTTACACTCACTTGAATGTAACTTTTAGGGTCATATGGCCGAATTTCATTAACAAATGTTGACTTTTGTTTTTTCGCACAGTGATAAAGTCTTGTAGTTTGCTGATAATTGAGCTTTTCCACATGTTTCCATGTTTGTGTCTATGAGTGTCTTTCTAAATATATAGTCTAATCTTTCATCCACAAATTAAAGGGACTGTACCTGATTTTTGCATCCTTAAAAATGTAAACAAACAGAATTAATTTTAAACTTCTTACTTCAGTCTACATGATTTGCTCACTTAGCTAATGCATTCTGAGCTTCAGAATTGTTCATCATGATGAGTTTTAATGTTTTTTCACAGCTGTTAACGGCGAAGTGAGTCTCCATGCTAACAACAGTTAGCTACAATGCTAAAAACAACAACAGAAAAAGCTAGACACGAACAGGATTTTATTAGACATAAACAGACAGGACTTTGCGGACTAATTTCCACCTGAATACATACATTAACCAGACCTCAAAGCTAGGAGAATATTGTTTTTGAGTATAGTCCCTTTAAGTACATAGTAGAAAATATACCATAAGTATCGCTAAATAACAATAAAAGTGAAATAAGGAATGTTGCCATGTGAGTAAGTATGAGTCTTTGAGATGAGAATGGGTTGGTTGTGCAGAGAGTGGTAAGGCTAAGCTACTTTTCTGTGTAAAAAAAAAAAAAAAAAAAAAATTGTATGTACAGTACTCGTGACAGGCATAGGATTTTGTGAGTCTAAAAAACTATTAAGAGCAGAATGAAGTAAAACGTGTGATTTTCATAGTAAATACAGTACTTTGTGTGTTCTGTGACTTACCCAAAGCCCTGGCTGTTGAGGCGGGCCTTGTTGGGCAGCCATGAGGAGAACCAGCCGGTGTACTGGTCCTGGTTTGAACACGTGATCTGCTCTGAACTCACAGATCCAGCCTCAAAGCCCAGCGGCCTGTGGTAGGGACACTCTGTACACAAAAACACCACAGACGAAAGCCAAAATCATCGACATGTAAGCCTCTTTTTAGCATTTCCTCTTCACACTAAAGCTTCTCGTGTAAGTCCTACATCGATGAGGTTCAATGGAGCAGGCACAGAGCAGATGGTCATGTCCTCGTCCAAACAGCTTAAGCTCTTTTTTAACCATGTTTTTTTAAATCATAAATCTGTTCTTGTCTCCACTTAAATGCAAAGAGTTTCATAACAACTAAATAATCATGTTAACTCTTTCAACGCCAGCCCTATTCTGGCTTTGACCCCTTCCCTTTCAGGCATTTTGCTAATTTTAAGCAATATTCACAGCTCCACAAAAAACTTTGTGCAACTGGAATCATGACATGTTGAACATCAAATGAGACCTACAAGTGTCTACTTTCATAAAAAAAAAAAGAACTGTTATTCTACATGAATCTGTTCTCTTTTTATAGGCATTTGAAATTCCTTGTTTTCATTAGATTTAAAGTGAACCCTGGCTATAATCACATGTTTACCCTAAAACACTTATAATATCATCACTTATATAAATTCAGAACAAAAACCTTGGTAGTATTTGTAGTTTTATCAAAATCATGTTTTAAAGAAATCACATGGCTGCCATTTTGTCCTGGCTGTGACGTCAAATGGTTGTCTGTCTGCCCTCTGGTGGTTGTCAGGGTAACAGGTAACTAAGCAACGTGAATTCAACAGTTAAAACCTTTCAGTTTGAGCTGGAGTTTGGCCAAATACAGAACTATTATGTGGAATTTTGTAAAACTGAAGATAATCAAGAGGAAGAGACCAGAACTGGACACTGTCAGTGGTGTTTTTGTTTCAACTGTTCACCGATCGAACCACAGGAGTAACCATGGCAACAACCAAAAGCAACCATTTGATGTCATCAACCCAGAATGCATTGCGTCTGGACAATATGGCGGCACCCAATAGCTCAAAACAATGCAGATTTTATAAAAATTGTAAGCAGTTTTATATTTGTTTGTAGTTTATTTGAACAAACATGAGATGTACTTGTATTTTAGCCATATTTGTCGTTATAGTCAGGGTCCACTTTAAAGGGGCACTGTGTAAGATTGAGAGGAATTTTAATTATCACATATAGTCCACAAACATTTAAATAATATTTATTCTTTACAACATGAATACTTAAGAGAGCACTGTTAACCAATCCACATGAATTGTGATACATTTATACGTATTTGAAATGTTCTATTAAGGGCCGGAATATGGATCATTGACGCTAGACGGCAGCATGCTTAATAGGCAAAATGCATGTGAAAGGCTCCCTCTGGTGTTCAAATGTGGAAATCACTTTGTTTGTTTGTTTTTCTTACATAGTGCCCCTTTAAGCATTTGACGAGAAACTTTTGAAGTAACGGCCTTTTTCTAAATTAAACATTATGTCTGTGTTGTTTTCGTCTGTTCAACTTTTTGGTGAAAGAATATGAGCTACTACAGTTAAATAATGTCTGTAGGATAAAATAAGAGGTTTACATGATTAAAACAATGAGGACAAGTGTCTTTTTCGTCTTTAAACCAACAAAAGCTGTGTTACAGACGAGGAGGCAGCACAGTACTTTTTCTACTTTCTGATGCAGATTCTATTGATTTAGCCTCTTTCACGGGGCATAGGTTATATTTAGTCCTCATAGTTTTTGAGTTGAGGAGTGTTTTTCAAATAAAAGAAAGTCTGTGCATGATTTCTAAAAAGCACACAAGAGGTTCATGTGTTTCTCAAGTCAAAAATTGAGTTAGAGCTTCCTTATCGACTGCTAAGGAAATTACATAGGGAAAATTATCAAACATTATCAAATTATCATAATGCAGGTCTCACACATCTACCTATGAAATCACAAATCAGTCTTTTCTGAGGCTCAGAGAAGAAAGAATAGTTAAGACAGAACTGTAGCTGCGGTTGAATGAGGGAGTCTTGTTAAAACGTGTTTAGAAACATGAACATAGAATCAACAGGCACATATTAGGGAAATGCAAGCTTGCTAAAGAAATTACTTTTTGTTAAAATGTTCATATAAAAGTTTAAAGGGAACCCTGGATATGAAGACAAATATGGCTAAAACACTAGTACTGGTCATGCTTATTAAAATAAATTACAAATAAATGTATAACTGCTTACAATTTTTTATAAAATCGTCAATGTTTATGTTGTTTTCAAGTCACTGGGAGCCGCCATTTTGGTTGATGACATAAAATAGTGTTTCCATGGTTACTCCAACAGTTTCATCTGTGAACAGTTGCCACAAAAACACCACTGACAGTGTCCAGTTCTTGCCTCTTTCTCTTGATTATCTTCAGTTTTACTAGATTCCACATTATCTTCCTGTATTTGGCCAAACTCTGGCTCAAACTGAAAAGGTTTAACCCAGGAATTCATGTTGCTTAGTTACCTGACAACACTATTATATGTCATAACCGCAGCAAAATGGCAGCCTGCATATAATTTCTTTAAAACAGTATTTTGAAAAAACAACAAATACTTCCAAGGTATTATAAGTGATGATATTATAAGTGTTTTAGGGTCAACATGTGATTATATTCAAGGTTTGCTTTAAAAAGAAAAGGGAGTACAATTCTTATCTTCTTTGTATAAACCGTCCATGTGTGTAATTCACAAATGTACTGAAGTGTGCTGCTCTTTTGTTTACTATGGTGTAAGCCTCTCTGGCTCTGGGTCAGCCGCTCTAATCCGCACTTACTCATCGAGAGTGAGTCAAGAGATAAGACCTGAAGCTACGTAACTGTGACCCAGTCCAACCAGATGTACTTTTGAAATACATTTTATAGGTTAAGCTTTGTAAGGGTAACAGACAGTAGAGACTGGAACTCTGTGTTCTTAATTTATCTTATTATTTAACACATAACTGAGTAATCTCTCAAAGTTCACTTCTGTCCACTCAGAATTGATCTTTCCCACTGATGAGACTTCAGAGCAGAGGTGTGGACTTGAAAGTTGTGACTTGGATTTGAGTCAGACTTGAGTCACTATTTTAATGACTTGAGACTCAATAAAATGGACTAAGACTTGGGACTCGACTTGGACTTAAACGTTAGGGAATTGAGACAACTTCTGCTTCTCCTCAAAAATATGTTGTGTAATTTTACATTTACAAACTGCAACATCATCCTGTTGGAGTAATCATCCTTCTCATTTTTTTTTTTCTGACCTTTTCTGACCAGAAATTTGTATTAATGGAATAATTTTTTAAAAAATCAATAAAATTGTAGAAATACAGGAAGTATTTGGATTTTTGGATCTGAAAAAACTTTAAACTAAAAGCAGGGGATTTGGACTTAAGTTGTACTTGTGGGGCTCTGACTTGGGACTTGGGCTTAGACTTGTCTCTCTTTGACTTGGGACTTGGACTGGAGGGAAAGACTTGAGACTTTGAGTAAAGCGCTTTTAGTGGCGTGAAAGGTGGAAAAGTGCTATATAAATGTAGACAATTTACCATGTTTCACGTAAAACTGACATTTTATTCTTGTTCCAATAGATACAGTCGACAACGTGTGGGAATGGTTAAAGATCCTTAACAATTCAACTGCAACTTTCTTGCTCTTTTATGACACTTCCTGGTGATTTAGGTGTATTTTGAGCACAACTAATTCAAGTTGAGTCACAACTAGGTTAATGGATGTTGAATGGTGTTATCTCAGAAAAGTAAACAGATTGTTCTGTAGATGTTAAATACATCAGGCACCTAGCATCACAACTAGCATCTAGCTAGCATTCACCCGCAGCTGCTGTTAGCATTGTTGGATATATTTACAAACTTAGAGACCGCTGGATCACTTGATTCATCTCTATGTCTTTGTATCTATTTGACACAATAGATTTCCTTAAACTATGTTTGTGTTGTAGTTGCTGAGTAGTGAGTGATGAAGTTGTTGTTCTGATTCACTCTCAATGTCATGTTTCCCTCTTGGAGGTCCGTTAGTGGACGTTCCCTCTGATGCCGACTGTATCTATGGTTAATCATATTTTAAAATGTCCAAATAAATAAATACTTCACTTACAGAAAAACCTAAGTTTTCTTTTTAGATAAAATGTTTTATTAACTATGGCATGTCAAAATGGACCTCATAAATAAATACTATTCAATTCAAGCATTTATGAACTAATTATCTTTTTAAGATGGTTGTCTCTCCCATGTAAACATGAGCTATTATGTTAGTAATGTTTTACACTTTTCTATTGGACCAGGGTTGCCAGGTCCAAGGACAAATCTAGCCCAATGACAATAAAACCCGCCAAATAATTAAAGACTAGCCCAATTTTTTTTAAAGCTGTTTTATTTTTTGAATCTTGTGTCGTGGTATAGTTGTCACTTTTTGAGTCAAAAGTATTTGTGAATGCTCCACTCTAGTTATTTTGTGGTGACGGCTCGCACTGCTGCTCAGCCCGAGACTCCTCTCTGGACACTTTGACTCAGGTGGACAACGTGATCTTGTTTCAGACTTGTGGTAGCTGTCTTTGTAGGAACTTCTTCACTAAGTTGCGTGGTGTGCTGTTGGATTAACATCGGGCCATAATCTATTCGCTTATCACTGCCTTTTGGTCACAGGAATGTATAAAACATATGTGACAAAACATTGCCATTTCTGTGCAGTAAACAAATTAAAAGGTACAACACAAAGAAAATATTAAAATACAATTCGGATTGGTTCTTGGCAACTGCACTGCTTCATGTCTGTTCGCTGATTGGTCGACTGTACTTCCTGGTTTTAATGAACTTTCAGCTTTTGGCTCAGTTTATTTACCTGGACATGAAGATGAAGTTTCATTCGGAGCAACATAGATAGTTTTTAGACAAATTCTGTGTTAGTAAAGTAAAAGTCCTGAGTTTTAATTGTGAGATTTTATTTTCAATGCTTGTTTTTGTCTTTGAACTGCGCTGCCATCTGGGTCACCGTCTGAGAAATGTCCACTGGAGCGTGTTTTGTCCTCAGTGAGCTGCCAACGCCACACTCATGCAGCTCTGCCATTTGGTTTGGTCGCTTTTTTACTCAACCATGTAACTGAAAATGATCTGTGAATGTTATCAAGCGATTTCTCTGCCTTCTATTGGCAAACGTAAAAGATTACTACTTTTTAGCAAAACAATGTACAAAGGAGAAGTAAATGTACACCATTGAGGACTTTTACTCTATCACCAGTCAGAGTCCACTTAACCTGTTTTGACTGCTTCTTGTTTTCTGCAGTATTTCCTTTTAAATCAAAAGTATTTGAGTATTAAGTATCCAAAGGGAAGAACAGCTTTGTACCTAAAGCTTGAGTTGAAATGGACTTACAGAAATGACTGTTTGTATGGGGATGTAAATAACAGGTGTTTTTTATTTGCAGATGCTGAATTTTACCTGGTTTACCTGGGCCACCAGTTTGACACTCCTGCTCTAGTGTGTTTGCTTTCCTTGCTGTATCAAAATGAATCATTTAATTTAATTAATGTTTTAGGGGGGCAATTTGAACCATAGACATTAATAGTAGACACGCAGTTCGACTCTGATGCTATCGAACACTTAGCATCTGAGCTAGTCCGGTATGTTTTGAAGAACTTTCCTGTTTATTTTCCTATAGTCGTTAGCATTAGCTCGCAAAATACGCAAGTTCTGAAAGATGTGGAGAGTGTACAGCTGGTACAAACCTACAGACCACATTTAACAGAAGTTACAAGTTACTGTTGAGTTTACAAACTTTTTAGTGTTTTATTATGGGCTAAACTTGTGTATAAAACTGCTAACAGCTAACAAACTTCAGGACTTCTGTGACCACTAAACATCGTCTACATGTCACTAGTGAAAACACCAGAAAAATGACAAACATTTCCAAATAAAAGTTGTACATGTAGCGTCACTTCTCTGGAGGAGTGTCCAGGTCAAATCTCCGCCGATGATAGAGTTTGAATAGCATTTTGTGCCCATGAATGTATCAGTTTGGGAAACACAATATAACATTGCCAATGTTGTTTAATAAAACTACATAAGACACAAATCTGTCTGTTTTGCTCATGGTTTTGCCAAATCGCTCGTTTTATCCATAAAAGTGCAACTTCTGCCATTCTGTTCAATTGATTTGCGTCATCACATCTACCGGAGGAATATGGCGTGTTGGTAGCATCAGAGCAGAGCTGCTGATTTAGCATCTACTAATTAAATGCCCTTTTGGATAATTCCAGTACATTTTACAGTAATGTTTATTATTATACACTGTCCGTGTCAAACAAACAAAATAAATACCTGTATACCTGTATATAATGTCAAGAAAGGTTAACTGCATGGTCATTTTCCCTATTCCCACACTATACCAATCTAATTTTTAAACTACTTTCAAACATTCTCAGAGCTTGTTTTATTTGCATCCATGTTAAATAAGTAATTACAAAAATAAACTTGTATAAAAGTAGGAGTAATACACTGTGTTATGTAATATAAGCATCTGTGTACTTTTGTCCTTCTCACTCCACACTGCCCTTCGTTGACAGATGAGTGTAATTAGTACCTGGCATACAGTCGACCCCTCGCACCATCCCAGAGCCAAAGGAGGAGCCAACAGTGGGACCTTCTCCATCACAGTCACATTTACAGGATCGGCTGGTCCACGACTCGGACAGGCCGGCCTACAACGACAAAACAACACCGTTATCTGTCAAAGTAGCATTGTTTAACGGGTATGACAATTTGAACTACATCTTCAGTAAAACATGGTGAAAAAGGACCTACAACCGGCTTCTGGGCTGGTTGTAGTTGCACAATACCTCACCGCTTTTGACAAGACGTTGTGCCAAATGTTCAGAGTATAATTATATTAACTATGCTGCAGTCTGTTTTTAGTACTTTACAAAATGTCCTAGTCAGGAATAAACCACAATTAAGAACTAGTAATAACCAAATCTGAACCTGGTGTATTCTAATATTAAACCAGATCTAAACCAGGACCAACCAAAATCTAAAATAGAATTAAACCAGGACTGAAAAGGACCAAATCAAGTCTAAGGTATACACTGCAAAAAGTGATCATTTTAAACTGGATAAGAAGTGCTTAAAGGGGACCTATTGTGTAATATCTACTTTTCTCAGTTTTTAACCCTGTTACAACAATGTTCTCTCATCATTAGTTTAGCCAAAGTTGTATTTGGATTGATTCATGCATGTTTGAGTAATTTTGTATTGTCCTGCAGCTGATGCTCCAGTGGTCAGAAACCTACCACCTACCTCCACCCACATTGCGATTTCTCAAAAATTACAATTACGAGTAAAACGTGTAGGATTCAAAATGGACATGTAGACCCTTTTTAACAAGAAGACATAGCATTTCTTAAATCTGTGGCTTATTAAAATTAATTTTACAATGAAGGGCTGAGAGTCAGATCACATTTTTGGAGGGCCAATTTGGCACCCGGGCCGTAAGTTGAATAGACCGTTCAGAGCCTACGTCATTTTGGGGGCGGAGCCGCACTGGAGCCCACCGCAGAGTTTCTCCATAGTTTCTATACAAAACGAGTAAGCTGTACTAACGATATTAAACGGTTAGAAAACTTAACAATGACTTCAAACGAAGCTCTGACCATTCCTAATGTGTTCCTTGGGTTTGCACCAGTGACACATTTTATATCTCGTAATTTTTTCGGGCTAACTAGCTTGCCGCTAAAATCTATAGAAAAAATGAGGGATCACTATCAAAACAAATACATCGCCTCAGAGTCATGTAAGTATATCCTTGGAGTCTTTTATACAATACATTTCTGTAGAAATCAGCACAAAATAATGCCACAGGTGCAGTTTACTGTGACTCTAATTCTCCACTGATAATTGATAAATAATGAACACAACTTGCACAAAAATCTTAAGCAATGTCACGGTAACTCACCTCCTGTGCTTTTCTGCAAATTACGTCGTCAAACTCATCAAGGGATTTGTATGATCAAAGCTTTTCTCTTCTGCACATGAGTTTTTCCATCAAATATAAGTAAATATCAGGTCGCTGAATATCGGGACACTTACTAACGTCATGCTAACATTCAGTAGCTAACTGTACATGAATCTGGAGTCGCTTGCTGTTTGTTAAATTGAGTTTTTAAAGAGAGTTTTGCGATATTTTAATGAAAATGCACCTGCATAGCTTGAAAAGCCTGAGACTGGGCACCACTCAGGGCACCAGTTAGCGCGCGCAGCCATCTTTGTTTACTAACAGTAAATGGGTCTATAGGCTCTTAAGTTTATTACAATCAAACCACAATTTGACAAAAGATGGGACCAAATCACGGTTTTCTCAAGTCCAAGTCAAGTCCTAAGTTTAAGTGCATTTTGTCAAAACAGTGACTCAAGTCTGACTTCCAAATTCACACATCTGAATTTGACAGAATAAACAAAACTACAAATGAGCAAAAACTACAGTTATTTTGCTAAATATTGTCAACTATCTTTAGGGCTGAGCATTAAATTTACATCACGATTTTCTTGGAGCCAGATCACAATTTAGATTTTATCATGATTCTTGTAGATTGTTTATTTTCCCATTGTCTCTGAGGTAAACACAATTCACTATCAACAGCTAAATCCAGCTATCAAAATCTGACCAGTGTTGCCAGATTTTCAGAGAGAAACAAGCAAACTCAGCCCTTCAATAAAAAGTTAATAAAAGAATTGACTAGTTAGAACATTGTGTGTTGCTGTTTTTTTGTTTGTTTGTTTGTGTTTTTACATTTTTTTGCAAAAAAGTTGACCATAAAATTAGTCCAAATTGAGCAAATAAACAAACCGCATTTATCCACATGCAAGCCTGCTCAAAAATAAATAGGATATCAGGTGTTTTTCTTACTTTAATAGCGACATTACGGCATGAAACAATGCTAAAAATCTTTGTTTCAGTCATATAAATTGATATTTTTTCATAAATCAAACCTGAAAATTGCTACAATTAATTCCTTTTATGAACTAAAAGTGCAGTCCAAAAGAAATTTCTAAAAAGATGCCCAAAGTTAAGACGTAGACTGTCTCTTTTTCTAACCAAGTATTATGCTAGAAAAATAGTCTTTGTATTTGAACAGACAGATGCATCAAATAGAGAAATGGGTAATCATGATTTGACGATTTCATCAAAAGGTGGTCACAGAGATGAGCTCACGATTCGATGTTTATCACGACATTGCCCAAACCTACTGTCAATATACAAATTAATATATAATAATAGATAAACATTAATCGTTTTAAATGCAACCCTAAAGTAAATCCCCCTGCAACGTGAACAAAGCTATTATATTGTACTATTACTATGTATATTCTGCATATTTTCAGTGAAGCCTTTTGTGCTGTTGTCCTTACCTCTTGAGCTTGGATGTTGACCACTGTCCAGATTCATTCAGCAAAAAACGACAAAGAGATCAGACAAAAGCATGTTAGAACAAAACCCAAAACAGTGGCATAAATAAACACAAACACGTCCAAAACCTTACCATTTACCGAGAGCAGAAGGACCAGGAGAAGATGCAGGAATTGGAGAGCCATCTTGAACCGAAGCAGACCCAAACCAAGCCTGGAGGAACTATAAGCGAGCAGTCAAGGCAGTCGTGATGGAGAGACTGGATTAGAATAATCCATAGGACGCTAATGGCCTTACCTAATGCTAGCCTTATCTGGCAAAGCCCCTCCTACAGCTGTTCATCTACCAACCACTACCACGCAAAGGCTGGAGGAAATACCCATACCATCGTCAAGGGCAAAGACTAAATACTCCACTTATGAAAGGGAATATGTGGAGAATTGGGAGGTATATGAAAGTAGGTATGTCTCCAGGGTTTGAAAGGACAAGATACTGAACATTTTGCTTGTTTTCACCCAGTTTGGCTGTTTTGTTGAGGTTTATGATTGTCATTTGTCCAGTAAATATGACATAATGTAGAGGTAATTCCACAACTGTTTCCTGAGCAACCACTTTGTAAATCTGGGTCAAAATCAACATAAATGGTACAGACGTTACGATTTGACAAATGATCATATCATGTAACGCTTTAATTTTGCTAAATGACTGCTTAAACTTACAGAAAGCTGTGGAGTTTTTTGACGACATATGTGGAGGAATTCTGTTTTCAAACTCAAATTATGTAGTTTCTGTAATTTTCAACATTTATTTATCAATTTCTTCATCGGTCGCAGCGTAACTGCTGTAAAACCATGATGAATATTTACCTCAAGGACAATCGCACCAAATTAAGTTGAAATGAGAAAAATGCTTTAACCTTCAATGCTTCTTTAATAGGTTGCATTCATGTTACATCACAACATTCTATAGAGGAATTATTTGATTATGTGTGCACAGCCTGACAGCAGAAAGAGCCACGGCTGCTTGATACAAGCTGTAGCAGCTAACTATGTGAGACAACAAAATTTATGCTGCTAAATTAACATTTGTGAATGAAATTCCTCTTTACGACTCACGCATGTTACATTTTTTCACTCAATAAAATGTTTTTTTCATTGAGTGAAAAAACACAGAGAAAAACATCATTTCAAGCTTCAGGAGCTCTGGACGTCTGTCAGACCGAGTCAGAACTGATTGAAACAGCTAGCTCTCGTCCCATTTTGTTGTTTTTAATCAAAGAAGCCAACTAGACGGACAGGTCTATTTCAGCAGGAGACATGAGCAGTGGAGCATATTTGATACAAATGGAGGACAGCAAAATTGAATAATATTGCTTTTTTCCCTCTATTTAGTAATAATAAACATATAAGTGATCCAAAACAGCTTAGAAAAAAAAATTTCTTCAAAATGCAGAACTGATCTTCCATCATTATTGTACAATCTAACTATAGCAGCAGATTTTATATATGCCTCCTTTAAAGGTGCACTGTGTAACTTACTGGGGGTGAAAAGTCAACTTCGCAATTCAATAGAAATAGGAAAATAAAATTATTCTTTTGAACATTCTTATAGGAATAAACACGTTTCATGCCATAATTTGAGAAATTATAGCTAAAGGAGCTGTTTTTCCATAAAAATAAACAAGAGGAGGCCCTCCTCGAAGCCAATTAATAGTACATTTTGTGGTCCTGCAAGCTCTCTCATACTAAAATTACACATTTTTATTTTTTATTTAGTGTCACAAACACATTTAAACTAGAAAAACATGCTTTTACTCAAGTTTATTTTTGGCCAAAAAGTTACACGGTGCACTTTAAATAAAGTTTTTGTTATAAAATATCATTTTTATTATTTATTTATTTTTAATTTTTAACAATGTTTTGTAGGAGATTTTTTTTTTATCCATACATTGATACATAGTTTTGATCCACCAAAAAGTAGTCATCTGAAAAATTCAGTTACTGTGGGCTGGGTATTTCTTAATAATAAATACTTTTACACAGTACATTCTGTGCGGCTAACTGAGACAGATAATTGTCTGTGCTTAGGGTTTTCCAACTGAAGGAAGAAAGTTATTAAAAACAGCCATCACATTAAAGATTAGTATGTGTGAGTGAACTTTTGATGAGCCTTTTCTATGTTTCTGATTAGTCAAATTAAATCATCTTCATATCATCTGTGAGAACAATTCTTGCTCAGAGAGACTGAAGACGATTGAATTCACGCTGAACAAACCGAGTCTCCCAGGGTGAAAGCAATTAACCCCAATTAGACAAAGCTGAGGCCAATTTGAGTGCCATTAAAAGACGCTTTTGGGCTTCAGCTCCTCTGTGTCTGTTTCTCCTGCTGCTGCGTTTGTGAAGAAACTGAGCAGAACATGAAGTTTCCGGGCCGAACGCCGCACAGAATCCCACTTCTGCAGAGGAAAAAGAGAGGACAAAAGTACACCTCGCTCATGTTCAAGGCTCGCAAAGAGGTGAGAAGTGGACATATACATACAAGATGGCTTTTACACATGTAGCCAGGGATTGTGTGTGTGAATCTGAGAGCTGGGAATTATCTTGTAAAAAAAAGTGCATGTGGAAGTGAGACTACATTTTCAGTAATTGTAGTGGTTATATTTAAATTTCACTTAACACTTTGCTTGTTTTCACCCAGTTTGGCAGCTTTGATGAGGTTTATTCTGGTATTTGGTCAAACAAATGTGACCAGTAATGCCACAACTGTAATATCTGGGTAAAGTCTATATGACACATGCTTAGACAAATGTTGATATTTTGCAACACCTTAATGACTGCTTAAACTCGCAGAAAACTGTCAGGGCCAGATTTATCAAGCATTTGCTCATGTGCAAAACAGGTTAGTGGGAGCAAAAACTTGGCGTAGCTGACATTTTTGTTTCAGACCATAAGATTCAAATTTGAGGTGGTGCATATCTCTTTGTGTAATATGTAATATACATCTTGATCTTCCAATATAAATTATACATAATAACATTTTTTTGTTCCATTTGCACCTGCAATTTAGCTCTGGCTGATAACAGGCTTAGTTGTGAGTGATTGTCTTTGCATTTTGGTGCACTTTGACACGTGGAGGAATTCAGATTTGGAACTCAAGTTACTCCTGAAATTTTCAACTTTTTATTTGCCAAATGTCTTCATAAATTGCAACTTTACTGCTTTGACTATAATGCATATATACCACAAGGACAAACTTTATGGCACCACAGTACTCACAAAAAATGTAGCTACAAGGAAAAAATAAATGTTTAAGAAGGACATAGAAAAACAAATATTCTACTAAAAAAAAATCCATATACAGTATTTACTTCACACCATGGGCCAGATTTATCAAGCATTTGCTCATGTGCAAAATAGGTTAGGGGGAGCAAAACCTTGGCAGAGATGACATTTTTCTCTCACACACTCTAAAGATGCAGAATTTGAGGTAGTTTATGTCTGTTTTGTTTAGTATGTTGTATGTACATCTTCCAATATTAAAGTTGTGTAAAAATGCTCATGAATAACAAGACATTTTTTTTTTTTTTTTTTTTCACGCGCAATTTAGCACCTGGCTTGATAAATCAGGCCCTATGTCGTTGATTTCACTGACCTGACTGTTTGCTCACAGGTGGGGGCCGGTGGTACCAGGATCTCAGACTTCTTCTTAAGGCGGTCTCGAAGCGCTCTACCCAGGCCTGTCCTACTGCGGCTGGTCGGTGCAGAGTCCTCCAGACTGTCCAAAACCAACCGACTGAAAACCGTCACTCTGCGGGAGCTTCAGGAGGCCATCCACCGCCTCAGACAGAGGAGCAGAGCCAGACCTGCTGCTTGAAATCACACCATTTTTAAAATATTTTAACTCTAAGCCTAATAAATTTTAATGTTTGAAGATTTGTATTTTATTTGAGAATATTATTTTTGCTGTTCACATTAATACGTTTGAGATCCTTGTGTAGGTTTACTCGGTCTGTTTCATGTGACCAAAAAATCCATATTCAGTTTAAAGTTAGAGTAGAGCTGCACGATGATTGCAATCAAATCAAAATCTCATAGGCCGTCGTTAAATTGCAATTTTGAAAACTTTATTGTCTCAAATGAAAGTATTCTGACTATAAAAAATAATTCTGAAGAGTAGATTTGTTAAAACGTGACACTTATCTGTCAGTTCATAGCTTGGTCTTTTAACAAGGTCTTTCAGACACATTTAAGACTTTTTTAAAATCTTAAATTGTACTGAATCAATGCAGATAAACGGAACTTAAGTGGCAAAAGGAAGAATAAAGTTACACATTTAAAGTAATTAAAGGGGAACTGTTAAGATTGAGAGGAATTTAATTATCACATATAGTCCACAAACATTTAAATCATATGATTCTTTACAACATGAATACTTAAGAAGCATGTTAACCAATCCACATCAATTGTGATACATATACGTATTGAAATGTTTTATTACGGGCCGGAATGTGAATATTGACGCTAGAGGTCATCATGCTTAATAGGCAAAATGCATGTGAAAGCTCCCTCTAGTGTTCAAAGTGGAAATCGCTTTGTTTTTCTTACACAGTGCCCTTTAAACTAAGCTTTTTCTTAAGTCTTAAATTGAAAAAGAATGCATATCAATCATAAATGTCTAAGTACATTTAGGTATTTTTCCAAATTGTGCAGCCCTTTGTAACTTCCCAAACGCAGCACTTGTGACAAAATCTGCATTGTCAGAAATGATTTTAAATTTTTGTTCTCATAAAGAACCAAAAGCAACATTCTGAATAGTTTTGCTGGAGGGCTCACTCCAGTTTCACTTTGCCATCTGTAAAACTAATTATTTGTTTATACATATAGCAATAGCTTAAATATATCTACAGTAAGTAGACAGGCTTCCAAACTTTTCAATAAGCCACCGCTTTACTTATTAAATTGCAAATACTCTCTTAACCCTAATCTAGATCGAGTTTGGCTTTAAATGAATGTTGCCTTGAGCAAGATTTTCACATCGATTAATCTAAAACAGTATTTATTCGAATACAAAATTCGAATATATACTGTTAAACTTAAATAAACAGCCAAATGTTGATGTATCTGGTTTCATCTAGTGGGACAAAAGGTTATTGCACACAATACTTGAAAACTTTTAATTTGTTTTTCATTTTATTGAAGTTGAGACGAAGCAGAAGCATAACTTTGACCAAAAATGTCGCTGTTTCTCTCGAATTTGGTGCTGCTAAAAATTATTAGCTAAACGTGTAAGTCTAAGCTTGATTAAATTGAATAAAACTCGACGTATTAGTTGTATATCCTTAAATCAAGCAATTAATTGAAAAAATGTCCAAATGGTTAAATCCACCTGCTTCCCGCCTGTTTTGTTTGGCACTTCCGGGACGCACGCGGGGGATTCATTTCTTGCCGAGGTGGAGCTGCGATGATCAGACACTCCTCCTCCTCCTTCACTCTGTCAGTCATGTTTCTTCTCCACAGCAGAGATAACCTGTCAGATAATACAAATGCTGTGGTTTATCTTCTAATGAGATCGCAGGCCGTCGGCTACAAAGGAAGCTGCGGATTAATTAAACTGGATCGACAGACGCGAGCTTCAGGTGAGAAAAGCAGAAACGTGAAAAACGTGATGTGAAGCGCGTGGGCTACGTTGCAAATTATTTTTTTTAGGGTAAGAGGAGTAGACGTAGGTAAAAAGCTAAATTGTAACGTTAATCATGGTAACGTTAACTTAGCTCCTCATTAAAGTGCATGTAAACAGTTAAAGTTAAAATATAAAGTAGGTTAAGTTAAACGTTTAATTTTATTTGGAAGATTAAAACCATCGTAAATATAGTAATTGTTTTTGTATGAATCAAGAACAAATTTGTAAGGAACAGAAACGTTTAAAAAATACTTTAAATATTAGGCATAAGTTACAGCATTAGCTAGAATGTTCAGTTGGTCTCCATGGTTAAACCAATGGAGATTTTAAATAGTTAAATACCAAAAATAGCGGTAATTAAATCATGTTCTGACACTACAGAGTGATAGATATTTACCAGTACTGACCCACTTTATTGGGCTGTTCCACCGCTGTTTTGTTCACTTTTTTAATCGTTTTGTCTAATGCAGGGGTGCCAAAGTGGGCCGGGGGCAAATTCGGCCCACCAGATGGTTCAATTTGGCCGCGAAGGGTTATGTAGGTTTGTTAAACTAACAGTTTGATTCAATTTTGTGCTGAAAAGACTGTAAATGACAAAATTCATGTGCAATCTCTTAAACATCTATAAAAATATTTTAATCTTCATCTCTTCTCAAATGTTTTTTTAATGCTGAACGAATAGGTTTGGCCTTGGCACTCGCAAAGCAAATTTTGGCCGCGAAGAAAATCTGCAAATTGCCTCGGGAAAAAGTTTGGGCACCCCTGGTCTAATGTTTCCTATGGAAGTTTGCTAACTGACAACAAACGTGGCGGATTTGCCATTGTTTCCATAGTAACCGCAGACGCTTCCCAAGCCTAATAACGAAAACAATGGAAACCAGAAACATTTATTTTCTGTAAAGATACACAAAGTGTAAAGAAAAGTGTATTACATGTTTGCCTTTACCATGTAGACATAAAAAAATTAAGTGTGCTTATCTGTATTTATGTTTGTCAATTTAAAACTTTTTTTTTACTTTAAATGGCCCAGTTTACAACATGGTTGCTAGGTAACGTCCTAATTCAAGAAGTAATGCTGCATTCCAAGCAAATGGGATCTGGGATATTTCCCTTAAACATTTTGACTAATACTAACGTTTAGGCTAAATACAAGTAACCTAAAATAACCTTTAACTGATATTTACATTGTTTTTGTGACAGTTACACTCCTCAGATCCACTTTTTGTGGTGACTGTTTATCTTGTATGTGTAAGTGGGACTTCCTCGACCAGGTCCCAGTTTGCAAGTGGTATTTACCAGTTCAAGTGGCGTTCCAGCACATTTTTACAAGGAACGCACAAAAAAAACTCTTCCTAAAAATAGCTAAACTATGATGAAAATTTGGAAAATCTTGACTATAATGGCATCATATCTGTTTTAGTGAAAAGAGTAGTCGAGCCTGTCATAGGTACTTTAATTTGAAAACCCTAATAATATTGTGTTATGTTACAGTTTATGTTAGTAACTGGCAGTGGTGGTAGAAGATGTCACAACTCAATAATTGTAAAAAGTAGTAGACCACTTTTTCCGTAGAGAAAGGAGGATGAATAATATAATGAAAGTAAGTATGTTGAAACTGTTGATACTCTAAAGTTGAATGTTGATGGTAAAACTTGTAAAACAAATCGTATGAGCAAAGAGGAAATAGACATAATTGGAAATGTTTCTTCTCGTGTCGTTGTCCCTGCAGGTCTCATCTCATAAGTCTCATGTCATCTGAACGAGGAAAAAATTCGGCTGGACATCATTATGGGATGTGGCACCTCGGCTGTTGCCATGGAGACACAAGTCAAAGGAGCGGAGGAGACAGAAGGTGCACGGACACACGCCTCGCACATTCACTTACAGCTTTAGCTAAATCAGCTTTGTGGATCTGGCCTAAGCACAAACCAAGAGTGACATTTTGTAATTAAAACATGACTCTAGCCTTTCATAACAGGCACTGCTAATTGGTCTGTAATTAATTAGCTTTATGGCCTAACAGTGCCCCCTGAAACAAAAACACCAACATGATTTGAATTTGTCTTCTTCTACTTCAACCACTACTTCTTCTACCTTTTCTACTTCTACTACTTCTTCTACTACTTCTACTTTTACTACGACTTCTACTACTACTTCTACTACTACTTCTTCTACTACTTCTACTTCTTCTACTTTTTCTACTACTTCTACTACTACTACTTCTATTACCACTCCTACTTCTACTACTACTTCTTCTACTACTACTACTACTACTTCTATTACCACTTCTACTACTACTACTTCTTCTTCTACTACTACTTCTACTACTTCTTCTACTACTTCTTCTACTACTACCACTACTTCTACTTCTTCCTCTACTACTACTTTTACTACTTCTACTACTACTTCTACAGCTTTTACTACTTCTATTTCTTCTACTAGTTCTACTACTACTTCTACTTCTACTACTACTTCTACCACTACTTCTTCTACCTTTTCTACTTCTACTACTTCTTCTACTACTTCTACGTCTACTACTACTTCTACGTCTACTACTACTTAAATTACGACTTCTACGTCTACCACTACTTCTACCACTACTACTACTTATACTACTACTTCTATTACTACTTCTACTACTACTACTTCTACTACTACTACTTCTACTACTTCTTCTACTACTACTGCTTCTACTACAACTTCTCCTACTTCTACTTCTTCAACTACTTCTTCTACTACTTCTACTTCTTTGACTAATACTTCGTTTGCTTCTTCTACTACTTCTATTACCACTTCTACTTCTACTACTACTGCTTATTCTACTACTACTACTACATCTACTTCTTCTACTACTACCACTACTTCTACTTCTTCCACTACTACTACTCCTTCTACTACTACTTCTTCTACTTCTCTACTACTTCTTTTACTACTTCTACTACTACTTCTACTACTATTTCTACTTCTACTACTTCTTCTACTACTACTACGTCTACTTCTTCTACTACTTCTACTACTACTTCTATTACTTCTACGTCTACTACTACTTCTACTCTTCCTACTTCTACTTCTTCTCTTCCTACTTCTACTTCTTCTCCTCCTACTTCTACTTCTCCCTCTCCTCCCTCTCCCTCGTGTCTTGTTATCACTCTCCTCTCAGTGTTTTTTATTCAATTACCACGTTGTTAAACTGAAGTGTCTTTTTTCTGTCTCAGGTGAACCAGTCAGAAATCCCAGCCGGGCTCTGAGTAAGGCTGCTCTGCTTCTCGTCCACGTGTGACCGAAGTGACGTGTTTGCTCAAGCTTCATGTGTTTGTGGCTCTAATCATCACTGCATCATTCACAAACAATACAAGTGGGGGGAGAATGTTCACAGTCTAAATAAGAGAACGTCACAAAGTCAGATTAAGGATGCATCAATCCATCTTTTTTTAGTTCAGAAACCGATTTTGATCATTTGGCTTTAGGTATCTGTCCCGATATACTGATACTGACCGTCTGACCTACCACCTATCCCCACCTACTTGTCTGTATTTACTTGTGATTACTCAAAAATTTAGATTCTGAGTGAAACAAGAGGCTTTTAAAATGGTCATTGTGAATTCTTGATCTGCATATGCCCTAGTTTCTTCCTAACATACAAAAAAATTACAAGTCTCCTTTAACTCGTTATATTGGTTCATTAAGTGTTCTATAATTGCTATTTATGTGCAAATAGCAACTTAACAACTTTATATAAACAAGGTTTCAAACATTATGAGATTCTCTGGGTCAACAACAGTCAGTAAACAGTCTTATTACAGTATGTACAAATATTGGCACAACTAGGTCATCGACTGAACCAATATTATGTGACCAAAACCCAATACAACAAATTTTCCTGCATCAGATCCCCAGTATTCCTATTTTTCCTGTGCACAGAATGTCATTGGCTTGTTTATATTCTTAAAAGCTATACCAACATGATCACTTCCATTTATTTCTAGGTTTTACTACGTCAGTCTACAATGAATAAATATTATAAGATCAGGCAATGAACAGTGGTTTTCTGTGAACAGGTGGGGTGGCAAATTTTTACACTGCAAACCCGATTTAGGCTTTAAATCTTGCTCTAAACTTTCTCATAAATCCTTCAGCACATGGTTAATATGTATTAATTTTTATTGCAATTACAGCTCTTATTTTTCATTTTACAAACAACAAAGTGAAACTGGAGAGGACCAATCAAGCTCAGTCAATCAGAGCAGGGGTTCCCAAACTTTTTAGCCCCCCACAGCCAAAAATATATACTTTTGTTATAATTTTAAGTTAAAAAAACATTTAAATTAAGTTTAATTGTGTTTATTTGATAGTGTATTGCTTTATAGGACCCAAATTACCAAAAAAAAAGCTGATTAAATGTCAAGTCATAATTGTAATAATACATTCTGAAATCATCTTGCGATCCCCAGATTTTTCTTCACGACCCCCCTAGGGTCCCGACCCTCACTTTTGGAAGCACTGAATCTGAGAGCTGCATTCAGCTCCCGAATAGAAATATTTTTATTATTCAATTCTGACATTAGTCAGTGGTTTCAGTTTTTCACAAAGTGCTGCATTTACTATATACCAAAGTTTTATAATTTACAACAAAAAAATTAGTTACCCCAACTTTAAGACTTTGCAAACAGGAAAGACTTACGTGTTTTAAAAGAATGTGTTTGTCTGTCAGTGCTACTATAAACCCGGAAAATTTCTAAATCAACAACTGTCATGCAGAGAATTAATTATTGACATTTTACTTTGCCATAAAATAAGTGAAAATCTGTTAGAGATCAAAGTTATCATTACAATGCATGCACTTCTGCCATTGCTTTGCGGATTATAACTATACCAGAGCATTTTCTTGTTAACTAACACAGCACGTGTGTTTGTCGTCGCAGCGATGAAGGCAGCTGTCCTGATCCAGAGGTGGTACCGGCGCTACATGGCCCATCTGGAGATGAGGAGACGATACACCTGGAACATCTTTCAGTCCATCGAGTACGCAGGAGAGCAGGACCAGCTTCAGGTGTGAGGCCGATCTGTCACTACTACACACTCTCACATCGTCATGGCCATAGTTTTAATTACTCCTGTTATTTCCTTCACTAGCTGTCCAGTTTCTTTAGCTTCATGCTGGACAACTTCACTCAGTTGAATGGAAATGGACCAGGTAAGTCGATAATAATAACATTCCCCTAACATTAAGGCCAAACGATACAGGTAATTAGGACAAAGTTAATGTCAAACTTAGTATATGTTTGCTATCGTTCCTAGAAAGACTCACTAGAAAGCTATCTTCCAAAGTCTTTCTCGTTGTTGTTATTAGCCACGTCAGAATGCACTAGTGTTGTCGCATTTTGTGGCTTGTTGTAGTTTATTTATTAATTAATTTGCTGCTCTTCATTAGTCACGCTTCCATTATTCTGTCCTAGAATCCCCAGAGCTGCCCTGTTGCCTGGTAACCGCGCTGCACAGCTGTGGTTTAAGTGTGTATTAACCCACTCATTCAGCTAAAAAGCATAATGCCCTGAGCTAATCCTCCGGCTCGTCCTCATGCTATTATCACTCTGAACCTTTCAAATGCACAGATGTAATGTACTGAGTTGTGTAGTTTTTATTTGTGATCATAAACAGTTGTAACTTGCATCACTCTCCCTGTTTGACATGTGCTTGCATTTACACTCTTTGCTCACATCATTAGCATGTTGGAGTGGTCTCTTTAGCTCAATATGCCTCTCTATTTAGCATGCGGTTTCAAAGAAACTTGAGTTTTCATACAAGAAGAAATGGTCAAGGACACTAGTAAATTCATGTGTATGAACATAGTGTTTTACATAGACACTAAAAAGAATGTTCTCAATGAGCTTCAGACTGTTGTAATTAATCTATTCAGTGCTTTGCTTAAGTACTTGAGATATGGAAATGTTCTGAGAGACCTTTTTAATGTTTTATGTTAAACTTATTTCATAACATGTAAAACAAATAAAAACACAATTGTTTTAGAAATATCAGTGAATCAAATCGGCTCATTTTAGTAACATCAAAGTATTTCGGTTCGCTTTATCTGAAGTTGGGTCCTGGAGGCAGCAGCCTGAGCAGGAATCTCAAAACGTTCACTTTACAGTCGAGAGACAGTCCCTTTGGTGGCTCCTTTTGATGTGGAGGAGCAGCGGCCACAGCCACCAAACTTATGACTATATGTGAGGGATAGATTTACTGATGAATCGAAAGCTTTGCCTTTCTACTCCGCCTTTTCTTAACAACAACAACATGGTTCGATACAGCCATCACATCACTGCAGACGCTGCACTGATCCACCTGTCAATCTCACACTTCATCGTTTCACTCGTGAACAAGACCTGGAGATACTTGAACTCCTCAAGCAAGGACTTTCCACCCACCTGGAGGGTTAGGCAAGGTGCCATTTTCTGGTTGAAAGCCATGGCCATAATTATGGTTAATTATAATATCAAGTAAGCGGGGCAGTTGGAAGAGAGCAGCTCTCTGGACAAAATGTCCTCGGTCTGTGTTAACCAGTGTCCAGGAGAGAACAGGGAGACCTCTGGAGCCACAAAAGGAAACTCTCTTTTCTAAATCTCGCTCTTTACTCTGTGTTTTCTCCTCTCGTTTGTTTTCAGTTTGATCATTGATTGTGCTATTTATTATGTAAATCATCTAAGTCTTGTGCCCTGTCAGACCTGATCTCGCAGCTGCTGGATCCGGTGCTGGACCCTTGGCTGGGCAGAGAGAGCTGCTTTAGCTCGATAGACGTCCCAGACTCTTACACTGGACCCAGACTGTCCTTCCCTCTGTCTGTGTCTGACACCAACGCTCTGCTCAACGCCTTCAAGGAGCAGCAGGTGAACATAACCAGGGGTCAAACATAAGCTATTAAGTTATTCACTCCATTATTTAAAATACTTTTATTCTACTAATTTTTTATCTGTGTGTTATTTCCTCACCCAAAACAACTGAGCTTGTATTTTGTTGCGAGTTCAAACTAAACTATTCCATAAAAGATGACAAGTTGAGATTCTTCCATGGTATTATATAACCCAAAGCTTAAAACTGTTGTCAAGGGGAAAAAAACTACTACACAATGACATCACAAGGGGGAACAGAGCGATTTGAGCTTGGAAGATGTAGACAGACTCATTACTCATAGATGAATAAATAACTAGCTCTACTGTAGGCCTTGTGTTACTTTGTCTGAATAGTTTATGTACCACAGCTGTAGTTTTTTTTACTGAAACGCCTTGTTTCTTGTGTTTTTACAGACTCTTCATGCCAAATATCTGCTGCAGCTTTTGTACGAAACCAAAAAGCTCCTGAGACAAATGCCCAACATTGTCCACTGTCCACGTCCTACACCAAAGACATCACCATATGCGGTGAGTGATTTTAAATTTTAACTATAGAGAATTGCCAGAAAATTACTCACAGCAACAAAAATTATGGAAAAGTTCATGAAGTTCATATTTTATCCACATAGTTGATGTGTGCTCACAACTTGCTCAATCGATGGGCGTATACATACTTATTTACCCCAATATAGAGGAAATGTTGGTTGACGTCACTTTTTACTCCACTGCGCTTCTTCCTACTCGGACAGTGAGCAAAGAGCAAACAAAGAATAATTCAGAATTTTGTCATTTTCACACTCTCCTGAATGTAACGTGTATGAGTCGTAAAGATGAATTTCATTCACAAATGTTTATTTAAGAGCATAACTTTTGTTTTCTCACAGTGATTAACTCTTGTAGTTAGCTGACAACAGTGCTGGCTACACTGCAAAAAATATACTGTATATCTAAACTTCCTTAAAATCTGAATTTTAATCCAGTTTTGAGCAGTTTTAGCTGGATAAGATTTAATTGCTTATGCAATGTAGAATATTTCACTGGTTTCAAGACATTTTAACTGGTTATCAATCAATCAATCAATCAATCAAACTTTATTTATATAGCACTTTAAAAACAACAGAGTCGACCAAAGTGCTTTACACACAGATGGTCACTAGTAAAAACAATCAAACTAAAATAAACAAACAATTATATAATAAAACAAGAAGATAAAAAACAACCAAAGTCAACATTTCAAAACTGTGTTAAAAGCCAAAGCAAAAAGATGCGTTTTTAAAGAAGACTTAAGTCAGACAGTGACTCTGTTTGTCTGAGACTCAAGGGCAGCTCATTCCAGAGCTTTGGACCCGCTACAGAGAAAGATCGGTCCCCCCTGTTTTTTCTTTTAGTTTTGGGAACAACAAGTTATAAGAGAATTTGGCTTCAAAGAAGAAGCAATGTTTTGAAATCAGTTCAAAACACATTGAAACAAGGAAAATAATCTAGGTCTCTAAATAAATCGAGGTTAAATGAGTCAAAAAGCTTAAAGTTAGGTTCAAATCCTAGAATCATGCAACTTAGTCTTGAAATTCGTTTTTTTGCAGTCTAGTGTTGCTGCTACAGCTTGTGTCCGGCAGTCACGGCTCTTTTTACTTTTACTAATCGTTTTGCACCCATCCTCCAGATTGATAAATCTCTCCACATTGTGACGTTTTTTCTTTACTTTGTGTAGTTTGTAAACAAGCTGCATTATTTAGTCCTGAATACTTGGTTTGACTGTCCTCTAAGATGTTGCTTATTCCAGATATAGTCCAGATTTAGTCCTAGTTTAGTCCTGGTTTAGTCCTGATGCTGATGTGAACACTGTCTTAGTTGGCAGTTACATTTTCCTTTTTCCTCAGGTGATTTGCACGGTCGCCTTGATGACTTACTACTCATATTTTACAAGGTACTTCTACTTTTCTGTTGTTTTATTCATGACATTACAGCACATATTTTATTGAATTGCCCTGTTTGTGACAGAACGGGCTTCCCTCTGCAGAGACGCCTTACGTGTTCAACGGAGACTTCGTGGACCGAGGTAAAAAGTCCATAGAAGTGGTCGTCCTGCTGTTTGCCTATTTCCTGCTGTATCCGGATTACATGCACCTGAACCGAGGGAACCATGAGGACCACATCATGAATCTCAGGTGGGACAGTTAAATTCAGCTTTTTATTTAAATGTGTGTAATGCCTTTTGCTAAACCTACAGCTAAATTTGCAACTTTAAAACAACTTAAAATCTATTTTCTTCTACAGTTATTTCTACTAAAGTAGCTCAATAATAAGTTTGTCATTTCTTCATGCACACACAATAAGTAGGGTTGCCTGGAAAATGTCTAATTGCGATTTTTCCCACACAATTATTACGAAATATGTTTCTGTCCACATTTCAACCATGTCTTGGAGCCTAGTTTTACTTGAGTAACATTTTTTATTGCTAAATTAAGTTGAGAGAACAATTTTGTTGGCTGCTCCACCATCTCTGCTAAACACTGTGTCAGCAAAGTGATTTATTTATTTATTTATTTATACGATCTGCAATGTATCAATTATGCATTAACTGACTGTTTTAGATGTAAAGAGACAGAAATATGAACTGACAAACCATTTTTTTTTTTAATCATGTTTTTGCAGATCTAATCTTCAGAATTTGATGTTTTTAGTCAGAAACAGACAGGAGGTTTTGTTATTTAGTCAACTGATCTTTGTACTTGATGGTTGCTATGAACACCATCAAGTACCCCTTTTTCTTGAAAAATTCTTCTGCTTAGATTTTTTTGAGTAAATTTCGGTCCTACAGCTCATTTTGACTTCAATTACCTTCAGCTTTGGCAGAAGAAAGGTCAAAACTCAAAATATGCCAATTCTAGAGTCATTCAGGTCAGGTCAGCATATAAATATGAATATGAAAAACTACTAATAAATTTATGAAGAGAAGCATTGTGTTTATGTCTCTGTCTTGACTGTTGTCTTGTCTTGCAGATATGGCTTCACCAAAGAAGTCATGCAAAAGTATAAGGTATGCTTTGTATTTAAGTAGAAATTTTCATCAATAAATTAGTAATATTAATAAATCATTTTCTTCTTCTTGGTCTAGACTCACGGCCGAGAGATCCTGCAGCTCTTCCAGGACGTCTTCAGTCTCTTGCCTTTGGCCACAGTCATCGACGGAAAAATCCTCATCGTTCACGGAGGAATCTCAGACCAAACGGACCTGGACTTCCTCAGCTCAGTGGAGAGACACAAGGTCAGAGGCTCAGTATGTGCTTTATGCTGTATGTTCAGTGTCAATAATAAGTCATATTAAGTTATTTGAGTAGAACAAATGATATTTCTTAAAGCTGAGGTACTTGACTTTAGTTTTCTATCAAAAAGTAGATAAACAGGCAACTCACTTATTGGCTTTGCTCGGTGTTACAGTTTCACTTTGCTGTCTGTAAAAATAATCTTATGCCATGATTACAGTTTTTGGATTTTTGAGAAAAGTAGTTTAGAGTAGTTTAGAAAGTAGTTGAACAGATTTAAATACTTACTTCCTGTTTTGCAATGTTTAAAAACAACAGTATAAGCAGCAGTATAAGTGACGGTGTCTGTAACATTCAGGTGAAGTCGGCTCTGAGGCTGCCCAGACAGAGCTTTGAGCCTCTGGACCTGGGACAGAGCTACAGACAAACCAAACGCCTCAGATCCACAGACGGCTCTCGCCCCAACAGCAGCAGAAACCAAAAAACCCCCAACCAAAGGTAAGAGAAGCCAAATCATTAGCCAAGGGCAGTTTAGGGGAAAAGCACCAACATTATGCTCTGGTCTTGGGGTAATGACACAGGAGGGTGTTGTTCCCCAATTTGAGCTAAAATTCAGTGTGCGCTTGCCCAGAAGCTTCTGCACAAGCGCATAAATGTTAGAATTTGAGTACGGCAACACCAAAGAGAACAAACAACATACAACAATTTGCTATCAAATACTTTTTAAATATGTTTATTTAACTGTTTATAAACTTTATCAAACAGCTCAAAGCAGTGAAGCTTCAAGGTCACTAACATTAGTTAAATTGTATGTTTTTTATGACTAGAAAGGACAAGATTTCACTAGGCTTTATCAAAACTTGAAACTTTGTTAACTATTTCATATGAGGTGATCTAAAAGTATAACAAACAAAACATTTTTAGCAGTTTCTGGCAGTTTGAATAATGAAAATATAGTCAAGTTAACTAGGATGATTGACTCAATTTCGGCAAATGACTTTGATTGGGAAATGACAGGAGGTCCTGAGTTCTGTGGGATTATAATAGTACAGACCTATTTAACTTAACGCTCGGGTGCCAAATCGGCCGTCCAAAAATTTGATCCGACCCCAATTTACTTTCAAAACATTACAAAAATATATTGTTTTTATTTGTAGATTTAATTCTGGGTTATTACTTGGGAAAAAGTGGCCAACTTAAAAAGTCTTAACGCGGCATAAGTGCTTGAACAAGACATTAGTTATCTTGACTTTTTTTTTATATTTTTACTGTCTGCTAATAAGATTTGCCAAATGGATCTTGTGTATTTTTCTTGTTACAATTCCAGTTGCATTTTTTTTGACTAATTTGCAGTGAAAAAATTATGTATTTTTCATATTTTAGCAAAACAACCACCTTTGCTCTTGTTCTGTTGGCAAATCTTGTTTTTAAGACAATTGAAATATGCACAAATAAATATTTGTGGATAAATATATTTTATCCAGTTTAAAAAGGTCACTTTTACCGTGGATACCATAGACTTTATTTGGTCCTATTTCAGGTCTGGTGTAGTTCTGCTTCAAACCTCCTTTGGTCCTGGTTTAGATCTAGTTTAAAGCTGAAATACACCAGGTTCAGACTTGGTTATTACTAGTTCTTAATTGTGGTTTAACGCTGGACATTTTGTAGAGCAATAAAATTAGAATGCAGCATTAATTATTATCACTACACAAACAAATCTAATCAACCTCGTGTCAAAAGCGCTAACAATCGGCCCAGAAGCCGTGGTCCTCGATAAAATGTGGCCATCTGGAAAATACAGTTAAATTGCCCTGTAATAGTGGCTCACACAGAGCCTGGAACAGACTGAGGTCTTTTAAAGGAGAATTTATCACAACTTTTCAATCATGAAAGGTTTCTTGCACCAATAATACCCTAGATATTATTTAATTAATAATTTATTGTTTTGTGTTTTAGTACATAAGATGCCAAACTAAATACAAAATCGGGGCCAAAATGCATCCTATTTGTCCTTTGCCAATAATTTGTTGTTTTAGTGAGTATTGGTAAGAAAAGCAGCACTTGATTGATACTTCTCAGATCATCTCTAATAGAAAAGGCTCATTTCATTCACTTATTTATCTGCAGCAGACGGAGGCGTGGCCCGCTGAGTCGTCAGGACAGCGCCGCCTCCTGCTCCAGCTCCTCTTCCTCCTCTTCGTCCTCCTCCACCCTTTGCTCGCCCCGCAGCCCCTCGTCTCTCTCGCCGCGCCCCTGCCCAGTATCTCCCAGCATGCACTTCACCGTCAACTCCCTCCAAGTGCCTTTCCTGGACTCGCTGTCTTCACTGTCTCCTCCGACGCCGCCTCAACACGAACGAGAGTGGAAACAAGTGAGTCGGGAGTTAATCTTTTCTTTTTGTCTGATAAAAATAATCTCAGAAAAATGAAATTAGAGCCGTCTTATTTACAACCTAATCTCTAAACCTACAAATAAAAATACCAGAAACATTCTCAAAAAAATGTACAGTGTTTTTATAAGGATTCTGCCTAAACTTTTTAAAGTTATTACAGCTCCCTAAATCTCATTTTTAGCTAAATTATCTTCAGATTTGGCAGAAGAATTATCAAAACCCAAAATATGCCTAAAGTAGTATGATTCAACCTCTAACTACAAACTTGTAGGCAACAATTACATTCTGTTTTTCTTTTGTGCAGAGCTTGTTCTCACATATGATCGGAGTTAATCAGTCATCAGAGGCTAAAAGTAAAAGTTCCTGACATTTTATATTGTTAGATAGACGGGATCATATTTACTTTTTGCGTGAGTTTACATCTTGGTGAAAATTGCACTAATACTTAACAAGGATGCACTTTTTTAGATTTAAAGCTTTAATAAATCAATTTTTAAACTAAATTCCAATAAATCCTTTTTGAAAAAAACTAAGATTATGTAAATGTAAAGTAGTGTAGTAGTCAAGACCGCATAAATCGAGACCTTTCCAAGACCACAGAGTCTTAAGACAGAGACAAAACCAAGATCATGGTCCATCAAGACCAACTCAAGACCACCTTTGTAATTTTATACAATTATCAGTGTCTACATGAGCTTATTGTGCAGGGCTTTTTGAAAAACTGCCTGGAACAGGTCACCGTGGTCCTGATGCAAGTTTAGCAGAGCCTGGTTGTAATGAAATGTGATCTTGGTGTTCAAGACGAGATCGAGTCCAAGTCCAAGCACCGTCAAGACCAAGACAAGGCCGATCCCAAATGTCCGAGACAAGACCAATACCTTAAAAAAGGGGTTCAAGACTGGTCTAGACCCCTGTCTCAAGACCAAGGCCTCTTTTCTTCTCCTTTCTTTCCCCGACCGACTCCTCAAAAAAATCCCATCAGGTGACCATGTGTACTGTGTTTTGTTATGTGTTGTTGTATGTTTGCTCTGCATTTCATGTTTGGAAGAGCGAGTGCGGCGCACGAAAAAGTGCATTGTCTCGGAGGCTCACTCCAAACGTAATTTCGTTGTTCTCTGTGACAAGGACAATAAATCTTTTTGTTCTGTTCAAGACCAGTCTCAGATACTATTACACTAATGTAAAGTCTACGATTGTAAAGTTTGGTGTTTGTAGAAGCTTCTTTATGAGCTGATATTGATGCCCGTGGGAAGGAAATGTATTTTGAGAAATGTCCCATAACTCTATGGGTGAAGTGGATTAAATGTCATTATAAAACAGGTTCGGTTTGGATAATTTGTTGTTTCCAAATTAAAGTCTTTATGTTGTGGAAATTAGGGCCGGGCGATCTGGGAAAAATATAATTAACATTTTTTTTCTCATACTGAACGATCTCGATTTTCGATTACATTTTGTTCAACCTTTTCAAAAACAAATGAAAAATGCCATTCATGAATATAAACAAAACAAAGACTTTTAATATGTCTTATTTATTTGATTTTTTGAAACTATATATCAATATTCTGCCGCAAAGTTTGACTGATGCTCAAAACTACACTGTTACTGACAAAAGACTGGTTTTTCGATCTTTCGATTCAAAACCCACCACCAAATAATTGACGATTCAATTCGATTCAATCTCGATTATTCAATTAATGGCCCAGCCTAGTGACTAAACTGACTAAACTCAAAAAGTAGTTCCTTCCCTTAAAAATAACTCTATGAACTACATAATTTTTTTCTTAATATGATTGCTTTTCTTTGTCACAGAAGCTTTAATGTTTGTCCCTGATGAATTTATCTTTGGAAAGATCGTGGAATTTTGTGGAGCGATCCCAAAAACCAGGACGGCTGCTACCCAAACACGTTCCGAGGCGGAGGCTGTTACTTCGGTCCCGATGTGACCCAAAGACTGATGCTCCAACACGGACTCCAGCTGCTGATCCGCTCCCACGAGTGCAAACAGGAGGGCTACGAGCTCTGCCACGGAGGACGGGTACGACCAGACACTTTTAGATACGCTAGACAAGGTTTCAAAATCTGCACAAGTTCATATTTTACAAGTTTCACATCTTTCAGTTTGTTTAAAGGAGAAATATTGTGTTTTTTCTATTTATTTAGTAATGAACTTTGACATTTGTAGATCATTAATGTACATTTTGTTCATTTTAAAACCCAATATTTGGCTTCAAGTGACTTCCTGTTGAAATCAAAGGACTAATAAGCTCTGTTAGAACTCTGAAGGACAAATACTCTTTTAGGTGGTACTTGGTGTAAAAAGTTTAAGAATCATTAGACAATAGAGCAATTAGTGTATAGACCACGGGTGGGCAACTATTTTACCAGAGGGCCATATTCAAATCTAGACAAGTGGCGAAGGGCCGAATCGTAATCTTTGATGCGACAAACTGACAAACATTTGGCTTAAAACAGAAAAAACACATTGCCTACAGGGTAAAAAAAATGTAACCTATTGGCAAATTATTTGACTAAAATTAAGAAATTAAAAATTAAAAAAAGTTTTAAACAGCTTAGATGTAAAATGTGTCAACATTTCATGTTTAAATCCAAGAATCAAGCTATTTTTACTGGTCTTTAGAATACATCTTTTTCAATGTTTCTAGAGAATATGGGCACCTTGATATATTATTTAGTTAATTTATAGTGATCTTTATTAAGAAGACAGCCACAGAACATGGTGCATAGCTACAGTAAGTCAATCTTTAAAAAAATATATAAATGAGTATCATCTATTCTCATAAACATGCTGAGGGCCAAATAAAAACAGCCTGAAGGCCGCATCTGGCCCTTGGGCCGCAGTTTGCCCAGGTCTGGTATAGACAGTATAGACACTACATAGACTTGTTTTTTTAGTTTAGAGCTGGTGATATATCGAATCTTTGATAATATCATGAATGTTGTTTTTAAAATCGAGTAAATCGTTTGTAAAAAAATAAATCAAAGAGGCAACTAAAATAAAATTTAAAAAATGCTACTGTAAAATTGTTGCCCTGTAGTCTACCAGAGAAAAAACATGTCCTATTGATCGATTAGTCAACTAAAAAGGGGGCACGGCAAAAGCTTTTATCTGATCATTTATCTGACCAAAACGCCTCTAAAAAACCAACACAATTAATGTATCTCATGTAAAAACAACAATTACAGAAAATGATTAGGAACCAGTGTGTTTATATAAAAAAAGACCAAGAATTCAATCCCAAATATTCAGCTTATTCATGGCTTTTTGCAATTGTTTATTATAAAGATGTATAATTTAAATAAAAGAATTAGTTGAATATTAAAAATTTTCAACTGATTAATCGTCTAAACAACTAAAGGGCTACAGCACTGCATAAATGTATTATTTTTGTAATTTTTGTGATTCATTTAGCCAACTTTTCATATTTATCTGGCAAGAGATTGCATTCACACGACACCAAAACATTATATAAGTCAATAATATTTAATACAGACGAGAAAGGATCAGCCAAAATGGATCTAGTCAAAATGTCTGAAATTACAATGTTATTAATTGGATAAACTGGCATCGAATGTCGTTAAATTCTGCATTGTGAAAGCAAACTGTTAACATGGACAAAACTGTTTAAAGACATTTTTAGCACATTATAGTTGGATTGATAAAATATCGTCTGAATACTGTTATGAAGATGCTTTAAAAAATATATCCAGATGTAAATTTTTGTCAATATCGCCCAGCCCTAACTATGTTGATGAAAACTACGATAAAATACATTTGCCAACTCACTTACCGTGTATTTTAACAGGTCATCACCATTTTCTCTGCTTCGAACTACTATGAAGAGGGCAGTAACCGAGGAGCTTACATCAAAATGGGAAAGGACCTGGTTCCTCGTTTTTACCAGTATCAAGTCGGCCGCGGAACTCGCAAACTCACCCTCACTCAGAGGTAAGACACCGCCTGTTCGCTAAACACGAAGCTAAATTAACCAGCAATGTTTACTGGACCTGAAGGGCAAAAGTCAAATACACAAATTCTGCATTTAAATTAAAAAACACAAATTCAAAACCATAAAAACACAAAATCCAAAGAGCGCAGCCCAAACTTGTTTATATTTACAAAAAAACCACACAAACTCTAGACCACAAACATTAAAAAACACAAATTCTACAACAAACAATAAACATAAATTCTAGAACACAAACACATTAAAAAGATATTGGACACAAACATTAAAAACCACAAACTCTAGAGCAGAGGTTCTCAAATGGGTGCCGCGGGAAATTGCTGAGACTGATAGAATTTTTCATATAAAGACTTTCATATACTTCAGTAGTTGTGTACACCCGGAGAGCGCTCTTTGCCTCACTTAAACATTTGCGTTCTCTTTTCTTTTTTCCTCTCTCCCATCCTCACTTCAGAGAGGCTGCGTGTGTCTGTGTCATATCAGAGCTTATAGCAGCAGATTGTGTCTTTAAAGAAGCGATTCCCACACACAGCGATATTCTACAAAACTGGAGCTTCGTAATGATGCTTCATTTGTGTAAATCTGCCTTATATCCACAGAGAAAAGGTCCGAAACAAATCGTGAAATAAAACATACGAGATTAGAAACTCGGTGCGGCGCGTAACGGCGCAACGCAGGAATCGTCAAAGTAGCTTTTACATTTGCAAGAATGTTTCATAAAACATAAGTCTTGTCCTGACAAAACCCTGGACGGTGGCCAACTTGCCGCAGGGTTAGACAGACAAACATTCACTCTCTCATTCACTCACTAAGGGAAATTTACAGTGATGCCCAATTAACCTAAACATGCATGTTTTTGGAGGTGGGAGGAAACCGGAGTACCCGGAGAAAACCCACGTGACACGGGGAGAACATGCAAACTCCACCCAGAGAGATCGTGAGATGTTGATATGGTCCGACCCGAGAGTCGAACCCACGACCTCCTTGTTGGGAAGCCAGAGCTCTAAACACTCTGCTACCGTGCACCCCAAAAAAAAAAAAAAAACATAATTTATTTAAAAAAAAGCATTTAAAATAGATCAGAATTGTAAAGTATCACCGAAAATTGGATTGGATTTAATAAAATGTTCCTTTCTAATGTAGAAAAAAACATTATTTTTGCTAGTGTTTACTATCCTCATTAGTTTTAGAGTTTTTTATTGTGAATTTCAATTAAATCTAAACAAGCTGTGCACATTTTAAATACAAAAGGTCAAAAACAAAGTAAAGTACAATATAAAATTGTAAGGGGTGCCTCGGCTGAGGGCAAGTACGTTTAGGGGTGCCCCAGTGCTGAAAAGTTTGAGAACCTCTGCTCTAGAGTACAAACATAAACTTAAATTCTAGAGGACAAATTCAGAACCACTAAAATTCAAAGCATAAACGCAAAAAAAAACAAAAAACACAAAATCCAATAATCAATGATGTTGTTTTCTTTATAACATTATTAAACACAATATTTTCTTTACTTTTTTTTTACAGAGTGCGAGTGGCAGAGAGTTCAGCGCTCAAGGCCTTAAAAGAAAAACTGTTCACACATCGCTCAGAACTAATGGCAGCGTTTAAGGAGTTTGATCACAACAACACAGGTAAGTGTTACAAAATACCCAAAATGAAGACTGGCACATGTTGAATCTAATCAGTTAATGACAGGATCCATTATTTCATGTATATTAAGTCAAAAGAGTAAAATGTTGTCTCTGTTTCAGGCTGTGTCTCCGTGAGCGACTGGGCTCAGGTCCTGGAGTCTGTGCTCAGGCTGGATTTACCCTGGAGGACGCTCAGGCCACATCTGGTGCGTCTGACAGCAGAGGGCGCTGTGGAGTACGAGTCCTGCTTCGAGGACATGGGCTCTGGGACACAGCTGGCTCAGGTAAGAAGGATTAAACTACTTCAAATTTACAGTAACACAGGAGAAATACCTGCATGTGTGCAATATATCAGATGAAAAGGTGCAACTCAACTTCCACACCTGACGTCCCCTGCTGTGTAGAATCAGCTCATTGATTATTTTAATCATTTGAGCTCTTTGACTATAGTTGCACCATTTTTGAGGTTTGATATCAGCTGCTAATATCACAAGAACAAAAACATTTGTGCCAGAAATATTCGTTTTTATTATGTTAGCTAACAAATGTAAATATGACAGGATGTTTTCAACCACAAAGGTTTGTCAAAAAATCAATACCCTGATACTAAAACTGGTATTAATACTCGATATTTGTTTGAACAAGTAACGATAATTCAGCGACGCGCTTCTTCACAGAAAACTTCCCCTTTCAAACAGTGCAGTAGTCCGCAATGTTTTGTCTGTCTGATAATGGGGGTATTCCATGAAGGGAGCTAAAGCCAAAGCCTGGCTTATTTGGCCATCTAGGCTTATGAGATCTCCACTTCCGTTCCACTAACGCGGCTAACAGAGGAGACGCTGAGTCGCAGACATAAACCTGGTTGGACAGATTAACTGTCAAGATTATTTTAGCTTTGTCTCAAAAAACGTTTAAAGAAACACTTAAATCACATGTTTATTCCCGCACACTTCCACAGTTGCTCTTGCTTCTTTTTTTTTTTTTTTTTTTGAGCCGCTCTTGCTGTGGAAGACGCTTTTGTAAGAGCAAACGTCAAATTGGCTGCACAAAGAACCACATATTTAACTGGAAAGTTAACTTGTACGTGCATCTAGATTACCTGGGATTTATCACAAACATGCAGTTTATTCTCTCAGGGACAAACTCAATGAAAGCATTACTAAAGTGTGAGAGCAAGCCGTGGAGTCGTGCTGCTGCTTTTATGCACAGAAGCGCTTCATCGCACCTCTTTCCCTCTTTTCGTCTCTCACCCTTTCACACTACGTCCACACATCCTCTGCTCTGATTGGTCAGTTCTGGTTGTGAAGAGTTAAGCGACAACTTTGTGACAACTTTACGCAGCGGGACTAGTTCCACATGCGGAGTGGAAAACCGCACATTGAATTAGAAACGATGAGTCTACTACTCACAAATACGATGATAAATCCTCTGGATCTTCACAGTAAACTGCCTCGTCTTTCCCGAGCAGTGAACAGGAGGGGAGGGGCTGTGCGTCTTTCCTCTTGCTTCTCAAGTCAGAATACACCACTAAAGGTAAAGGTAAAGGCAATGTTTATCAAGGTAATGTTTATTAAGTTTATTACTAGGCTATAAACTGAACATTTTTGCGTTGCAAATCAAACTAGAGTCCGTGCGCACTTTGGCTTCTCTCGTGTTTCTGTCAGAAACAAAAACACTTTTTCTCTCTCATTTTCAGGAATGTCGTCGCTCCATTGATCTGGTCTCGTCACATTCAGCGGGAGCGCGCCGATAGCTAAGATTAAGCTTCAAGCTTGAATTATCGTTGCTCAGACCCAGGCTTATTTTTTCATGGACTTCGACTTGAGGCTTAAGTTGGAGATGAAGCTAGTTTCAGCTCAGAATTTTAGGATGAGCCTAGACTTGTTAAGCCACTTTCATGGAATACCCCCAATGTCCCTTTGTTCACCTAACTCTTTGCCTGTTGTTGTTTTTAGCGTTGTGACTGTTGTTAGCATACCGACTCACCTCACCGCTAACAGCTGTGAACAAACATTAAAACACATCATGATGAACAATTCTGAGGCTCAGAATGTATTATCTAAGTGAGCAAATCATACTGAACCATCAAATACTGATTTTATATTAATTATGCAGACTTTCCTAGGTAAAAAATAGCCTGAACTTAAAGTCTGAAATCTGACTTTTCATGTTGGAAACTGAATCTATCTCTCCAGTTCTGTCAGACACATCACACTGGAGTCTTGGTCTAAGAGAGGGCAATATATGCAGTCTTAGTTTTTGTTGCTTCTTCAGGTCACTCCAAACTTGGCCGAGACTCTGTTCAGATACAGAACAGACATCGAGATCATTTTCAACATTATCGACAAAGACCACTCAGGTAAAACACAACAGCCTGTTTCTTAAGTGTAGATTTAAAGTAACTGGTGCGTGACTGTGCCCAGGGCTGATCTCGATCGAGGAGTTTCGTCAAACGTGGCGTCTGTTCAGCGCTCACCTCGGCGTGGACATAAACGATCAGGCCATCGACGATTTGGCCCGGAGCATCGACTTTAACAAAGACGGATCCATTGACTTCACAGAGTTTTTAGAAGCATTTCGTGTCGTGCACAAACTGGACAAGGACCAGCATCTGAATGAAAAAAGCAGTAACGCAGACAAGATTTAATATAGTTTTACTGCTTTTAATGCTTTAACCTTCATACAATTTTATCAGAATGGAAGATTGTAAAGACAGCCCACTTGAAGAGAAGTATTGTTGGGTATATGCATTTTTGGCTTGCTTTTAGAACTTAAAATATAGTCTATTTTTGTACTTTCCTGTGATGGTTTAAGAAAACATTTTAAAACCAAGGTCCCACTTTGCATAGAAGCTGTTTTTGTTCTTTATTTACAGTGCCCTCTACTGACAGAAATAGGCATGAACGCTGTACATTGACATTTCAGTCTGACTGAGTTGAAGTTCTGGAGATGGCTCCCTGTGCATTGTGGTTCTCTTTGCCTCTGAGGAAACGCTCCATCAGCATCGAAGGACGGGTCAGAGAATCAAACTCCCTCATGATCGCAATTGGCTGATGAATTAAGACTGAATCCGCCTAAAAACTAGGCAATTATATTTTGGTATTAACCTTGTGCATGTAAGCTGTTTTCTTTTCAGACTGTCAAGCTTTAGCCTTACATTTTAGACAAACACATCTTTTTATAAACACATTTTGGTCTTTTTAATATGTTGTCAATGAAAACCAATCACAATGAACTGTTCACTGCCTGATCTAATAGTAATTTTTCATTTTAGACTGAAATAGTGAACTTTTAGATAGCCAGGCTGACACCACCTAGTGCCTCCACTCATTTTCATTTCACCCAAGCAGAACTGCAAACGATTCCTAAATCATGATTCCAAATCAGTGAACAGGAGCAGAGTAGTGTGTTGGCCAGAACCAATTCGAGCTGTGAGAGTTGACTGTATGTGTTGTCCTCCTTTGACCTTGTGTCGAATATTTACTTAGAATTGACATTATTGCTTTTAATTGGTACGTTTACCTCACAGAAACTGTAACGATCACAGGATTATTATTAATTAAATAAAAAAAGACTCCTACTGCCTACGAGACAGCGAAAGTCCAATGATGCAAAGTGAAATGAAACTGACTGATGCATAAGGCTAACTTTTAGGTACAGTACAAATATAAGTTTTGGTATCTTTTTGAAATGTAAGGATTTCTGCATGATTTTGTCATAAAATGTGGTCTGATAAGTCACAACAATAGTTAAACACACTGATTAAACTAACGCTGCAAATAACAAATGGACAATAGAGCATTTCATTATTCACAATGTTTATAAAGAGTTCCATAAAAACATGAAAAAAATAATTCTATTGCAGGTTAAGCAGAGTGTGCTTGTCAGTTGACTTAGATGATCAGATCACATTTTACGACCAAAGTCATGCAGAAATCCTTGTATCAATCCTAGAGTCAATACTTTCCACTGTATATCCATGTGTTTGGAATTCTATTTCAGGAAGTGTATCTGTATCATGAAGTACTTGCAATTGCTAAACATGTGATAGTGATAAAGTATACATTCATTCATTTATTACTCTGGCTTGGTACTTGCTCTTTACTTGCTTACCTGGTCAATTCGGCTCTATGTTTTCAAAGTATAAATCAGTGAATCAGTAAAAATCTTGTAAACACTGATGTATATATTTTCTGAGTAGAGAACAGCTTGTGGACTGTTATATATAAGTATTTATTTTACAGTAAATGTAAATATTGTTTAAATCATATGATGTGCAAGTATTCATTTTCCAGTGTCCTGCTACAAATCACAAACTCTTTAAACATTACTTTTCGATGCATTTATCTGACCATAGTTTGTCCATATTTTCAAGCAGTTGACTTTTGTAAATCACTTTCTAGATTTTGACATGTTGATGTGACTATTTCAAAGTAAATTCTTCAGCAGGTCAAACGTCACCTTGAGCAGACAAAACGTTATCTACTTTATGGCGCGCATGTAAATCACTTTGTCATCTCAACTACTAAATATAAATACAAATACACCTCTTCTAATAAAACCAACAAGATCAGAACTTGAAAAAACACTTGCAATAAAATACTTGAATAAAACCCTTTGTATTTGACGGATTAGTTTGATTCATGCTTGTTTTAGCTCTCTCTCTTTCTCTCAAAGTCGTCCTCACTATAATTACAGCTGACTGTGACTGTGACGTGTGGAACAGGCGTTTAGACCAAAAATAACAGGTTCAGTTTTGCCGAAGGCGTTTGGAGACGACAGACCACAACACACAGACAAACAGCTGCTGAACAGTTAATGTTAATACAATGTGGTTTTAATGTGACAGTTTACATCTTATTCTAGTAAAATAACTGGTAATAAAGCGTCATTCAAGTGTCTATTTGACAAGTTTAAGTTGTAAAAAAGCAAAAAGGGAATCTTTCTGTATGTCTATTTATTAATACACAAAATTAAATAGACAATTTACACATTTTAAATGTTAATTTTACCTACTCAAAAATGGTCATATAAAGCTTTTTTAGAAAAACATTTTAATGTTGAAAATTACATTGTTTATTCTTTATTTGTCCCACAATGGAGAAATCCCAGTGTCGCAACACACAATTCAAGAACAGCAGGGAAAAAGAAGCATACAATCAAACTAGATAATTTTAAAAAGAGACTTAGATAGAGAAAATATATAGAGAGTGAGAGAGTTATAATAGACTCCTATTATATGATATAAGTAAGTTATAATATGGAGTTACATAGAAATATTGGCCATTACACTTTAAAATGATTGATTGTCTTGTTTTCATCTTTGTGAAAATGGTATTCAGGACACTCTAAAATGTGTTTTTTTAATTACAGCTATGAATATTTTCAAGGCAGACTAGTGTCCCCCGGCACCCTGGTTGAAAATCACTGATGTACACAATGTTTGCTAATGAGAAACAGAAGTTTATGTTTTGCTTTGCATTTTGCACCAAGTTTACCTTGAACCAAATAAAAGGAGATTTTGTTCTTTGAAAAAGATAATTATTATGCAATACTTTGAAAACATGAATAACAATCCACATCAATCATGTTCTTGAGCACCGTCACTTTGGAATCACATGCACCATAAATAAACAAGTGACATTCATGGGTTTCTCATCAGGAATTCAATTGGAGCACCATCAAAAACAAGATATACATTTACAGAGTAAACAGAAATGATTCAGTGTAAATATTCATTGTTTCCACTGAAAGACTACAGATTCATGGCCCTAAAAACAAGATCTACTTATGACATCACAGATGAGGTACATTAAGTACAGTGTTTTTGAGGCTCAGAGGGGAGGTAATAGTATCTCACAGACAGAACTCCACAAAATAAACAAGTTTTAGCCTCCATTTATCTCAAGGAAACAAACTCGTATTCAAATCGGAGGTCACACTTATAATAAAACTGGATAAGATAAAGCTATTTTTCATTCACTTTATCTGCTGTATTTATTCAAGGTTAGATAAAAATGTGTGGACCAGAAATATTCCTACAATAACCACCTTTTGTTCTTTCTCTCCACCCATCTGCCTGCAGAGCTAAACTTCTGCTTCACTTCTTGTGCAGTCTGTGTTTTCTCTCACAGGTTTGTCTTTTCTCACTGGGATTTATCATGGGATACAGCGAGAGGTTCCTGTCTGCTTTGATCACTCTGACTTACATCGTTCAACCAGGTATTTAACTTAAAACACTAATATTTTGACATCTTAAAACTTTAAAAAGATATTTTCAGTTTGAGAGTGTTAAAATAAACACTTACATAGGGTGAGGATTGATAAAGTTGGACGCATTTTTTGTTGTCTTTAAATTCTTTGAAAATCCTTATTGTTGTACACTTCTGGAAAGCTTAAATACTCATGCAAAGAAAAAAGGTAAAATCTTTTACTGCAAATGATTAAATTGTTTTGATAGACAAGTTGTCCCAGAGCAAAAAAGAAAAGGTGCATATTGATAAAGTGGGACAGTATGTATATTGGTAAAGTGGGACACAGACATTTAAAGTTTTATATAATTAACACACAATTTTAATAGTTTAGTAATGCAATATTCATTTACAATAAAAAACATAGAAATATGAATTATTACATTAAGATAGCCTTCATATACAGTTAACAAAGCAGTAACTCAGAACAGTTGCATAAATGACCTATACATAAATAATAAATTTGCTTTTGCTTCTTCAATTAAATTATGACCATTTTTATACTTGCAATCAAAGAACATGGGTATGTCAGATAATGTTTTAGATTAAGAAATATTCAATATTGTCAAACAGCAAGTAACAACACACGTAAACAGTTCAAGCATAAATGGACTAAAAATGCATATAACCTACTTCAGAGAAAAAAAAATATTTGTAGCTTTCTATCTAGATTATTTAACGGTTTACTAAACTTCCTAGCTGCTATGCTATCCCTATACTTTTAATGACTTAGGCTCTGAACGGGTCTAAAAGGTGAGCAATATAAATGATGTCCTACTCAAATTTTGGCTGTAACTTAGGCCTATAACAACTGCGACTTTTCTTCACTGAAACATAAAACTGATGTATTACCACCTTTACTAAAATCTTATTTTTCATTGCTTGCTCAACCAGTATGTTGTTCACTTGGTCAGACTGCCAAAATTCAACAGAATGCAGGAAATATCGTCATTTGGGGTGAAATTTTCCAGAGGGTGGACCCCCAGACCCCCCACTTTTTGGTGTTTACCCTTTATGACTATGGACCTTTTTGGCTATATGTTACTGGGTGTGCTAAACTTTGGGTTGCCATAGACTGTCCAAACAATCTAAAAATGCTAATGTAGATGTTGTGATTACCTAAAATCCTCTTTGGGAATGTCCTGGACAGTATTTTGGGGACATATTTGATACCGTTTACAATCACTTGTGCTTATGAATGTTTTTTTGCAAAGATTTCAAGTTACATAGAGATAGTTGAGAGTTTTTTTTTCTGCGACACTCCCTTTTTTCGTCAGCTAATCAGTTGAGGAATCATATGTTTAGTCAATTACAGCCTACATAAGCATTTGGACGACAGCATTACACTTCTACTTGAGAATTAGGCAACTTCAGTGTTACGTTTTCTAAGTAAGTAGTTATTTACTTACTAGCTGTATCATTCTCTCTGAGTCTTGATAGAGTTTTGATATTGTCTCTTGTTGTTTTAAGTTTTGGGACAAGCCGGCGTCTGCGGTGATCTGAGGAGTCTGGAGAACGGACAGACGTTTTTCCGTTACCGAGGGCGCCTTGTCGTTTACAGCTGTCGTCATGGCTACAAGCTCCACGGACACAAGACCAACAGCTGTGTGTCGGGGCGATGGTCCCGGGAGCCCCCCGTCTGTGTCGGTATGAAGAACACTGTATATTAAAAAAAAACCTTCTACCTCTTAATAATCACATTCATCATAAAATCAGACACTAGAGGCGAGAAAGATTAAAATATGTATGACTATTTACCTCTCTTGAGATGTTTTGTTTGTGTCTGTCCCCCTCTCTCCCTCCCTCTCTCTTTCTCTGTCTCTCTCTGTTCTTCTTCTCTCTCTCATCCCTCCTCTTCTCTCTTTCTCTTATTCCCCCTCTCTCCCTCTCTCTTCCCTTCTCTTCTTTCTTCTTCCTCTCACTCTTTCCCTCTCTCTCGCTCTTTCCTATCTTTCTTTGTCTTCCCTGTCTCTCCTTCCTCTCTCTCTGCCCCCATCTCCCCTCCTTTCGCTCTTTCTCTTCTCTCTCTCTCCTCTTTCTTTCTCTCTACCTCCCTCCCCTGTCCTCCTCTCTCTCTCTCCCCCTTCTTTCTCTCTCTCTTCTCTTTCTCTCTCTCTCTCCTCTCTCCTTTCTTTCTCTCCCTCTCTCTCTTCCTCCCCCTGTCCTCCTCGCTCTCTCTCCCCCTTCTTTCTCTTTGTCTCCTCTCTCTTTCTCTCTCCCTTTCTCTTCTACCTCTCCCTGTCTTCTTTGCTCTCTCTTTCTCTCTTTCCCTGCCCCCTCTCTCTCTAACTCTCTCTCCCTCCTCTCTCTTTCCCTCTCTCTCTCTGTCCCCTCCTCTCACGCTCTCTTGTCTCTCTCTCTCCCTGCCCCCCCCCTCTCTCTCTCTCTCTCTGTCTCTCCCCTTCTCTCCTCTTTCTTTCTCTCTCTCTCCCTCCCCATCCTCCTCGCTCTCTCTCCTCTCTCTTCTCTTTCTCTCTCCCGTTCTCTCTCTACCTCCTCCTCTACCTCTCTCTACCTGTATTCCTTGCTCTCTCTCCCACTCTCTCTTTCCCTCCTCTCTCTCTCCTCTCCTCTCTCTCCCCTCTCTTCTCTCTCCCTCTCTCTCCCTCCCCCGTCCTCCTTGCTCTCTCCCCTTCTTTCTCTCTCTCTCTCTCTCTTGTTTCTCTCTCTCCCTTTCTCTCTCTACCTCCCCCTGTCTTCCTTGCTCTCTCTCTCTCTTTCCTTGCCCCCCCCTCTCTCTCCCCTTCCTCTCTCTCTCTCTTTCTCTCCTCCTCTCTCCTCTCTCTCCCTCCTCTCTCTCTCCCTCTCTCTCCAGGTTCCGGTTGCCCTCCTCCTGCTCCAGTGTCTCGTGGCTCCTTCAGTCTGAACCGTGACGCCTCGTGGGTCGTGTTTTCCTGTGACGTGGGACACAAACTCGTCGGACCCTCCTCGTTGTTCTGTAAAGGCCACGAGTGGAACAGCTCCCAGCCCGTGTGCCGAGGTCTCACAATACTCTGTCGTTTTGGGACAATACTTGACAATTCTTAACTGTGAAGCTTCAAACACCAAATGTACAGAAAGACCTAATCAGTATGATATCTACTAGATCTACTTTTCTGAGTTTTTAACCATGTTACAGCAGTGTTCTCTCATCATTTATTGTCAGGGAATTTACCCAAAGACTCAATCATTAAAGAACAAACCAGAGGCCACACACTGAAGCTTTTGCACTCCTGACATTCCTTTTATTGTAAAGCAGTCACACAAGACATTGTTATGATTACATGACATGTTTTTTGGTTGTTATCTTTGACTAACGGACTGCTGCAGACACCGCATGCGCTAGCACAATCAGTTTCAAAAACAGTAACTTCTCAAGACATTCTTTCTGGGAGCAGTGTCAGCCTAAAAGCATTAACATACATCTGATAATGTTATTGGTTGCACACAGTTTGAACAAAATACAAAGCAATCTTGATCATTCTTTAACGTACCATGACTAAACATAGATTAACACTTTAAACGGCTGAACACACAAAACACAAAAATTCAATAACATTAATATACCCAAAGTTGTATTTGGATTGATTCCTGCATGTTGAGTAAACTTATACTGTCCTGCAGCCCCACCCACTTGTCTGTATTTACTTGCGATTACTGAAAAATTCAGATTCCAAGTAAAACACAAAAGGTTCAAAACTGTCATGTAGCTACTTTTCAACAACAAAAACAATCATTTAATCTGTGTCTTATTAATGTTACTTTTACAATGAAGAGGCGGGGCTTATCAGTTCTGCAGTTTTGAACAGGAAGTCAATGGACCTGTTTCTAAGCTGCTTTAGATCATTTTTGCATTTTACAATGACCAAAACGTGATTTTTTTTATCTGCATATGGCATAGTTTCTTCCCAAATATACAAAAAATTCACAATAGGTCTCCTTAAATCCAAATACATTTCTTGTGGCTCAACCATTTAGGCGCCTGAGTTTTGACAAAAAAATTGGAAATAGACTTCAAACTCTCTCAGAATTATTTTATACAACTGCACTGCAAAGACTATATTTGTACAGTAGATTGACTAAACGTATTGAAATTTTCATTTTAATCTTTATTTTTTTCAAATTGTGTCTAATTTAGATGGTTTTACTTGATGGACCTGCATGGTTGGAGGTGTTTCTGTCTGTTTTAATAATTTTTTCTTCATTCAGGCTAAAATATTGCTATTGGATTAAGACTTTTTTTTTTTACTGTTTCAGAATCCAACAAGAGCCACTCCCGTTCATTCAACCAGACGCTTCAGGCCACCGTAGAACTCAAAACTACTGAAATACCAGCTCACCGTCAAACAGAAACAACCCCAAACACCTTTAATGAACAAACAACATCTCAAAAAGTAACAGAAAGGAAAAATAATGAACAAACCAGCTCCCAGTCTTTACAATCTGCTTCATCAACAACTTCAGCAACAACATTTATAACGATTACACCCACTGTCACAGCTGCAAACAACAAATATTCAACCACGCAAAGCAAACAGACTGAGAAAAGTGAAGAAGTCAGCGGGACGTCCAAGCCCTCATGTCCGGAGCTTCCTGTTCCAGCAAACGGAGCGGTTTATTTTGGAAACGGAAACTCGACGTGGCCCGTAGAAGAAGGAATTTATTCAGTATGTGTGCTCCCGAGGTTTCACTCTGGTCGAAGGAGACGCTGTTCGATTCTGTCAGGAGGGGGCAGAGTGGAGCGGGGTCGCACCAGTGTGTAGAGGTAAGAAGTTTTTTATGTAATGATTTGTGCTGATTGTTTGTCTTTATTTTGTGCAATGCCATTACCGTCTGGCCTCATGGCACCACACATGAACACAACTTATTAACCTGTTGTTGTAGACGTGGATGAGTGCCAGAGGGGCTGCACCAGTGTCAGCACAGATGCATTAACACGCCCGGTTCTTTCCTCTGCTCCTGTCACGAGGGATTCCAGCCTTCTCCTGATGGGACGTCCTGCACAGGTATAAAAGGCTTTCTCCAAGGGTTGATTTTTATATATTTTTATTTATTTATTTATGTTTTTTTTTTTTTTTTCAACTCAAGCAACTTGCTAAATTGAATTTTTTTTTCTTTTCATGATTTTTCAATTTTGAATCTGTTTTTTATAACCTGGCCAGCCAGATGGTTTATCTCTTGGTATTTGTGAATTCACAAAACCAGGCCCCGCTCGATTGGTTTGAGAGTCCGAAACAGCGGTGGTTCGGCTCACTCACATCACAGCAGCGTGGTTTTGAGGCCCAATCACATTGTAGCAGGGCGGGCTAACAGGGCTGTTAGCTCCGAGTCTGATTCAAACTAAACAAACATGGCTGCTCTTGTGGATGTTTGTGTTTCTGCTGCTTTTGATGCAGTTTTAGTATAATATGGAGTAATTTCTTTTTGAAAGAAGAGCCGTATGTGTGACGCGTGCTTGTCCTATCCCACGAGGACATTGGATACACCATTAGGAGTTTGCTGTGATTGGTTAAACACAAATAAGGTCGGCCGTTCACCCAATCAGCTCGAAGTATTTCTCTAAACGCCCCACCTTTTCCACTTCCAGCGAGTCAAGTTCTAGAAGGAGACTGTGGAAGAACTCAAATCGTAGTTCAACACAGATCCATCTGGAGTGAGCCAGGTTAGGCTTTTATTACATTTTTGTAATTCATGAAGCCAAGTTCAGGAGTTTCAGGACACTGAAAACGAATGTTTCTGAACCTGGTCCCAGAGTGAAAAGATTTCAAAATTCCGGTTTAGCTTCTCAGCAGTTACGCTGTATTGGAAACATTTTTTTCCTCATGATGTTCACAGCAAAAATCTGCGTCTCATTGCACCATAAACCACAGAAGTCAGGGAAAAATTAAATAAATCCACTACAATCTCCATTAAATCCACTTTGAAGCTTTGTCAAAATATTCCAAAAACATCTGAGGCTTAAATCCATTTTCTGTGTCTCTTCTGTTTGTTCTAGATCCACGTTGTTCATTCAGAATGTTTGACAAGTTTAAAAGAATTCTCAGCTAAATTTCTATTTCAAAAACTTTTCTGCTCATGCTTTTGTCAAGTCTTCCTCTAGTTTTGTGACTTTCTGTGTTAGTGCCACAGCGCCACACTCTGGTCAGTTACAAATCCTAAGACAGCTCCATGTTTATGCAGATTGTTTTTAAAATTATCGTTTTGTCTTCGTGTGGACAAGACCTAAATTAGGGTTAGCCACTCCAAATGAAAACATGTGGTAGAAAATAAATGTATAGGAACCAATTTAAAGTCAAGTTTTTAATTCTGTGCTAAAGACTTGATGATTGACTATTTGCTGTAACTTTCAATGTTTGTTTGTGTCTTGTTTGATAATTTGTGCAGCACTTTGGTCAGCTGTGTAAAAAGTTGAGTTGAGATTATGTTTGTTTTGACTGTTTTCAGATTTGGACGAGTGTGCGTTTCCCGTCGCTGTGACCGGCTGTCTGTTTGGTTGTGTGAACAGTCCCGGGAGCTTTCACTGTCTGTGCCCCTCCGGATTCACCACACGCACCCCAGACGCACCCTGCCAAGGTTACACTCTCTCAAACTCAAACTACAGAGCAGCAGCAGGGTTTTAAGTCTTGTTTCTTCTGCAGATATTGACGAGTGTGAGGATAACAACGGTCTGGGGCCTTGTTCGGAGAAGTGTCATAACTCTCCGGGATCGTTCCACTGTTCTTGTTCTTACGGATTCACTTTGGCTGGAGACGGACACACCTGTATGTCTGAATGTCCCAGAGGATACAGGAAGCAGCCCATCAGCCCCCAAAACTCAACTCTGCCCCCTACAGCTCGGTGTGTAGGTGCGTTGTATTGATTTGAACATGTCTTTGTTTTCCCCAACACAGTTATGATATGATGCAGTAACATATCTTTTTGAAAACCATAAATTAACATAATGGGCCACATTTGAACTTTGACAACTGGTGGAGGTCTGGACTTCTGTCATTGGTGTGACAAATTATCATTAATGCACTACATTTTTTGTAAAACAGGCTTTTTAATCTACTTTTTTATTCTTTATTTTTGATAAATATTAGGACACAAAGCAAAGACACAGGCTCTATAGCTAAACCAATCAAATAAAAAAAATATAAAGAGTAGCACTTATTCTCAAAAACATGTCAGGGGCCAGATTAAAACAGTCAGAGGATTGCATTTGGCCCCTGGGCCACAGTTTTCCCTGGTCTGCCATAGCAACTGATGAACTGATTAGTCTCTGTTTGGCTTATTTATAACCAGAGTCCTAGAGAAACAGGGCTAGTGGAAATGTTCCAATCCAGGGTCCAAGTAGAGTAGGACCAAGTAGGGCTGGTGGCAACGCTCCATCTATTCTATTCTGCTTAAGACTTTAGCACTGAAATAGAGTTGTTGTTTTTTTGTTGTTGTTGTTTTTTTTTTGCTAAATATACTTTTAAGGTGACGCATCACGAAAAAATATATGTATTCAGTATCTTCCTGGTTTTCTGGGTCATTATTTCTCGTCACTAGCTGCTGATGTGGTGTGTGCTGTGTCTTGTTGGGTGCTTGCATGTAAGCAGCCTACAAGACATGTCTCCATACCGGCTAGTAACGCTTCTGAGGAAGGTTGCAGGAAGTAGCTGAAACATGTAACACAGCCAAACAAAACAATGCTTCTGTCTGACTAAATGAAAAGTTTAATCTATCAAATTTAAAAAAGAAGACAGCATTGCCTCCAAAGTTTTTTCAAAGTGTTTCCCATCAGGATTTGAGTTGAATTGAGATCTCGTTTTTGCAAAAGAAATTACATAGGAATGGAGTTCAAAAGTTTGAAAGCCTCCTCGCGTCTAATCAGCTCTGTGGTGAGTCAGAAGCATAAAACCTACATTTTAGTTTAAAATCCATTTCTGCAGCTTTATAAACTACAAAGTTATATTATGAAATTTTGCTGAATTTTAAGTTTTTTTAGACTGAAAACAACCGCGTGATGGATCTGAGTCCTGTCCTTTAAACTCTTATTTTTTGAATTTTTCAAAACCCTATGACCCTTTACAATGAGGCAATTAGCTTCTGGAACCAGGACGATCTTCTACTGTTAAGCGCCATACATCAAATCAGTGCAGAAGATCTCAGAAATCTACCTATGATGTCACAAAACTTGTAAACTCTGCAAAATACATATCCTTTAAGTCCCTCTTTCTGTTGTACCAGGGACATTTTATTCTGACATAATATGGAAAATAAACATCCAATTAACATCTTATGCCTCTATTTGCAGATATAAATGAGTGTGAAAGATAAGGGAAGGTGTGACTGGAAGTGGTAAATTTACCCGGGACGTATCGCTGCATCTGCCCAAGAGGATTCACACTCTCATCACAGGACGGGCGAACGTGCAAAGGTCAGCAGCAACACACAGGTCTAATCTTGGCCTAGTACTAATGGGTTTTGTTATAAAGCTCCAGATGTATAAAAACGCAACTTTATTATTGTTATTTCCATGTTTCTCTTCCTTAGATATAGACGAATGCAGTCGAACAATGGCGGCTGCTCTCATCGGTGCATAAACAGAAGAGGGACGTTTAAATGCGCCTGTCCCCCGTCCCATCGCTTCTCCACCTACAGCTGGAGCAAGTGCGTCCCACGACAAGACGTGTTCAGGATCAAACAGCCGAGTAATGCTGAAGTAAATGTCTGATGTTATAGGTGATATTTTGATGAATGTGTTTTTGTGTTGATGATCTTTGTCATTAAGGCACATTAGGAATAAACACAGTGAATAGAAAAAAATAACTGAAAGCCATCAATGTAAAACTTCTGCTGTTGTTTAGTACATAAATGTAAGAAAAAATGTATTAATTGCCAAAATAGCACATTACAGGGTGTATGTATCCATCCATCTGTAAATTCAGTGTGTGTAGGAGCTACTTTAGAGGGTGATAATGACGACTTTGAGAAGGAAAATGCATTTGAAAAAACACCTGTTGAAGTTACAATGTTCCATAAAACTCTCTGGATGAAGTGGATTCAAGTAATTTAAAAAAGAGCTGATTTGACAAGTGAAGTGTGTAATTTCTATGTAAAAGCCTGTATACTGATTCTTTTGTCAATTTCAAAACAGGCTGTTCCACCTTGTGATGTCATTAAGTGCTGACACAGGAAGTGAACTCCATACACCATGATTAGAATTATTTAAATCTGTTCAGCTTTGAATTGGCTCATTTTGCCGCTACAGCTAATGTTTAAGTGCTTGATTACTCGTTGCGACAGGAAAAAATGAATTTCTGCAGTAATTTGAATTGAACAAAAGAGAAAAAATACAAGTATTCAAAAGATAAAGACAACAACTCCGTCTTATTCTAGGTTATTGTGGGATAAATCAGTTCAAAAGAAGTTAAAATGGCTGCTACTGTTAAAATGATCACATAATGACATCACAATGTGGATGAAAGCATTTTCAATATTTGAATTAAAGAAAGCACAACTTTGGTCTGTTGTTGATGAGGTAACAACATTCTAACATTGTAAAAGCTCACTGTAGTCAGTTTTGCTTAATATGGGACTTTTAAAACTTTAAAGCAAACTTGCAGTGTTTTTTTGTTTATAAATTGAGAGAAGTGACAAGACAAACATGACAAGATCATGTATTGAAACTATTTTAATTAAATTAATAACACATACGAAAACTGTTAAATATTGTGAAATATATAAGTCTATGTTTTAAATAAATTAACGGTTTACACAGGTTTCTTCACTTGCAAACAGATGTAATACAGTAATGTGTTTGTTTGGTTATGGATGTAGTGCACACTAAATGTAAACACATATTTCACTCACTACAATCCATGCACAAGCTCACAGTTTAAATAAAATATGAGTGTGTAAGTTATTATGGTTAAACGACAGTACAAACACTACTTTGTTAAACACGCAGTGACTTTGGATAGAATATTATAACTTATAAGTTAATAAATAAAACGTATCTGTCAGACAAATGTACAACGGCCTGTCGTGAACAACTATTGTCTGTTAATTTAAATAGTTTTAGTTTCAACCATAATATTACATTAGTAGACGCACAATTAGGAGCTTATATTCCTCTGGTTTATGTGAAGAAGCAAATCAATAGGCTCTGTGCACGGAACGTCAGTTGGCTTGTTTATATTCAAAATACCTCACTTCTGTACTTATGAGCATTTCCTGTTAGCGTTAGCATTTAGACACAAACTTATCTCTTATAAAAGTCTTTAACATGTTTTCAGAGACTCACTGTTCACTGTCTCACATTATTTATTGATTTTAGACTGACAGTGAGTGAAAACCTCATAGAAATGAACTGAACAGGAAATGCTCATTAAGTACAAAAGTTAGCTATTTTGAATATAAACAAGCCAACTGACGTTCCGTTCCCAAAAGGGTTAGGGTACTGAATACGATTAAAAATTATAACAAATTGGAACGGAGGTAGGTCGTTGCGGCCCCTCGACCTGCTTTAACCAAAGCCCCTGGTTTTTAAGAAATAGAAATGTATGAGGAAGTATAAAGGACAGCTACAAACAAGAATAAACTTGTAACTTTTTGAGATTAAACTAAAAATATTATAAGAAAAAGTTAAAGCTTTGTAACTCTCATTTAACGAGAATACAATTTATAAACAAGAGAAAATAGTAGCATTTTCACAAATAAAGTTCAGCCAAAAAAAAAATATAAAAAAAATAAAGTTTTACTAGATTAAATCGTAATAGTATTCATGGTGATAGCTTACACACACATGTCTGACTAATAATCAAAGCGTGATCATATACATTTTTCATAAATTATTATTCTCACAAAACTACTAAAATTTCTCTTCAAGACTTTTTTCTTGTAATAATTGTTCTTGTCAAATTATGACCTTTTTTATAAAATACAGATTTTAGAGCATCAAAACTACTTTCATAATATCATAAGCTTAATCTTGAAATGTAACAAGTTTATTATCGTATAGTTGCCCTTTTTTATTGGTTTTACTTATAATGTTAGAAGATGTGCCTCAGGAAAAATAATTGTGAAGCTAATATAAACTTTTATTTGGAAATATTTCAGTCTTTTCTCACCAGTAACATCTGAAAGAAGATGTTTAGTGTCATTATATTCTTTAAAGATGCACACAAGAACAAAAATCTCAGCTTAAAGTTCGCTAGCCGTGAGCTTAAAGCAGTTCGATGTAAAATAAAACATTAAAAGGTTTGTAAACTCAGCAGTGTCTTGTAGCGAGGCTCTGACCTTTTCTAAATGTGGTCGGTAGGTTTGTACCAGCTGACACTCTCTAAATCTTTCATAACTTGTGTTGAGCGCTAATGCTAACAGCTAAAGGAGAAGTTCTTCAAAACACACCGGAATAGCGCAGATGCTAAGTGTTCGATAGCGTCAGAGTCAAACTGTGCGTCTACTAATTATAAATCTACAGTTTTAACATCCTCTTCTACTCACTGGAAGCTTAAACATCATATATCGGTTATTGGTGTTGCCATGACAACGACAGGGCTGCTATGATTGCACCGTGGACGAGTTAAAAGTGCATTTGGACCGGCTGAGGCTCGTTCTGAGGCTCGTTCACTGCATGAGACAGCTGGTGTTGGGCAGAAACTCCTGGACGTACGTGACCACAGCTTTGGACAGGTACGTCATGGTCCCGTAGCTGCCACTGGGGGCGCTGTCGTAGAAGAAGTTACAATGCCCGTGGCTGGGTCCTTTTCCAGGAAGTAATCGCCAGCACTGATGGACTTCTGAAGAGCAAAGAAGCAACACACATGGGAATAACAATAAGCTTTAAACATTATATACAAGGAAATAATATAATTTTAGAGGTTTGTAATTCAGTCAGTCATGTCTTTGCACTTGAACTGATAAAAGTTGAAAATTACAGGAAATATTTTGAGTTTTAAAACAGTTTACACACACACAAATAACAAACACAATAGAGGTTATGCAGGTGACACATTCTGCAGAACTCTGGTTTTGTAACTGACATGTAAAAGCAAAAAAAATCAGGTAAACAGTGGCAGAAAAGCAGATAAACATAAAGACTTTAGCTTCTCTCACATTTATCACAGACTCTGGAATCACACACAGTTGAAGTAAATACATTTCTTCCTAAAAGATGATCTTGAGTCTTTTTGATGAGGAAGTTAGTGAAGCTCTACACTGTTGCCATGACAACAGAAAAGGATTGTAGGTTTGCATTTTGTCACATAAAAATTAATTTGTGCAAAACAAAAACACCAGGGATGAAATTTTGTTCGTAAAAAGCAAAAAAAGCACATTTTCTCCAGTGTGTTGCCCACAAGTTTGCCTCAGTATTGGGCCTTGAGATCAAAAAGGTTAAGAACCCCTGGTCTAACCTGCCGTAAGCACTTGCGTCTTTGCCTGGAAAATCCGCCTTGTCTCTCTTTCGGATTTCTGTAGCTATGATTGACAGATTAATTAGCCAATCAGAGACACGCATCTTCCGCTGTGTAAAAACCAACATGGCTGCTCCCGACGAAAAAAATACATGAAAAAAATATCACGTGGAACTGAAAAACATCGTGTGTTTCTGCAGAATCAATGAGCGAAGCAAAAACCGATTTTAATGTGAGGTGATTGAAGTTAGATTTTGGTCTAAATGACAGACGACCAATCAGCTCCTTTGTTTCATCTGCGTTTTGAGGCGGGGTCGTGGTGACCAGACCCACTCTTCGCAGTATGCTGAGGTGTGGGTTCTGGATCCCAGACAACTTACGTCTATGGAGTCATCAAAATGAAATTGTCTGAGGCAAAACTATCTCTAGAAATTGTTTATGTTCTTAAGCTGAGTTAAAACCAGACAAAATATCTACACTTAAGACGTCAAGCATACATGTTATGTCAATGTAAACCACATCAGCTGACACTGCGTTTTGAACCTGCTCATCCACCAATAGAGATTCTGCACTGACATCATTTTATTTGAAAAATCCTCATAAACATTCTGACTGAGGCAAATTTTGGGCAACAGAATGGAAAAAATTAACATTTTTGCTCATTTTCATCCCTGGAGTTTTTGTTTTACACAATTTAATTTTATGTGGCGAAATGCAAACCAACAATCATTTTCTGTTGTCGTGGCAACAGTGTAGTGCTTCACTAACTTGTTTACTAACGACAGTTGGAGATTTTTGACATTTAAATGCAGAACTGTAATGTATCCTCATCAAAAAGACTCAAGAGCATCTTTTTAGGGAAAAAAAATGTAATTTCTTCAACTGTGTGTGATTCTAAAGTCTGATAAATGTGAGAAAAGCTAAAGTCTTTCTGTTTATCTGCTCTTCTGCCACTGTTAACCTGCCTTTTTGCTTTTACATCTCAGTTACAAACCCATTGTTCTGCAGAAGTATTGTGGGTGGAATTTTTTTCTCACATATAGCTTCTTTTCACTAATTTAACTTTATTTTGAGCTCTTACAGGAACAAATACAAGGCGTTAGTTGTTTTTAGTGACTAGAGATCATTGATTACCTGGTCGCTGAGGAAGAAATCGTTGGCCAAGTGCAGGATCCGGTCGACGTGGATGATGCTCCCGATGGTGTCCACGTCTACGTCCGCGACCATCCCGATCACCATCAGGGTCTCCACCAGCAGCTGCCTGTACTCGGGCTGAGGGACGTGATTCAGCACCGACTCCACCTGCACCGCAAACTTTATCTCTCCGGCCGTCATCTGCACACAGAAGACACACGTTCAACAACTCTGAGTTAGATCAAAATAAAGCTGAACTAACTAACAAAGTGTCGCTCTATCAGTTGTCTCCTGGAGGAAATACGGCAGCTTACCCTCCCCCTTTGAAACACATTCCTGACCCGAATTTCTGTCCTGGCTTTTTAATTTTTTTTAACAGTGCAAAATGTGTTTAAATGTGTTTTGCTGCCTTATTTCATTCTTAAAGTTTTCAGAAATAAGACAATTATTGAATAATTTTGAATTTTGATTCAGTTGGATATTTATTTACACAGAGAGCTGTAGATGGAGCTCTAGCCGTCAGGAAAAAATATTTTAATTTGATTGGCCGAAGCATCTGAACACAAAAGGAGCTGAGCTGTAACCCAAACATGAGTCAAAAAATGCATGTAAAAATAAACTGTGTCACAAACAAATAAATGCTGATTTATTGAAAATAACCAACAATGCTGTATTAAGAAGCTTAGTTGAATAAATGTTTGCTTTTCATCTATTTATTTTTCGCTTCTAAAGTAACATTCAGACACAAATACACAACAGATAAATTGATGTTTGAGCAAGTCTCAACTCTCAATCTTTCACAGTCCAAGCAGACGCTCAGGATATTGAGCCTTAGTGACACTCGCGTGCTTCTCTCCAAAAACACGCCAGCATTTTATTAAGTAATAAACAGGGTCTAAACTTATTTTTTCATTGAAAGTCTTTATACAATCATAAAACCAGGTCCAACATGAATCAGTCCAGGTCTCTGAAGTGTCCCAGATCCAGGCTCTGCTCCGGATCATGACACGATCCAACACAACGGCCCAAATGAACCACTTTCTGAACCACTTCAGCCAAAAGGCGCTTCATTACACTCTGATGACGTCACTCCCAGAAAACAACACAAGCTTTGATACGAGCTTCACTCTTTACCCACCAGGCAAAACTCGAAGTGTGTGTCGAAGCGTCATTTCATCCATCACTAGCTGTGATTGGTCGAGCTGACCTTGGCAGTCTCTGACCGAACAGCGAGGTCATTCTAGATGGATTCTTCAGATTTTGTGAAAATCCCAATCCCAAGAATCTATCTGGTAGAGCCAAGTTAGCAGAGGTTACCCCTAGATAGAATCTGATTGCACCAGATATTTAGATTTTTGTTGAGGCTTGAGCTGTGAGATGACTGCGTCTAATTTTAATTTTTTTTTGTCCAAGAACCAGAAGCACATATAAAGTGTGTTTATCTACCTGAATCCAAAAAGAGCAAAAAAAAAAGCTCCTTGTTACTGATTCCTAGCCTCTAACTGCTTATCTTTGGACCTACATCACTTAACTTATTAATAGGTTAATCTGCATTCTAGTCTCTCATCAAAAACACTTTTAAGTTATTACAGTCAAAGTGTTGGGACAAGGTAATTGAAAGAGTAATTAATATATTTACAAACAACTTCAGCAGAAACACATTTAGAAGTATTTGTATATTTTAAACTCCTAAACGCTGGTGGCAGACTTGTACCTCTCTGGTGGTGGACGAGGGCAGCACGTATCCGTCGATGGACAGACCGTGGCACTTCTGCAGAATGTTCCAGATCTTTTGGTAGAACCCGGTGGGGACCCTGTTAATGGCTCCGTCCAGCCTGCGTCGCCTCAGCCACTGCCCCTGCCGGTCCTCCCACACCAGCTGCCCCTCGCCGGGACACGAGCTGACCGGGGACATGACGCCGCTGGGGGTGGAGGGGCTGCTGCAGCGCTGAGGGGCAAAGACACGGCAAAAACTACTGTTAATATCGCCCAGAGATTAAACATGACAAACTCAACCTTATGTACATTTAGGGGAGATTTTAGGGAAGTTTAAATCACTTTCACTGTTTGGGGGAGGTGCAAATATAACACAATACAGTTTCTGTTGATGATAGTTTAGATTGAAAAATATAAGATTTCTACTAAATTTGACCTCGCTTAAAGACAACCTAATGGTCTATAATTACAGACAATTAAGACTTATTTACATAAAAGTCATAGTCATAAAATCTCTTTTTTTGGACACTTGGTAATTATAATTTAACTTTTTTCCAATGACTGTTCGCTAAAATAGTTGAAGATTATTTAAATTTTCGATTAGCTGCAATAAATCAGTCTTGTTTTTATTATTTTTTTGACTATTGCTTGGCTAAGTAGACACAGTAACAAATAAAAAGCACTGAACATACATATTTCAGTAGGAATTATACAGGTTTTTAACAAATTTAAAGCTTTTTAATGCCATAACTAACATCAAAAGAAGATATTAATGTGTGTAATTATATGACTTATATAAATGTGTAAAATATAACTTTTAAAAGAAGAGAGATTGTTCTTTTAAATGTTCCAAAAATGACATTAAAAGTCTTTGTCTCCATAGCAACAAGCAGGGCAAGTTAAGGTTAAACTAAGATGTATATTTTAACTTAAAAACAATATAGGCTTAGTTTTTTTTTTATACTTAACTGCCTAAAATACACAAAAAAGTAAAATTACAATTAGTGTTTTAAAGATTTGAACATGCATTTTATTTCAAACTACTTAATTTTTACTCCAAACATCGTCTGTTGGTGTGAGAACATGCAGGTTATTTGTGACTTAACTCAGTGTTTTAGGAAGGTGATTAAACATTAAACTGTGAGAGGGAGGAGGTGTTGTTTCTGTGTAAATGTAAACAAGGTTGAGGACATTTTCCACCGAAATCATGCGTTTATTGGATCCCAGTGGTTTCATGCACAATACACAAACACAAACTCACACTAAACGGAAAAGGCTCAGCTATTGTCAAAATGTCTTCTGTCTTTTGTAGAGTTAAGATAATATTTAAAAATATTATTTTGAGCACTCCAGAAAGGAAACACCAAGAAAGAGGCGACATTATGGAAATGCTTAGGCCTAGTTTTCAATCTAACACGGTTCTTTATTTGTCACTGAAATTATTTTTATTTGAGTCCAGCATACAATCTGGCCACTCAGATGGATTCTCGCGATATTTGTGAATTCACAAACTAGAAAAAAGAGAATCCATCAGGACCCCTCCCAGCCCGTCTGGTTTGCTGTCCTAACAACTGGTTTAACAACCCAATTGGCTCTGTGCACAGAAGTCAGTTGGCTTATTTATTTTCAAAATGCTAACTTCCTATTGGCATGTTCATTTCCTGTTTTGTAAACTTTGATTGTTATTTCTCTGCTTCAGTCTAATATAAAAACAAACAAAGTAAACTTTTATGATTTTCTCTGAAAACATGTTAAATACTTTACAAAGGAGGAAAGTATTTCACCAAAGAACCAAAGTGTGTTTATATAAAGATGGGTTTGTCTGTCAATGCTAAAGCTAAAGTCTGACAATGTGAAAATAAACAGCTTCTATGCACAGAGTCAATCACAGAGCAGGGCGGGTTGATCGGGGTTGTTAACAAAGACGACAGATAGTAGCTCCTGAATTAAGCAAAACAAATATGGCAGCTCCTGTAGAAGTTCTTGTGTCTGCTGCGTTTGATTCTGTTTTAGCAGAAATACAGAGAATATCCTTTTTGAAAGAGCAGAGAGGTGTCCATGTGACACTTGTCGTTTTTTCTTACATTGATGGTTCAGCTCAAACTAAGACAGGCCACCCAATCAGCTCGAAGTATTTAATTAAACGTCCCACCTTTTCCCGAGTGCTTTCAGTGGGAGAAGTTCCAGATGGATAATGTGGAAGAACTCAAATCAGAGTTAAACAAATATCCATCTGGCATGATCCAAGTTAATCCACAACAGGAGCCGTGCAAATTGTATTATCACTTTACCGGTTTTCGTTTCATTTTAGCGTCTCTAAAAGACACAAGACACATAACTTTTTTTTTTTTAACCTTTGTTTGTAATTGTCTCAGCTCATGATAATATACTTTATGTTTTGGCATGTTTCTTCTGACAAGTAATACATTAAGTTTGAGAATTTATGTCTTAATGTCAGGATCATGTTCAAAGTTCATATTCAAACCGGATCCAGACGACAAAGAAACCGAAATAAAAGACTCACGCATTTCAAAACACCTTTGTACAAATAAACTACAGCAATTTACAATGTCAACTTTTGGTCATTTAAAATATATTTTCAGTTTTGATTGCAGTTAATCCAGCAGTTTAGCCTCACAAGCATCAAATAGTTAAATTAGATGAATATATGAAATTGTCAAGTCCTTAAAAAACCAAAGCCTTTTCCTTAACATTTAGTGTGTTTTTGCTCCGTGTGGATCAAACATGAAGGAAAAGTGTGAAGGTTTCAGACGCAGATGGAGATGTTTTACCGTAGAACGCGGCGAGGTGACAGTGCTACTCAACGAATGACCTCCGCTGATGATCTACACACACATATACACACACACAACAACAACGACACAACAACAGACAGACACACAGACGCAACACATGGAGGTGAAAAACATACTTTACTCAAAATGCCTGAGATGAGAAAAAGGAAGTCTAGAAATGCTGTTAGAAATGTTAAAAAAGCAAAGGTGCACCATCTAAAAACAATAAAACCAGTCAGTCACGTTTTAGATGTTTCACAACAAGATGCCATGAGATCATCTGTACCGCTTTAAAACAGTAAAAAAACACAATATGTCTCCTTTAGGTTGGACATCACACCAGAAAATTACCTAGCAACCATGTTTTACATTTGCCCAAAACTCCTCTTAATGTTACTGGCTTGCTTAAAGGAGACCTATTGTGGTTTTTCTGCATTTAGGAAGAAACTATGGCAAATGCAGATTAATAATTCACATTTTGTTCATAAAAATGATCTAAAACGGCTTAGAAATAGAAACCGGTCCATTGACTTCCTGTTCAAATCGGCAGAACTGATAAGCCCCGCCTCTTCTTTGTAAAATTTAACTTAATTAATCCAGATAAAATTTAAACTATATATTTTTTGTTCTTGTGAAGTATCTACATGACGTTAGTGTTTCACTCAGAATCTGAGTAATTGCAATTAATAAGTAAGTGAGTAAATACAGCTTTTTTTTTGTGTAAAACATTTGGATGGTCAGTCTACACTGCAAAAAATATGACTCTAGCTAGCCTATTTTAAAATGACTTGGATTAAGAATTTTAATTCGCTTTAACTGAAAACGATTTAATTGTTTAGGTAATGTGAAATACTTCACTGGTTTCTGTGTTTCTGGGCTTAAAATAAGAACAGAAACACCCCCCCCCCCCAAAAAAAAAACAAAACAAAACACAAAGTAAGAAATAATGTCTTGAATTTAGCCTAAAACAATATCAAATGAGGAAATAATAAAGTCTACAAATAAATGTGTGAAAAAACGTCAGAAATTACAGTTAAAATCCTAGAATCAAGTAATTGGCTGAGTGCAGTTGTCTTGTTTTGGTTTAAAATACTACATCCTGTACATACAACGACTTCCTGTTCAATACTCTTTAATGAGGTTTTCACTCCATCAGTTTAAAACTAATAAATCCTCTTTAAATCAGACAGTTGTGGTGAATGTTACAGAAAACATGTTAAAGACTTTACATATTAGAGGAATATTTCATCAGAGACACTTCTGTGTTTAAAAAGAGACATAATTGTGTCTAAATGCTAACGCTAACAGGAAGTGGTCGTACATACAGAAGTTAGCATTTTTGAACAATCACAAGCCAACTGAAATTCCGTGCACACAGCCCATTGGCTCTGTGCACGGAATTTCAGTTGGCTTGAGTACGATCAAAAATGCTAACTTCTGTATGTACGACCACTTCCTGTTAGCGTTAGCATTTAGACACAAACACGTCTCTTTTTAAACACACAAGTGTCCTCTGGTGAAATATTCCTCTGATATGTAAAGTCTTTAACATGTTTTCTGTAACATTCACCACAACTGTCTGATTTAAAGAGGATTTATTTGTTTTAAACTGATGGAGTGAAAACCTCATTGAAAAGCATTGGACAGGAAGTGGTTGTGTGTACAGGATGTAGTATTTTGAACGTACGCAATTCAACTGCACTCAGCCAATTTGGTCAGTGTGACCGTCAATTTGTTTAAAATGTAATTTTCAATAGATTTTTCTCCTCAAACTGTGACTTGATTGGTTTAAAACTATAATTCATATTTACAACACATATTAACTCACCAAATAAAGTAAAATATTTAAGTAGAAATATTGTCATCTGCAATTTAAGTACTGATGAATGATAATTTCTGCTTGTTACTGGGTAAAAATGACCTCATGGCATTCATAAGAAGTACAGAAATACTAGCAAATCCACTTTATAAGAAAAAAAAATGCAGTTTCTGGTTAAAGAACAAGACCTGAAAAGATGAAAAAAGTCACGATGTATAATCTATGGAGGTAGTTATGTTCAGTCAGAGCATGAAGCATATGCACTTTATGAATCTGTAGAAATAACCACATGCTAAACATTATCAAACCTAACGCACACTGATCGGACGAGAGTCATCCAGCTGCAACCAGAAGCAGGTACAACGTTAGAGGTATTTTTATTATAACTGTGTGTGTTTTTGGTTTGTGGTTTTGTGACTTCGCACCTGTTTGATTTCGCTCTTGAGCTTGTGGATCCCAGTGCGTTCGTTTTTGGTGGCTCCGGTGTGGCCGATCTCGCGGATGGAGATGGCCGGGCTCGTGGCGGTGGACTGGATCGGACGCACTGGGAAATACAGCATACAGCAGGGGTGTCAAGCTCATTTTGACAAAGGGTCACATTGGCATCGGGGTTGTCCTCAAAGGGCCGGTTGTAACTGAAATTAACCTTACTAATCTTTGATATACGACAAATAATAGTTGTATTTGATTATTGTATATTTATTGAAGTGACAACAACTGAATATACATCTGCAAATGACTTATACTCTTTAAGTTTCAGACCTATTGTTTCATTAGGTCAAGACATACAGATTACTTCTGGCACTTAAATAAAATTCAAGTAAGATCTTGAGGGCCGCATGAAATGAGGTGGAGGGCCGCATCTGGCCCCCGGGCCTTGAGTTTGACACCTGTGGCATACAGTATATGAATGGAAGAAAATACAGCAACAATCCCCAGAACAGTTGCATAAAGAGAAAGCACTGCTGCCCAAACTATGTGAGTGAAAAATCTCTCTATTGACCCTTTGCACCTACACCATGATGGAGGCAGAAGTGTGTGTACGCAGCATTACAAGAAGCGCAAAACTGGCAAATTCTCACATATTTTCTTAGTTTTCTGTAAAGAAAGCAGTGGATGCTTCTAGTGCATGTTCAGTACAGTTATCCGTGGAAGTAGGACATCTTTTAGACGCACAAAGCAAGGTATTTGTAAAAGCTAATGAATGCTAGCTGATCCATGCCCTCTTCCTCCTGCTATGTTTGCCGATTTAATAAAATGTACAACTTTGCTTTTACTCCTCATGATTTGCATCGTTATGTCGTAAACAGGGTTTTGTCTTACACTGGAGCAGATTTAAAAGCTCCAAGAGTTTGAATAACCAGGAAGTAAAAACGGTTGTACTCGATGTATCGATATTGGGATATATCGAAATGAACTTTATGGCAATACGCATATCGTTACATGGAGGTGTCTCAGGATACGTATCGGGATGCCTAAACTCATAAAAATGTTACAGTTCTAAACCTGGACTGCTGCTTTAAGGTGGAAACTGTTGAGGTAAAAGTGACTTATCCAAAAAACACTTGTATCAAACAGAAACATTTTGTCTTTCTACATTACTTTCTCAACATTAATTTTAGAGTCCAGCACTCAAAAACATGTTGAAAACATTTTTACAGACAATATTTAATACTTTTCTCATTTTGGTCAGTAAAATATATCTTTATGTTTCGCATTGAGGGAATTGTATTGATATATACAGTACATGTATCAGGTTACGTATCGTATTGTAACTCCTGTATTGGGACACGTATAGTATCGGAAGACTCTTGGCAATACCCAGCCCTAGAGGTAAGTCAGTGCTAATGGGGTCCGATGATAGTAAAATCAGATGCATCCATGGAAACAATGAAGAACGGCAAAAAAAGGAAGAATCGAGGCACTCTGATGTAAAAAATCCTTTAAAATAGCAGGGACATACCGACGCTTTTTAACATCTTATGGGTCTTTCTTTTCACTCTGTGGAAATGGCAACAGTCACTAACATTCATGTTTACATTGTACTTTCCGGACTACTACTGATGTGTGGTCGCAGTACATACATAACGAGTGGGAACGAACAAACGGCAGTGATTGGTTAATGTGAAAAAGGACCCGTCTACTCTAGAACAAACAAGCTCCAACGCTGAGACGTCAGACAGTTTCCACAAAGTGAAATGAAACCACCTGATATATCAGGCTTTATAAATACTACAGCGTATACGTATTTAAAGAGAAAATATTTTGAAAGTGAGACGTTTGTATCTGGTTCATATTGATGTAAATGAAACAGACACTCACCGCTGCGTTCCACTCCAAACTCTTTCCACTGAGGATGTGATGGAGCAAACTCTTCATCCCATAAGGACTGAGGCTCATCAGACTCTCAGACGCCTCCTCGCCTGAAAACAGTCACAGTTTAGTCAAATTCACAAGAGTTAGACTGTGAGTAAGAGCTTCTCATTAACATTGTCTTAACTCTACTGTCTGTGTCATTGGTGATGCATAAAGGCTGTGATTGTGTGCTTAGATACATAAGATTAAACACATTAAACTCTGGGTCTTGCTACATCCACACCCAGTATCTGTTTGTCTTCCTGTTTTGAAGTTATAAGATTATTTCAAAAGGAAAACTAATGTGTATGTGTAATTATATTTTTCAAAACTATTAACAATGTCTTTTTAGTCTTGAATTATGATATATTTAGACGATCCATTGAAAACTTGTTGAATCGTTTTTGTCCCTCCAATAAAGTCTCAGCAACATTTCTGTAAGATACAAACAAGCTAAAGTAAAGTGAGGTCAAAGTATCAAATCAGATCTGGTCTTTCAATGCAAATCCCATTCAAAGTAGGTGAGCAGTGAATAACCGTCAGAGTTCTCACCGGAGCAGTGGAGGCTGCGTGCCAGCTCTGTGGCCATCACCTGCATGATGAGTCCAATCCTGAGCCTCAACATGTCCCAAACAGAGCGGGCTGAGAGCGCACGTACATGCCAGGTACACCATGATCTCCTGCAACACAACATACACATCAAGGGCCTATATCCACTTGACTCTTTAAGAAGTAGTCTATTGTATAAACTGGTAGAATTTTGTTGAATCTGTTTCGTAGCTGAAAATCAAAGAGACAAATAGGAGAAGAAAGTACGGGCAGGGCTAACATGCACATATTTTAGACACAGCATTATTATTATTTCAAATGATTTATGATTAATTGATTGTGTTTTTGTTTGTTTCTTTCATTTCAGTGAACTCAAACTTTATTTGTATAGCACCTTTCATGCACACAGACAACTCAGTGGTTGTCTTATTCTAATATTGCAAGACCTGATGGAAACTTGAGATGGTAGGTGCAATGATTCAAATAGTTTAAAATCTGTCAGCTTTACAACAAAAGAAACACTTGCATAAAAGCTGTACCTGAGTGAGAACAGCGATGCTAATGTCCTGTCCACTGGCTTCATAAATGAGATTGCTGAGTTCTTCTGGAGGGAGCGGCCTAAAGATAAAGAAGAAAAGGCTTAATTTCACTTAAATAAACATATTTTTCAATGTACTGACATGTCTGAACATACACAGTGATGATTTCTCTCTTGGTTCAGGTGGAAGCCCGACTGTCAGCTGTTTGTGGTGAGAGATGAGGTCAGTGCAGGCCTGTGTGAAGAAAAACAGTTTACACACCACAAATTATCAAAAGTCTGTGAGAAGAAAAAACTATGTCTAATCAAAATGTAAAGATGAATGATTTTCACCTTTCAAATACTGGGGGTCTGGGGGTCCTCCCTCAGGAAAATTTACCCCAAATAATTTTTTCCGGCATTCTAATAAATTGTATTCGGTCTGACCAAGTACGCCAGGGGTGCACGGTAGCCAAGTGGTTAGAGCTCTGGCTTCCCAATAAGGAGGTCGTGGGTTCGACTCCCGGGTCGGACCATATCAACATCTCACGATCTCTCTGGGTGGAGTTTGCATGTTCTCCCCGTGTCACCGTGGGTTTTCTCCGGGTACTCCGGTTTCCTCCCACCTCCAAAAACATGTATGTTTAGGTTAATTGGGCATCACTGTAAATTTCCCTGTGAGTGAATGAGAGAGTGAATGGTTGTCTGACTAACCCTGCGGCAAGTTGGCCACTGTCCAGGGTGTTCCCCCGCCTAAGGCCCAAAGTCACTGGCTCCAGTCACCCGCGACCCCTAACGGGATTAAGCGGTAGAAAAATGAATGAATGTATTTGGTCTGACCAAGTAACAACATATTGGTTGATGAAACAATGATTAAGGTGACAATTGTTAAGGTAATAGTAGTAGGTGTCGCGGCCCCTTTCGTACCGGAAGACCCAATTCGTCCGGAAGTTCCTTTTTAGGTCAACTACGCATGCACAGACCAAAATTACGACTTTTAAACACATTATTTGTAAGTGTACAGTTAATATTATTTATTAATATTTATATTTATAAATGTATCTTGCAAAAGTTTGCCAATAGAAAGCCCAAAACGGCACATTTATTTATCGCCATTTTAAGCTAGCAGATAGCAGCCGGAACTAGTTTAATCAGGTATTTACAGCTTTAAACGGTAAAAATCTCACTTTACAATCATTTGCTTTGTTGAAATCTGTAAGGGAATTTTGTGTTTAACAGTTTAGTTTTGTCTGTGTTTAATTCAAATTTCAATACGAATAAAACAATGTAAAAGAAGTAAGGCTAACGGTACGAATCGGGTCTTCCGGTACGAAAGGGGCCGTGACAGTAGGTAGTACTAGTCATACACCAGTTCCATGTTACAGGGAAGAAAATTAAGTTATTGTAGGCTTTAAGTTACAACCAAACTTTCCTAAGGACATCATCTATATTGCTCACATTATATTAGAAATAGTGGTAAAAATATAGTTTGCACATTATTTTGTGATTGATTAAATCATATTCCAGGATGACATCTTATTTTCCATGACATTTTGCTGTTTTTGTAATTTTCCATGCGTTTTCCAAGACTGGAAAATTGACTAATTAATATTTTAAGGTTAAGGTTAAGGTTAAGGTACACTTATTGTCCCCGTAGGGAAATTTGTCCTCTGCATTTGACCCATCCTTCAATGCCTCTGGGCATCTCCTCAGGAGCAGTGATCGCCGCAGTGCAGCGCTCGGGGACCCATCTCCAGATGTTCTTGCTAGGCTTGGTCAGGACTACCGTAGCTGGAGGATATTACCCTAACATGCATGTTATTGGTTGGTGCCTGGGAACCCTGTGTATACCTCAGCCAAAACCTCCACTCTCTTCCGGAGCATCCCAGAGATGTAGCGGATGAGGCCCCACTCTTTGGAGGATCCGGCCTGGACATAAAGCTCCTCCAGCAGCACACGCACACTCACGCCCCCCTGTCCCGGACCGGAGAGCTCCACAAGCCAGTCTGGACCTCTGATCAACAGCAACAGGACAATTATACACAAGTCTTTTCATCAGTCGTCATTGTAAGTGAGTGAGTCTTTACTTCATCATGTAGAGAACATAGAGGATGTCGGCCTGGTCCTGTAGAGTGGGACATTCCTTCAGCTGGTTCGCTAAAGCTGAGAAGTCTGTGTTCCCCTGAGCGTCCCGGGGCAGGTGCAGGTCGGCTACACTGTGAGGCTGCAGAGGGGAGACAAGTAGTAGTAGTTAGTTCTGCTTCAGGGTGAATTTGGCGAGGTTTTGGTGTGACCGGATGCTTGTACCTTCTGCTGTTTGCCGTGGTGTCCGTGTTGAGGATGAGGCACCTCCAGCAAGTTCAGGGTTTCCGGTGTTTTCTGGTGGTCATGGCAGGAGTGACAGGAAGATACAAGGAGGACTCTGAGACATACAGGAAAACAAGATGGCAGATCAGTGCTTTTGGTGTATCTTCAAATGGTGCTTTAGGTCATTTATGCTTGGTTCTGCTTTAGTTTTTTGCCTAAAACACTAAAACGTGGTTTGCAGAGAATTAAAACAGCTAACAATAACAATACAATGTCAAATGTGACTAACACAGTTTTTTTTACTTACTTCTATGTGCAAATGCTTCAAATCATGAGGATGTATAATTTACCACAAAGCATACATTTTACTTCAAATGCAATCTAATTTTACGTTGTTTGTAATCTGAAAATCCTTCCAAATACCCCCTGCTAAATGCTCACATACACCCAAGGGTTCCAACAATCCAGGTTGGCAATCATTGGTTTAAAGTCCTGGTGGGTCAGGATTCAGAAGCTATATCTTCTCAGAGGTTCAAAATAAGTACATAAGTAAAGTGACCGACATCTCTATTATGGATGCACCGATTCAGCTTTTTCTGCAGATAACTGGTATCAACCGATACTAGTGTAAGGACTGCAATAGCTTTTTTTACTTATCAAAATATAAGAAATTTGGTCATATATGTTGTGTAATTGTTATGTATAGTGCAAGAAACAGCTTAAAAACCTAATCTGAATAAACTGTCAACATTATGAGACGTTCTGGGTCAACATCAGCAGGGAAACTAGTCTTATTGTGTCCAATTAAAGGCACAAGTATGATATCGGCTGAAACGATAATATGGGACCGATACAATCCATCTAATATCCATTCCCAGTATCAGATCGGTGCATCCCTAGTCTCTGTCTACCTGGGACAGTTCTGGTTTGGATCTCTATGTCCTAGCAAGTTTATTCAAAACCATTGACTTGTATCAGTTTTGTAAAATGCATCTTCCCTTTGTTCCATTTTGTGAGTAGTTTCATACTCAGTACTCTTGGTAATGTTTCTTAAACCAAAACTGAGAAAGGCATACTTGAAAATTAAGTGAACACAAATAATGAACAAATTTGCAACAAGAAATATCAGATTTCTTACTGGCTGTTCAAGAAGTGATTGAGCCATAAAATGACCATAAGCATAATAATGATTTAACTTTAACTCTAACTCTAACCCCAGTCAAAGTGTCTCCTAAACAATTTTTAGTTTTGAGAATGACTCACGCGGGATGCTGAGGCCCTGGACTTTGCCATCAGTGACAAAATGTCCCGAGTGGTGTGTTCTGCACTGAAGACGTGGTGCTGCCCCCGCTGGATGGGAGGGAGGTGGCTCTTTGTGTTGTGCTGTGGACGAGCTGCGTCAAGTACTGGTCAAAGATGTCCTCCGCGTTTTCTACAATAAAACAAACAACAACTTAATTTCACGCTGAAATTCATTTGTTTTATCCATATAAGAAACTACAGGCAAAAATAAACCAAGGAATTGCATCTTACATATTATTATAAATTGTCGTGTGCTGCAAAAATAATAAGCCTGATTTATCAGCCAGTTTCAATTCACTTTGTAAGCACCATCTGACATCAGCCGCTGCTTTTTTGTTGTTTTGTAATCCAGAAAATAAACATGTATGTCAACGTTTATTGCCATTTCCGGCAAATTTACAAATTAAAAGGTACACATTTTATATTCTAAGTTAATATTTGACACGAGGTGAAAAGAAGAGAACATAACAATACAGCATCATGTGTAGAGTGCATGATCAAAAAAACGCTTTTTATGGGCAACAAATACCTCAATGGGAGGGAAGAGGCCTGGAGGGCGGACAGTCATCTACAGCATCATCATGTCGTGGGCTTACTAGACGTCTCTTTAAAACGCGATAGTGTTTTTTTCTACAACTTAAAAGAGTTAATATTTGACACGAGGTATATCAGTCTGTTTCTGTCTTCATCTCTGTTCACTGACTGACACCGTTTGCAGTTCTGCGATACCTGACGGTTAGTGCTGCTAGACAGTCAGGTCTGGAGGGATGTAAGTGAGCTGGTTGCCATGGTGATGACTTTATTTCTGTTGCTAACGTGAAATAAAGCTATATTTTTCATTTGAACCTTTACCCAAACCCTTTCTCTAAACTACTCATTCTTCTAAACTTAATCACCGTCCCTCCAGACCTGACAATATACATGACCTTGTAGCTGGAGTGAAATAAAATCGAGCTAGGTGGCGCCATCAGCCAGTTTTATTTCACTTCATGGAAATGTTGGTTGTTTTGTCGTCCAGGAAGTAAAGAGTAACCATGTGTGTCATAAACTAAACTATCATTTTCTACGTTAATATTTGACACAAGGTCAAATACAGTCTGCTATGTCAACTCGGGTTGATTCTGGCCAACACGTCACATCTTTCCTGCTCGCTGATTGGACGACCGTACTTCCTGCTTTTTGGGAACCGTCTGCAGTCCTGTGATACCTGATCTACCATTATCCTGAAGTGAAATGAAATTGTGTGGAGGAACTAAGTGACACCAGCCTGGCTACAAAAATAATTGGTGTTATCAATATATTGCTATAGGACAAGAAATATCCATTGTAGCTTCTATTCTTAATTTTTTTCAATTTGCTCTGCCTTATGTTTGACATTTTGCTGTTTTAGAACTACAAAATAAAGACTACAAAATATACGGATGATTAAAGCTTAAAAAAATAATTAGTTCTATGGATTATAAAGGATTTTTGCTTTGTGTTGATCTTGCAGCTAATAACTACTTCATTTAGATAAGACTTTTCTGTGTCTCTAAATGTAAGTGTTTTGTTTACTGAATAAGAGAACTTAAATCTAATCTGAAAATCACACCTGTGGAGCCGTAGGTTTCGTAAGTGTCTCCCAACTCCCCCTGATCATCATCATTATCATCGTCTTCCTCAAACTCATCGTTGTCTGCGTCGAGGAAACTGAGGCGAGTGTGAAATGACGTCGTTGTAAAACTGGACAAGTCGGACAGCTGCACTCTGCAAACACAACAAGATGTAACAGGATTATAATGATTCTTCTTTAATGTAATGTTTTAATTTTGTCATTAGAGGCATAACTACTTTTCGATTTGGCCAGTTTGCTTCTATGTTTTGTTATATTTTTTATGCTACATGTCAATAAAATGAGGCAGAGAACGAAAGTCTGGTCTTGTGTGGATTTTTAGAATTTGTTAAGACATCAAACACTGTATTAACAATTGAAATTACACAATTAAAACAGGTCTAATACATCTTTTTCTTACTATTATGTTTGAGCAAACTACAGAAGCTGTCTTTGTAATGTTTTACCTTCCACTGTGTGCAAATAAAATTAAGTATATCTATAAAGAATCACTAACACAGAGGGACATGACTTTGATTATTCAGAACAAACCTTGATCCGACAAAGTATCCGTCCTGCAGTTTACGCAGAGTGGAGATGATGCAGGATCAATGGCTTCTCCATCGTCGACTATGAAAACAAAACAGTACTGTTAATATTGAGTTATTCACTGGGACCTTGTGCTGCGTTTTCATACAGTGTACAGAAAAAAGACACGTATTGCGTAATCGTGTCAGAATACTGTATGTATCCAGCCCTAGTCCTTGGAAGGTGGAGTTAGTGTACTAGACATGGTTTTAGGGAAAACAGAGCACCCAAAAAAACTTAAGGAAAACATGAGCAGAATTTGCAAACTACACATAGAAAGTCCATGCCCGTTGAGTCAATCCCAGGACCCTCTGGCTATGAGAGGACAGAGAACTAACCGCTCTCTCACCTCGTCAGTGATGTTATAAACTGCACATACTGTATTAAAACATAAGGATTTTAAAAGTCGTACCTAACATGCTGCGTGTGATGGGAAACGTGAGCGTGGGACGTCCGGTCATTCTCCAACAAGACGACAGATAGGCCACTTCTGTCCTTAACATCTCTACGATCATTTCATTGTCCAGCGCCAAGTAGAAATGGTGCTGGTCCAAAAACTAATAAGAAGAAAGACACAATGTCACTAATAACTACAGTAGTCTATGTTTATATAATTGTTTACCTGTGGAGTGAATATATAAGATCGATTTCGGATTTCATAAAACTTGGATGTTCCTAAAACTCCAATGTGCCTGTAGGGCCGCCCGCTTAAATTCAGCTTTTTACTGTATCCTGAAATCAAACACAATAGTTGTATGTCACAAATAGATTCATCAGTTTAATAATTATGTCTTAAAGCATCAGTTTTCCAGTTTCATATTATAGACATTAAATGAGGTTTGGTAACATTTAATTTGTCTGTCTTAAGGTGATGATACAAGAGAGTTAAAATAAACCCAGTGACTTCTACAGAACTTAAGCTTTCAAACAAGGTGCAACATGTGTATATGCACTGTATGTTATCATTACAACATTTGAATGTGGCTAATGTAGCTTAGGCAAAGCACAGCTAAATCAGAAGTGCACTGCTAAGAAAAGAGAGAGAGGCAGAAAAATCTAAAATGATTGATGATACTTGAACAGAGGAAAACAAAGACGAAGGTTGGTTCAGTTTTTACCGAGTCGGACGTAGATGTGGCTGAGGATTCGAGCAGGAAGAACTCGAATCGGCAGAACCTCCGACATCTTCTGAACGCTGAACCCGAGCTCATTGAGAAGCTCCTGGATTTCCTCCGACTCGGCCAAAACACAAACTGGAAAGAAGAAAAAAATACAGAATATAGAATAGCATAGAATATATACAAATCCATATGCTGTATAATGTAACAACTATAAACAACTACTACAAAAATACCATGTTTTCAAATAGAGCTTAAAGTTAAAATGCAATCACAACAATTCAGACTTTTAGGGGATTTTTGTGGAACATTTACCTTGTACAACAACGTCTGGTTTCACACATGTAGAGAATCTCCTGTTGAGAGGATCAATCTCTCCAGGAGCTAAGAAACCCTGAGAAAAAATTGTATAATAATGGTGAAAACTGCAACAATTAAAATAACAATTCTGCACCAAGTCATTCAGGGCTCTGCTTCTTTAGACTCCAGATTTAAGTTTAAGTTGCTTGGAAAATGTATGATTCAGCTCTGAACTAGTGGTTATACAAAATAACAATGAGAGATGTCAGTTTGGAGGTTTATAGTCTCTATTTTTACCTGACTGGATTTTAAATGACAAACCCTGGCCCCTAAATTGTCCAGTTAGTTAATTATAAGAGTAATATAAGCAAAGGCTAAACAATTAATTGAGACTGCAATCTAGTCATGTCAAAATTATTTAGTTGTGCGTTTCGAATCAGAAGCTCCACAGCTAACTCTCTGTCAGTAAAAACATGATTTGGAGCAGAAGTCAGACTTTGGAAGAAGAAATTGTTGTTTTAAAATGGTTTTAAATGGCAGAGATCAGAAGTCTTCTTTGTTTATGTACAGAAATCATTAACAAAAGACATTTTATTTAGTTTTTGAAAATGCTGAATAAAGTCAAATCAAAAATCAAGATTTATCAATATGACAGGGAGAAAGTTGTGATTAATTTATACCCCAAATCGCTCAGCCCTATTCTAGTCAATCATACTATTTTATAGAAATTAAGTAAGTTAAAGGTCCTTTATCCGATTTTTGCTTCCTTAAAAATGTAAACAAATGTTAGTCCTACGTCTGTTCATATTTTCACACTTTCCTAATGCATTCTAAGACTTCAAATTGTTCATAGTGATGTGTTTAAGCTTTTTTCAAAGCTGTTTAGTAGCCAAAAGTGTCGATATGCTAACGGTAGTTAGCTACGGTGCTAACAACAACAGACAAACTTAGCTACGATGGCTACGATGACAACTGTATTAGTAGTAACTGCGGACTGGTTTTCACGTAAATAGATACATTAACAAGATATCTATGCTGGGGTGAAATTGATTGAAGTGTTTTTATTGTTATAAAACAACCCAGTGGCGCAATTGTGCTCTGGCCTCATAGCAAAAAGGGGCTTTTCTCTGTGGAGTTTGCATGTTCTCACCGCGTCTGGGTAGGTTTCCTCCTACAACTAAAACATGTCCAATGTGCCTCCCCTCTCTCCTCCCAGGACTACAGATGGAAATTAGCTGTGAATCTAGAATCTGGAACAAGCATCTCTGCCATTGTGCTTAATAAAACATTACTTAGGTACTTTAAAATAAAATCAGGTAGAGTCCATTTAAGCTGCTCTGTATTGGTTTGCTTGGATATTTTTTATAGGTTTTTACACTTGTGTGTTTCTGTATTAGTGTCAGTGCACCTCAGCCAGCAGACAGCCCAGGATGTACAGCGACTGGCCCCACATGTGAGGAAGCTGCCCCAAAGACACTCGATCCACAGTGTGAGGGTTTCTGTACTCCTCCTCCACCTGGAAACACAACACCATCAGATAACACTACCAAAGGGGTTTTCCAAATAGTTATTTCTAGCGTGACATGAATCTGAAGGTCTTGGATGGTCTTTAGAGGCAAAGCTAAACTACAACTGTAATTTGAAAAGCCATTTGTGCTTTTGCGGAGCTGTTAACTGTCGCTATTCTCATTCTTTTATTCAGCCGATCGTTCAAGTGCGTTTATTTTTAGACACAGATTACCTTGTCATGTGGCACAGAATACAGCTCGGGTAGAAGTTTGATGCCGTTCTTCTGTCGGATCAAAATGCCCTCCAGAGCTTCTCGATATTCTTCCACCTAACAACACAAAAGTAGACATTTAAAGTTAAAGGAAATGTACATAAATGATCATACAATATTACCTGTCCATGTTCTCCGGTGAAAATGCCGTCCAGGATCAGGTAGGTCCAGAAAAGGGGCCACTCACACTCGATGTTCTCAAACAGTTTAAGCTCAGCCGGGTCGTAGTGCAGCCGCGTCGGATCCTGGACCAAAAAATATGACTTAAAATATAATATAAGGTTCGTGTGAGGAATTGAAATTATTGGAAGTCTTTCAAATTGGCTATGTAATTTTCCTGGTATGAAAAGTTTTGGAACAAGTACATTCTCAAATTACTATGTAGGAGGGGAAAACTTATATAAATTAATAAGAAAGTCCAGTCCAAATAAAGCTGGTTACTGTTCTTAATGTAAAAATGTAGAACCCTGAGTGCAAAGGTGCTGCAAAAGTGGTTGAAATTTCTATTTAAAAAGATGTATAAGAAAGTCTGTTAATAATTACAGATAGTTTTATTAAGCATTTTGTGCAGTTACAGTATTATTATCCATGTTGAAAAGCAATGTATGTAACACCAACAAGAATTTCTTATGTTAAACTCTTGGTTGGAGTTAGAAAACTGATTACAGCTGAAGCAAGTAAATCAATTAATTGCAACTAATGGTTAATGAGATAGTTTAAAACTCAAGCAAAGTGGTAATTACACAAAAAATACAAAATACTCAAGGAAAACGTCCTTAACTGGCATCTTTCAAGCTTTATCTTAGTCTTTAAGTTTAAAAATCTCATATTTATGGTCGAATTTATCTCCAGATTATCATAATAAACATTAGTTGCAATCCCATGTTATATTGTTCAATACTTTGTTATGTTAATGTCTTTTATGCTGAATCCTGACAGAGTTTATCCAGGATATAAATTGTATTTATGTTATCGGTAGCCTATAGTTTTTGATATTTTGTGATGATATAAGTTTATAATTGCCTCTTTGGGACACCGGTATCCGTCTCTGATAAAACGACAGCAGCCATAACGTCCCTAAAAAGACAAAAAACATGCTTAGTAAAAAGTATTAGACTAAATTAAATATACAGTAAAGACTGTGTTCTATTTACCTGTAATTTGTTTATGATTTCTGACTTTGTAATGGACACAAGCTCTGCATTTTCAACAGCAAAAGCAGGAAAAGAAATGACAGACAGAAGCCCGGCGTCGATCTCCTTCGAAGGCGAGGCTCTGGGCAGCATCGAGCACAGGATGGACTGAGAAGAGAGGCATTTACATTAAAAATACTAAAATAATATAGATTTTATTTACATGGTGAGAAGCATTGTCCTGCTTAAGGCCTGTAATCAATGTTGTTTTTAATAAACAGCTTATCACCAAAACATAGTATCTATTTGGATAACAATGTGTTTGCTGTGTTCTGTCTATTGCTGCGTTCCAGGCAACTGGGAACTGGGATATTTCCCACTTGAAAAATACCAGTTCCCAGTTCAGAGTGTTCCAACGTAATCAACTCGTATGCAAACATTATGGCTAATGCTAACCTTTAGGCAAACAAAAGTAACGTTAAATAACCATAACCAATATTTACATTGTTTTTGTGGCAGTTACAGATTCATTTATTGTGGTGATTGTTGAGCTTCCTCAACCAGGTCCCAGTGTACAAATGGTATTTACCAGTTCGAATGGCGTTCCAGTGCATTTGTACAAGTGGGAAGTGGGAAATATACCAGTTCCCAGTTGCCTGGAACACATCGTAAGACAAGACGTTGTTGGAGTAATCATAGGACTAGGCCTCGGGAAGCAACAACGGTTACCATGGAAATAGTGGCAAATCCACTATGTTTGTTGGCAGGTTTGCAGAACTTAGGAATATATCAGCAAAAACAATATAAAAAAGTCCCAAAAACTGCTGATCTGTCGCTCTGTAGTGTCAAAATATGCTTCAATAAACACTATTTTCAGTATTTGGCTATTTAAAATTGGTTAATGCTAGATGGTCTCAAAGGACGGTTGCCATGGAAATGAGTTTATTAATGTTGCTAAATGGGCCTAAACTGTTAGATTTTTATCTTAACCTTTTAGCCAAACCTTTTCCAAAACCTGTCCATTCTCCTAAACTTAAAGACTGTCTCTCCAGACCTGACAAGCTAGCATTTATCATTTAAAATCTCCAATGTCTTGCACGTTGTCATGTCGACAGTGTAGAACTTAGCGTAGCTTGTTTGCTAACGGCGTTTTTTATTTCGATAAGGGTCACTCAAATGAACAAAATATTTTCTTTAATCCTAGAAAGGTAATGAGTTGAGCTGTGTTTGATTCACTTTACTCTGGTCTGATGTTACCTGACAGTGTTCGACTTCATCAGGTAAAACATGGATCACAGACTTTGGTCCGCCGTGAGCGCCAAACAGATCCAGCTCGTCTATGGCCTCGAGAGCTGCCTGAGATTAAAACAGGAAACGTGTTAAAAATAAAACCAGATCAAACCAGAACAGTCAACATTAACTAACTTCTCACTGGCAAATGAACAAAGACAAATTAATGATTAAAAAGTGTCTTCCGTGTTCTTCTGATGACGCATAAAGCCACATTCTCTATCTGTTTTAAGGAAGCACTGACTTTACAGCAACATTAGCCATCAAAATCTTCAGTATTTAGGCCCTTGTTATGCTTTTTTAAACTTATTAAACTCAGACCTTGTTTGTTCTTACCTTGGCCATCCCCACAGAACTGGCATTCAGCTCTGCAATGCCTTGATTCGTTTTGTCTCCACGTTCCCACATCCCATAATCCTAAGAGAAAGAAAATGTTTATTTACATTGTGCTGTATGTCCACAATCTTAAAATGTGTCACAAGAAAAGCAGATTAATGTGTGTTCGTCTTCTTACAGCGACTTTATAAGCAGCTTCGATGTAAAAGACGAGGTTTTGAATAAAAGCGACTTCATCCAGGTTTGAAATGATGCGTAGACCTGCAAAACAAACAAACAACAGGCATAAAGTCAGCAAAGAGGAACATTAAATATGAATAAGATACATTGAGAAAATCAAGCAATATTTCAAATACTTTAAAGTGCCTCTGACAAGTTGAATGACTCGTTTTACTAAAACAAAGTTAAGATCATTATATTTAAGATTTTACTAAACATTTTTGCAAAGTTCATCCCTGATGATCCATTTTTACAGATTACAAATGTACTTTCTGTTCATAGACGATGACATCATCTATGAACAGTTACATCATTTTAGTTACATCTACAGCCTGTCCGTCCATGGAGTGGATCTCTTCTTCACTGTGGTTCTCCTCGAGGCTTTCTTTTTCCCTTACGGTTTTTTTGAGTTTTTCCTTGCCGAGAAGGAGGGTCTAAGGACAGGGATGCTCTGGACAATCATTCATCTGCTCTACTAATAATCTGCTTTGACATGCTTGATCAATTGTTTCATTGAATATGTTATGTTTTATTTTGATTTCCTATTATTCATGTTTGCTAAATTAATAATCTTGGGAAGTCCCAGAGACGACTGTTGTTGTGATTTTGGGCTGTAAAAAATAAAAAATTGATTGACATCACACTAGGGAGTTGCTTAGTGACCATGTAATAAATTGGGTCTAAAACTCTTCTAATGTAACAGGTTTTCACTTCTTGAGACATAAAAATACATAACAACAAGCTCATTTTGTAAAAATAAAATATTGTTCATTGTGTAAAAAATTTAAATGTCTCCCTATTGTGATGTCATCAGTTTAGAACTCTGCTCTACTTCCTGCTTTTTCAACACATTCTCAAACTTTTGAGAAAACAAATATTACTTATATTTACTACAAGTGTTGATAAACTTAAAATAAAATGGGAAATTTGTGGAAACCTGTCGTACGCACTTTAAAGAGCATCGCGTAACTTTTTGGAGGCAAAAAGTCATGACTTCATGAGTCGTTGACAGTTGAAATGGGAAGTTTAAAGCAATACAACATTCTTGTTTAGGATCAGTACATTTCACTTCATAATGTGAAGAAGAGAAGTAAGTAAGGTTTATTTGTATAGCGCTTTTTTCACAGACAGAGTCATAATGCGGTCACCTCCCCACCACTCAGTGATAGTAAACTGCCCTGGAGCAGCTCAGATGAGGCGATTCGCCTAAACACCTGGCGCCTCAACCTCCGACTACCACCAAGTGTTCCCTAACATGCATGTCATTGGTTGGTGAGGAAGGAGGAAACATGCAAACTCAATTCTGTGGCTATAGAACCTGCTCAAAGTAAAGACAAAGATTTCTGAAATTTATTTAATGCAATAAAGATGCCTAAAAACAAGCTTTAAGTCTGTTTATTAGTCAGAAAGCTGTGCCTTTAATTGTCTTAGAATTGGCTGATTTAATTTACCATAGCGTTTGTTCAGAATCCTGCATCAAACCAATCACACTGCTGCTCTGCTCTCCACTCTCAGCCCCCTCCTTTCACTTTTTCCTCATGCAGTTTAGTTTGAAATGTGTTTGTGTGTGGTGTTCAGGGGGTTAGCTTCACTTAAACCTTCACTAAATGTACCTGAGGCGGTCATCTGGGCCAGAGTGAGCAGGTAAATGGAGGTGGCGTCGACCTGCAGGTGCCCCCACTGATCATCCCCGACCACGGTGGCGCAGGTGGGAGTGTCGTACTTGGCGTGGAGACAGTCCTTTGTGCTCTGGGTGTGTTTGAACTCTCCACTTTGGCCACCTGAGGGCAGAGCGGGGCACGGTTTAGACTCTTTACTAATTAGATTACAGGAAAGTAAGTCGATAGCTAAGCGACCTCCAACTGCAAGTGCACTGCTGATAGAACTGGGTTAAGAAGAAGTTGTCAGTCTATTTCCACACAAAACAAATGAAAATCTGTAAATATTGTGAAATAATATAATGTACAGGTTATTATGTGTCCTATTTATGATTTTAAAGGGGAACTATTATGTAAAATCTACTTATGTGAGTTTTTAACCTTGTTACAGCTGCGCTTTCTCATCATTAGTTTACCCGAAGTTGTTTTTTGGATTAATTCCTGCATGTTTGAGTAATCTTGTATTGTTCTGCAGCTGATCAGAAAATCCCTGTCTTCATCTACCACCTCTTGTATGTTATTACTTCCTATAATCAAACATTTGGATTGTAAGTAAAACATGTAAGGTTCAAAACTGTTATATAGCCACTTTCCAACAAAGCTGTGGCTTATTAAAGGTAAATATTACAATCAGTTCTGCAGGAAATCAATAGACCTGTTTCTATGTCTGGGCTGTTTTAACACATTTTTGGGTTTTACAATGAAAAAAATATGAATTATCATCTACTTATGCCACACTTTCTTCCTAAATATCCAGAATAATCACAATAGGTCTCCTTTAAACTTAAAGGGCCTATTGACCCTATTTTGTCCCGCCCACTTGGCTTGGAAATGCACTTCCTGTTTAGCTCTGTTAAGGTAGCTAACGTGTTTGTTTGTCTGTCTTGTGGGCAATTTTAATTAAATATAATGACAGCTAAAATAAACCCATCGACTGAAATCTACAGGCTAAATACAGCTAAACAGAAGTGCATGTCCTAGAAAAGTGGGCGGGACAAAATAGTGTCAATATTACACCTTTTTTTCCTCGTCACATTGTTGTTACGTCATCAAAACATACAAGGAGTTGTGTTTTGTTTCATCTACACATGTTTACCACGCAAATTCTGCTCATTTAGGTTGAATCTTGTGTTTTATTTTGTTTTAACCTTCACATAGTTTACCGAGAATCAATTTAATCTTTTCAGCCCTGGATTTGCCTGATACTGAAGCCTCAGCTATTGTTTTTAGCCTCATTTAAACTTACACTGACTGATAACATTAGATACTTTCTGTGGAAATTCAACTGAACAAAAGATAAAACTATTTAGAAAAAGAGTGACCCTATAAGTCTATTCTGTTGTACTGCTGATGTCAGTCACTTTAATTTGAGCTAAAAAAAAGAGCTGCTAACGTTAAAACTACCCCTTCATGACATCACAAGGTGGAGCAGAGCTTTGCAGGATTGCTTAGACGTTTGTGAATGAAACAAAACACAACTTTAGGGATGTTTTTGATATGAGAACACCACTCTATCGTGCCTAAATAATCCAACATTTTGCGTAATATGGGCCCTTTAAATATGGTCAAAACAAGCATAATATAATGTTCTGTCTGAGTTACACGTACAGTATTATCCAACGTAGTACTGCACTATCTAATCATGTGTTTGTCTTAGCCTGAAATATATCAGAAGGACAAACATTGCAGTGTAAATAAACTATATGAACAAGGGGGATAAGCAGCTATCTATGTTTGTTTTAAAGGCCCTGAAATGAGCAAAAAAAAATTACTCTTGGCTAATATAACAGTTTGTGAAACCCACCTGTCGCATCATGCACTGAAGAAGACCTTGCATCAGCTTCACCACACTCTGACGAAAAAAATACACAAGAAAATAATTAGTAATTGTGAGAAAACAGTGAGTCAGTATGTGTTGCAAGTAAACAAATATTTATATACTTTTTAAGATGTTGAAGAGACAGAAACAACATATACTTCATAATAAAAGTGTGCATATATCAATTTTAGATAATATTGTGAATGTTGTTTTGGAGAAGTAAGTAATGACAGTTTAACATTTATTTAACATCTACTAATACAAACTTACATGATGAGCTAATACGTTATAAAGCGCTTGAATTAGGTCATTATAATATTTATTTATTGTAAAAATTATTACCTGAAACGATATTGAGTCAGTCCGACAAATATCTGTTCAGACATTTCTTATTTAGTTACTCATTAGTAACTAATGGGAATACAGAGTAGATTAAATGACTTTCTGGGTGTAAGATTTGTCATAAAAGAGAAAATGTTTTCCTAGTTGAATTACAAACTAGATTTTATGCCTGCTTCATACCATATTTAAAGAGTCAAATATGAACAAAATAATTAAACATTTGACATTCATCTTATTATTTATTATTATTACACAGGAAAATTGTGTAAACCTGAACTACTAAATAACTACAAAACAGACAAGCAGACAAACATCAACCACTCTCACATTTTCTGGTTTTGTATCAAGTTAAGTCAGTTCTGGGACAGGGACGTCAATATAACTGATGTAATTTTAACCTATGTACTCCCTAAAGACCCCAAAAAGAGGACATATATCTTTTTAAAATCTTGCCAAAAGCCGCAAAGAAGGCAATAACGAGAGGAACATTGGCTGGACATTATAGAGGAAATACACACAATGGAGAGAATTACTTTGTTTTTGTGGCTCAAGGGTCATATCTTTAAAAAACAATGGTCGAAATGGACAATCTATAAACACGGATAATCCTTTTTACTGTAAATTGTGATACGGCTTTGTTTGAACAGTGTCTTAACTTTTGTCACTGTTAAGACAAAAATAATAAATAAAAAGCTTCAAAAAACAAACACATGTTTCTAAACGTTTTAGCTGGATAGACTTAATATCGTTTGAATATTGTAATCGAGAAATGATCATTTTTATCAATATCGTCCAGCCCTACTTCATATGTGTGTAAAGTGATTAAAAACCAGCTTTAATTGTCAACTTACAACGAGTTTTCAGTTGTTCAAAGGCTGTTTCTCTCTCACTATTTGAGCTACAAGTCAAATTATCCAACAACAAACTATAAGACTATTCACACACTGTATAATCAGGGCTATTCAACTTTCTTATCCAAAGGGCCAGATTTTATCGAGGACCATGGCTTCTGGCCCAGGTACAGGCACAGTATGTCATCGCTTTTGTGCCAAATATTCACAGCAGCACTGGACTAGGTTTGTTTCTTTAGTGATAACAACTAATGCTGCAGTCTGTTTTTTTTTTCTCTACAAAATGTCCAATCTTACACTGGATAATTACTGAGTAAATAAATGCTTAAAACTACGTCATGTCTTTATTTGAGCATATTTTTTCTGTTTTAAAACAAGATTTGTCAATAGATAAAGAGCAAAGGCAATTGTTTTGATACAATATGAAAAACACGTCCTTTTCTCACTGGAAATTAGCTAAAAAATGCAGCTGGAAATGAAACAAGAAAGATACACTAGATGTATGTGGCAAATCTTATTTTCAGACAGTAAAAATATAATAAAATCCAGATTATTGTCTCGTTCAAGAACTATACAGACCATTTTTTTTACAGAAATGATCCAGAATTAAACCTACAAACAAAAAAATATATAATATTGTAATATTTAGAAAGTTAATTGAGGTCCAAGTCAGATTTTTGGAAGGTCAATTTGGCACCCGGGCCTTAAGTTGAATAGACGTGCTTTATATTTTGAACTATAAGCTGCTTTTTCACAAACTTTGAACTTGGTGATCAATACAACGATGCTACTAAATAATATATACTTATATGAACAAGTGTGGCCTATGTCAGGGGTTCCCTAACTTTTAGACCCCAAAATAGCCCTACAACCAACTCATGACCCCCCACAACAAAAAGAAATAAACGTTTGTAAGAATTTCAAGTTGGAAAACAAATAAAATTGGGTTTCAGGTAAAAATTGATAAAATACCAAGTCATAATTGTATAAATATATCTTGAAATCATCTCCACAGTACATTCCAGTCCCGTGTTCACAACCATCCAACTTAATCTGATATATTCTCATGTCCATAAATGTAAAAAAATGTTTCAATATGTAATAGTGTCTACAATAGTATGTCTTAAATCATTACCGCGTCCAGTTAATTAAAAAAAAATAGCGATACCCAACATTGTAAGAACCATTGCCAAACCACAATCTGACATACCCCTACCATATGACCATCAGAATAAGCAAAAAACATACGTAAAAAAAAAAAAATAGAAAACAAACATCTAAACAAAAACACTCAAATAGTAATCTAAATCTGTCAGAGTGTGAGTGTAGAATGAGACCCACACATCTGCTCTCATCCAACGTCAAATATTGAACCGAACGTCAAGAGCAAACACGCTTGTATACATTAACCTCACCTGCTCCAGCTCGTAGGCTTTGGCCTTGTCCTCGTCGCGGTCTGCGTTTTTCCGATAAGCCATTCCCAGAGCCCAGACGGACAGGACGCTGTAGACGTTGTCCCGCACCCAGGCATCCTTCAGCTGGGAACTGGCCGGAAGCAGGCCGGTCACTGGGTTCTGGAAATAAAACAGAACTTGTACTTTATACTGATGCCTCAATATGAAACTGATATCAGAACTAGTTATAATGGATGAAAGCGATGAAATACTTTAAGAAAACATGATGAACATCCCTAACCTAGTTATAATGGAGTTAAGAATTAAATTTTATCAGAGTGAATGAGCTAAACTTGAAATAATTGTACTTCCTTTCCACGATTTGGGTTTTTTATGACCCTGTTTTCATAATTAGGACATCACTTAGACTGAATGTAGATCTCGTTTTGATGATAATATCTGTTTAACCAATTATCCCAATCCCTTCCCACTTTTTCCCACGTTTAAACGGACCAATGTTCGTGTGTCTAGGTTAACTGATTGAGCAAATACATTTTTTTTTTACTTCACCTTTATTTAACCAGAAGAGCCTCACTGAGATTACAAATCTCTTTTTCAAGAGTGTCCAGGCCAAAAGGCGCAAAACATTAAAATAAACGATATTAACAACAAAAAACAGAAGATAGTTCTAACGCGTAAAACAAACCGTGAGAACCTCAGGTTATAGTCCTCCAGAGCTCGTGGGCACCAAATAATCCGCCAAATACTGCGGAAGTAAACCTAACATGGCTTTATAAATAAAAAGGCGCCAATGTTTCAGTCTACGAAGGGACAAAGACGTCCAATTAACTCGTCATGGAGCACACAGTGATGTGTTAAGCTTTAGTTTGTCACAAATCTCAGGGCTTCATGGTAGACAGGAAGAAGCATGAATGTACAACACATCACCATAGTCTAAAATGGGTAAGAAAGTAGCAGACACAGCTTCTTTTTAGCTTCAAAACTGAGACAGGCATTAATCCTGAAATAAAATCCTAGTTTAATTTTCAGTTTCTTCACTACTTGCTGAATATGAGGAGTAAAGGAAAGTGATTCATCAAATTACCATGGCTATTTCCTCTGCCAGACGTTGAAAACACCTTCATTTGAGCGCAAGTAAAATATAAAAACAACAACCTTTAATAAAATTACAGACAAATACTATTATTTACAATCAGTGTTCAAAAAACTTTTATATTCTATTTACAAGAACAAGAAGCAAAGCTAAAGAAAGAGCTACTCCTTTATTACACTATAACTACACTGCATAATAGTGTCTCTATATATAATAACCACACAATCTCATGGGCCACATTGCTGACATTAGATTCCCGGTTTAAACTTAGAGAAGACAGCAGCTGACGTAAACTCAAATAACTTTTGATAAGAGATTGAGCTGTTTTTTGACCTTTGGCCCAAACATGTCTCTGTCAATCCCCAAGCCGTCTCTGCAGGTTGACTCTGCACACAAACACACGCTGGTGTTGTGTGTCCATACCAGATTGTTGTGTGGAGCTGGAACTCAAAAGGTATTTGACGGAGGGTCATTTAAGGTATACATTTTTAGACCACATGACTTCAAAAGAAACAAAAATACTTTCCCACAGGGTTATGTAAAGACTGTGGTGTTCTGTTTGATATATTTATTAATACATTTTAAGGCAAAAAAAATCTACTACTAATCAACATTTCCTTGAGATTAAATGTAATTAGCCTACTTGTTTATTACAGTACTATTTATCAAATAAAGATAAATATGACTTATTTTCAGCTTTTATTCTCTCATTATCCAGATTAGGATTGTCATTTTACAGTGTATGCTTCAGTCCTGATTGAATTCGCTTTAGACCTGGTTTAGTCCTGGTTTAGATTTGGTTTAATGCGGGATACTCCCAGTTCAGATATGATTAGGTGGTTTAACGTTGATTTGGACATTTTGTAGAGCAATACAAACAGACTGTAGCATTAGTAGGTATCACTATAGAAATAAATCTAGTCCTGTGAATATTTGGTTCAATCTCTTGTCAAAAGCGGTGACGTATTGTGTTACTACTCGACCCAGAAGCCATGGTCCTATATATATAGTATCACTATATTACCACCAGTTTATTGTTCAACATGTTTCTTGACTATGGGGCCAACAATTACACTATGGGGGTGTCACCATAATCTTTAATTAATTGGAAACACTTTAAAAACATGCTGTTAATAAAGTGGAATATGTCATAAAAACTTGAAATTGCAGAAATGTAATGCAAGCTAAACACTAAAATATTTAATACTCTTTCTATCAACCAAATGTCACCTGATTATTTCTATTTAACTGCCTACTTGTACAGTTACTATTGCTACACAACCTTGTTCTTCTAATTCTTGCATGTTTTCTTCATACTACTTCCCAGATTGCTTTTTTTTGCACAATCTTGAGTAAAAACACCTGCTTTCCATGATAAAAACCATAGCCAAATATAGCGAAATAGCATCATCTGCCTAAACTACGCTATTTATACTTTAAATGAAACAGATTTGTGATGGGAATTGCATGTTTGTGTATTTGTTTAGCGGAAACATGAATGAAACTCACTTGATGGCACAGGATCGTCTCGTGCACCAGCCTGGCATAACCATCCAGACGTACTCCCGAGTTACTGCGACTCCTCATTATGATCTCTGTGCAACGAAACAAACAAGTTACCCCGCATTTAGACAACAACCTGTCAAGACAATGTTATTCTGAATAGCTCTGGCATTTAAGGCTAATATTTTGGAAACATACCGAGCTTTGGTTCATCATTTAAACTCCGCAGTCCATTTTAACAGCAGCAGGGCACCTTCACTGCTGCGGAGGCAAGTATGCTAGCCCGTGTGCTAGCCTTCAGCGAAATACAAGACGAATATCCCGTCGTCACGTCCACATTGTGTACGATGTAAAGTAAAAAGGCGATTAGGGATCATTTAAGGTCTTTAAACGAGAAAGAAGTGCAGCTTGACGAGTTTCCATCAGGTGATCGCAATTTCTCACTTGTAGTTTCAAGTTGATCCAGTAGAGGCCGCCAAAGCTTCAGTTTCCATGGAGCGTTCACGGTCAATAATACTAGTAAAGCAAAATATCAATACTATCGCTACTAACTACTACAATGACTAACTACTGACTACTAACTATACTACTACGGCGGCTCCTGCTGCTGCTACTACTACAACAACTACTACTAACTACTACTACCGTTAAAAAAATATTTATATTTTTACTATGATTTTTTTAATTATTATTATTATAAACAGAAAAACAACTGAAACTGTGATAGCTTTCTTATTATTATTTAAAAAATATATTATTCAAATTAAAAAAAAAAAATATAATGCAAATATTTATTACATTATATATCTTTTTTCTTTTTTTTTTTTTTTTGTTAAATAAAATGTTCAACTTTTTACTGCATAGATGTAGCTCGTAAAAGGACAAAAAAAAAAGTATAAACCGGTTGTATAAAAATAAAATAAATCTAAAGAATCAGAAAATTGATATTTAAAAAGCATCTCGAATAACGGTAATTTTCGTCCAATCAGGTCACACCACTCAGACTCCATTGCCAATCACAGGCGGCCAGTTTCCAGCGTCGTGCTGCTGTTAGCTCGTGTAGCATCAGCGGGCTAACCAGCTAGACATTTCTATCTTCTGCTCGCATTTTCAGCTGATTTTGCGATGTTTTCCGACTGAAATAGTAAAAGAATACGCCAAACGACAACGCCGACCACTCATCAATGGTAAGGATTTATAATTCCGTACAAAAAACAGCTGCCTCATGTCGCAGGAGGGGGCGCAAATTACTCTTTTTATGTTGTTTTTGTTAATTAATTAGACAGGATGCAGACAATTCAATACTGTCATCAGCGGCTAGTTTTAGTTTGAGTTTCTTATTATAACACTGCCACTCCCAAGGCTGGTCTGCTCTTGTTTTTCTTGTCTAGTCATCTTTTTATATACATTTTTAAGTTAAATGCAGACTGTTTAAATGCTAAAAGCTACAACCTAAATTGTGATCGTAATTAGTTATCAAAACGTCTTATTATCAGGTTAATAATTCTTAGTGGCTTTTTTTTTTGTAATATATGTAATCAATGTGTAACTCTTGACAAACAATGCCATTTGGACACTTTTGTATGTGCTTTTGTTGTTAAACTTACCTACAACATAAACAATCAAGTTGCGCAGGTTTTTGTATGTATGGCTTTTGGTCTTAATAATTAATTGCAATTCTGGTTTTGAATCTTAATTAAAATAGTGTCTGATGTATCTAACCAGCAGCCTCTAAGTATCTATGATGTACTGATGAACATAATTTCATAACTAACAACAAAATACATACAGATATCTTTTCAATAAGTTGTAATTTACATGATTAAAGATATAGCTTACCATATGTTGTTTTCCTTGTATGTTTTGTTATAAATGGACTGACTGAATATAATTTCCCTTTTCCGGCAGATGCAGTTCATGCTGTTGTTTAGCCGTCAGGGGAAACTGCGCTTACAGAAATGGTACGTGCCTCTGTCCGACAAAGAGAGGAAGAAGATCTCCAGGGATCTGGTCCAGACCATCTTGGCCCGAAAACCCAAAATGTGCAGCTTTCTGGAGTGGAGAGACCTCAAGATCGTTTACAAGAGGTGAGACGATAGACTATTACAGAGTTCAAGGTTGTTTTGTTGTTGGATTGGAAGCAGCATTGTATTATAGTCGACATAAAAATCTGCTGCTTTCGTAATATAAACATTCCCACGACTTGCAGTTTAAAGGCAATGTTTTGAAAGAGCAAGGGCAGGAAAGAAATGCGATGTAATCAGTGCATACAAATTACAACTTCTTTGGTCTAAATATGAACAGATTATCAAAACATCTACAACAACTGCAAAATTTTAATATCGTAAATATAAATTATTGTGGGTAATTCACTTTTCTTTGATACGTAAGTCTCAATAACAATATTTGGACGATATTTTGCCAGTTCAACATAAATGTGTTAAATCTGTGTTGAAATTAGTACACTGGAAAAAAATGTCAACCTCAAATATTCTAATCAGTTTAATATGGCTTTGACTGATGAGATTTGAGCATGTTTGACTGTCTTTAAAAAAACAAACAAACAGGTACATTAGGTTATTATCTCAAAAACAAAAAATTGTTTTCATAATTTAAAATTTGTGTGAATTTTTTTATAAATGAATTGTTCTATGGCAATCAGATTCAAACCCAATCAAAATCTACTCAAAACAGGTAAATGTTACTAATTCTAGGCACACATAGTCCTTAGTTTTCTAATTTAAGATGTATTTAAGATGAAGTATTTGTCAAATTAATCACAAAACTGCAGCAATGTCCATAAATATAAACCAATTTCCTGTATTTTACCTCTCTGAATCGAGGTTATTCTGGTGACATGACATCATTCTAAATGTTCATGCTGAGTGAGAGTTAATGGAGAGAAAGGACATTTTCTCTTGTAAGAGTTCAATAAACAGCTAAAACAGGAAAAATAAACTACAGTTTGATAACAAATTCAACCCACCACAAGTCTACTGAGCACTGGGTTTGTAACTGACATGTAAAAAGAGAAAATCAAGTCAACAGTTGTAGCAAAGCAGATAAACAACAGGACTTTAGCTTCTCACATTTATCAGACAATTAAAGGGGCACTGTGTAAGATTGAGAGGAATTTTAGTTATCACATATAGTCCACAAACATTTAAATCATATTTATTTTTTACAACATGAATACTTAAGAGAGCACTGTTAACCAATCCACATCAATTGTGATACATTTATACGTATTTGAAATGTTTTATTACGGGCCGGAATGTGAATATTGACACTAATGTCAGCATGGTAATGGCAAAATGCACTGGAAATGCTCCCCCTGGTGTTCAAAAGTGGACATTACTTGGATCACTGTATTTTTTTTTTTTCTTACACAATGCCCCTTTAAATCACACACAGTTGAACTTATTACCTACTTCTTCTTAAAAAAGATGTTTTTGAGTCGTTTGTTGCAGTTAAAATGTCTTAAATCACCAACTGTTGTTAGCAGACAAGCTGTTGCCACGACAACAAAGAAATACATTGAAGAAATGCCACTCATTCTAAATGTTGCTAAGCAAATGACGTCAGTGCATAACCTCTATTGCTAATGCACAAATTCTGATAGAAATTACATTCAAACTTGCCTTGTCTTTAGGAAAGTACAGCATCACTTATTTCATTTTATTGTAAATTCACTCTTTTGTAGCATGTTTTTACTGAACAATATACTCTATGTTCAATTTTGCAAATCTTCAAAACAACATTCACAATATTATCTAAAATTTGATATATTTCCCAGCTCTATGTAAGTCTGAAGTGATTAAAAGTATTAAAGTATTAGAATAATGCTTCTACATATGATTGAAATAAGGCTGTTTTCTTATGTCAATATCGCCCATTCCTACTTTGGTCAAATTTTCTTCTGGTGTATCCTTTTGTAACCATAACTGTACATTGAATTTATTTATCAAGTTGAACTAAATGTGCTAAGGCGATACACGATACATTTTATATACACGGCTTTTGTCTCTGCCTGGAAAACATGAAAACAAAGAAACATTTCTAGGACAAAATGTGCTCTGCTGCTCTGAAGACATTTGTTTCTTATTCAGTCTGTTGTGTTTTGAAGCCACGCCGCCGCCTCTTCACAATTCACAGCTTCTACGATGGGCAACAATGATCAGACGCGCTCCGAGTTGTCAGAAAATGCTGAATATTACATTGTTGGCACTGAACACAACAAAAACAAAGAGGCCAAAAGAGACCGTGACTCAGACTTTGGCGAATGTTCTTAAATCTTAAAAACACTATACTCTATACTTTTGCCCGTTAAAAAGGTAAATAAACTTGTATATTTAAGCTTTTTACAGTAGTCACATGTTTTGCTCTTTTACCTAGTGAATACTGTGCCTCTAAATTATTGGTCATTATCTTTTTTGAAGCGCTTTTCACAACTTTCAGAGCCCAGAGAGTTAAAAACAAATAATAAAACAATAATAAGCAAACTTCAGATTATCATTACTTATATCACTGCACTATTTTTTTTACGACTAGATACTCTGACAATATATCTGTGTGGGGTTAAAATTTAGGTAACAGCCCTTAACATGAATATTGAATGTTGTGTCGTAGTTCTTAGATTTCAAAGAAGAAGATTCACATTTACTGTACTTGAAAAGACCAGAAAGATTTACATGCATTAGGGCTGGTCTGTTTTAGATTTGGATTAGAGTTAAATTGGCCTTTATTGCTTCTTCCTAGGAGAAATTTGTTCTTTTATGGTGTCTATGTCATTATCATCATAAAAAAAAAACTCCCAGTCAATCAGTCAGCTGAATGTATCCCTGAACTTTCCGCTTCTCTCCTGCCATACGCTCACACAGTTCTAGTCGGTGGCTTGCTCCTTTTCAGAGCTGCTTTAAATGTTGGAATCAAACGAACTGTGTTGTGGTCTGAGTTTGACAGGAGTGGTTTTAGCAGCGTATCCATCAGGGGTGTTACCATAGCATTCATCCAAATTTTATTTCTCCATGTACCAGTCTTAACTGGAAAAAACCTGGAAGTCCATACTTCAGTCTGCAATGATAAAGTCTCCCAAAACAAAGAGGTGGTGTCTGGTTTGGCCCGTTATTGTAGACATGGCTTTAGACGCATACCCTCTTGGAGGGACGTAAACTGCACAGATGACTATATATTCCCTAACAATGTTGGGAGTAACTCATTGCTCAGGATAGTATAATACTAGTTACAATCTGAGTAACTCAAGTTACTTTCATATAGTTAAATTGCTTTTATACTCTAATGAAAATGACACTCCAGGACCAAAACATCACTAAAATATTGTCTGTTTACTTAAAGGTCAAATATTATGAGGAAAACGTGTTATGACATCACATTTCCCTAAATTAACCAGTAATCAAGTGTAAATGTAACAGGTTTAGTGTTGTACAATGTCTTAACAATTCTGTGATCAGCTCAAACTAACAGTAGTGCAACTCATTTACATTTTTGAGACAGTAATATTGTAATACAAATGTATTACAACTATTATGTAACTAGTAATATATAATGTATTACAATTTTACAGTAACTTACCAACACTGTTCTCTAACTCCCTCTGTAAATAAATACACAAACTCAGACACAACATTTCAGATGAACTCTTGTATGTTTAAGCCTTATCTAAACTAGCACAAAACAGAGATCTTAAAACAAAGAGATAAAAACATGTTCCAAATAAAAAACTGAATTCTTGTATGCCACAGGATGCGTACTTTTAGATTGTCTGTCTTATTGTCCTTATTGTGTTTCAGATATGCCAGTTTGTATTCTGCTGTGCCGTTGAAGACCAGGACAATGAGCTGATCACGCTGGAGATCATTCACAGATACGTGGAGCTGCTGGACAAGTACTTTGGCAGTGTGAGTTTCGTATAACATCATCAGATTTCACTATCGTTTAGACCTTCTGACCTCATTCTTTCTTCGTTTGTGGTCATAGGTTTGTGAGCTGGACATTATTTTCAATTTTGAGAAAGCCTACTTTATCCTGGACGAGTTCTTGCTGGGAGGAGAAGCCCAGGAGACGTCCAAGAAGAATGTGCTAAAGGCGATTGAGCAGGCTGATTTGCTGCAAGAGGTACAAAAAACTAAATGTGTAATGTGTTCATAGGAATATTTGGAGCTCTGTAAAATCAAGTGAGCTAATGCTGACTTGTAATTAAAGCTACAGGGCTAAAGAATTTGACAAGAACAAAAATGCCAGTGGATTCACTCTGTCACTGTATTTTCTCTCAGACAAGACTGAAGTTATCTTTGGCCCACAGAAACACAGAGAAAGTGTCTCTCTCTCTAAAACCTTCAAGTCAAGTTAGAAATCTGGGGGTAATAATGGACTCAGACTTGAACTTTAACAGCCACATTAAGTCAATAACATCAGCAGTTTTTTACCATCTAAAAAACATTCCCAAAATCAAAAGTATTGTGTCAAAGCCTGACCTGGAGAGACTTATCCATGCATTTGCCTCCAGTAGGTTAGACCAGTGGTTCTCAACCTGGGGGTCGCGAAATGATTTCAGGGGGTCCCCAGATCATGTGAAAAATTGAACATTAAGATCTTAAACAAGATTTTGCAGCTTCAAATACAGTGATAGATGTCTATTCCTGTTTGTTGGCCTACAAGATAAATGTATTGAGGTTTATGTCTTCAAATGAAAATAAAAAAATTAGACTAAAACTACTTTGTCACTTTTTGTGTTTGAAGGTCGCGAATGGCTACAATTGTTATTTAGGGGGTCGCGACTGAAAAAGGTTGAGAACCACTGGATTAGACTACTGTATACAAATAAATTAACGTAACAGAGCCATCCCCTATATTTTTTCCTCGCTATAAGTTGTGAATCGCCCTCAGAGTGACTGGTGTTGTAATTTTAGACTCCTCAAAAATAAACCAATTTAATTTGAACAATCCAGAGGGCGTCAACTGATGCAAACTTATCAAATAACTAAAAGTCAGCGCCTCATTAAAAATCATTATTGCATCATTTAACAAACGTTAACAAACGTCTAGTTTTGTTTAGTGTAACAGACAGAAGGCATGAATATCAACAAACAAAAAACAAATTATTTGCTGTTATAGTTAACAGAGGTGGGACCAAGTCACTGAAGGCCGCAGTAAGTCTCAAGTCAGTCAAGTCCAACACACACAAGTCATCTGATTTTGATTTCAAGTCTTTATAATGAAATTACAGAAACTCAAAGAATAGGACATTGACTTTCAAGTTCAAGTTGAGTCCCAAGTCTACTTTATCAACTTAAGTCTCAACTCATCAAAGTAGTGACTTAAGTCTGACTTAAGTCACCACTTGCAGGTCACATCGCTGTTAGAGAATATCTGAACTCTTCATTTTTATGTGGAGGAGCATTCAATTTGACATAAGTGATAGATCTACCACCTGGCAGAGATAAAGCATTTTGTGTCTACAACAGCTCCAACCCAAGTGGCACTTAGGTTCATATCGATAAAGCATTTACCCAGAACTTTGAAATCCCTGACTTTTGTTTTACACCTTAGTACATTTATCTCCCTGTTTGATCTAGTTCTATTCTTTCTCCTTGTACCAGGCAGAAAATGTACACGATGACCTATTTTTATCATCCTACACTGTTTTTAGCTTACTCTGCAGAAATCGCTTAAGTACATTCTGTATATATAGCCTGTACCCAGGTGGACACATGTATAATTTAACTACTTTGCATCTGATTTTCTTTTTCTCCACAGGAAGCAGAGGCCCCACGCAGCGTCCTGGAGGAGATCGGCCTGACATAGACACATCAGTATAAAATCAAACGTCCCCCATTTCCCCTGTTAGTGTTGTGTATATTTTGACCATCAACGTACTGCACTGTGTTTCCTCGTGATGTCTTGCTGTGGTGCCAATTGTGGTTTTGTTGTCTTTCTGTGTAAAAAAAAAAAAAGCAAACTAAAACATTTCTTTCTCTAAGCAGCACAATTAGCCTATGTCACTCACATTAAACCCCATTTAAAAGTGATTCTCAAACTGTTCAGTACAATATATACTTCTAAAAGTTAAAAATCTTCAAATCTTGATGAAATTTGCCTTTAAACAAAGTCTGAAGTGTCATACAAATATATAAGTAAGGATTAAACAACGAGGACCCACATTTGATTTATTAATATTATTTGTCTAAAAAAACTGACAAGATTAATTAATAAAATGTGGGCAATTTTAGCCAGATTTACAAAAAATAATAATAAAATATCAAAATGTCCTGTATATATATTTTTTTGACAACTAAAATATCAACAAAGATAATCAAGGAACTTAACGGTGCGTTCCAGGCAACTGGGAACTGGGATATTTCCCACTTCCAACTTGTAAAAATGCGCTGGAACGCCACTCGAACTGGTAAATCCCACTTGTGAACTGGGACCTTGTCGAGGAAGCCCCACTTCACATACGAGCTCAACAATCACCACAATAAATTTATTTGGACGGTTTAACTGACACAAAAACTATGTAAACATTGGTGACAAGTCATTTACCGTTACTTTTGTTTAGCCCAGGGGTGCCCAAAGCGGGGCCCGGGGGCCAAACTCGGCCTCCAAGAAGTTTAATTTGGCCCGCGAAGAGGTGCTGAGATTGTTAGGAATGTTTGTCTGATTACATTTTAAGTCAAAAAGATTGTCAAATGTACTTAAACTGTTTTATTCTGCTAAAACATGTTCATAAAATAAAATTTAATCACTCTATTTTAGTAAATACACTTTATAGATGCAACATAGAATTAGGTTTGGCCCTCGGCACGCTGCAAAATCATTCATATTGGCCCTTTGAGGAAAAATAACAATAATTTTGGCCCGCTGAGGGAAAAAGTTTGGGCACCCCTGGTTTAGCCTAAAGTTAGCATTAGCCATAATGTTTACATATGAGTTGATTAGGTTGGAACGCTTTGAACTGGGAACTGGTATTTTTCAAGTGGGAAATATCCCAGTTCCCAGTTGCCTGGAACGCAGCATGGCTCTGGTTATTGCCATACGTAACAAATGTATTACTTTTTGCATTTTTTTTACCTAAAATGCCTTGTTTTCTTTAAGAAAATATAATGCATCGTGCTCCTACTTGTTTAATCCACGTATATACCAGGCTCTCATAAACTACAATTTAGCTAATTTGTGAATATTTTAACATTTCTTGCTGATAGTTTTGCCGTTTGGGATCAGTTTGTAGTTGAAGCTAGTCCCTCGTAAAACAGCAGCTCTCATTTGCTTACCCGTTGCTATGGTGACGGCGGCAGCGCAGTGATATATAACGTGATCAACTGTTGCCGGGACTACCGCTGTTGCTCCAAAATAGCGCACGGCAGTTAGCATTGGAATTCTCACAAATCATGTCATAATTAATAATAAACATTAAATTATGAAGGATACTTGAGACTGCAGTTTGAGAATCACTGCCATAGATTATAATGTAGCAGCAACAGCAACACCCTGTTAAATTTAATGGCCTAAACGGTGCTACTTATCGATTTTTAGACGTAGCATCAACAATCAAAGCTAAGTGTAGTTAGCATGTCCCCTTTAAACAGTATCATAAGTGTGGTATTCTTTTTGCCTAACTGTAGCTAATGTCGTGTACTCTTCTTGTTCCTGAATTGTCCTTATTGGCCTGGTGAAAGTTGTCTCAGGTCGAATCTAAAACGCCCATAGCTTTATTCAGGAGAAAATATATAATACAAATACTATATTGTGCTTTATAACACTTTGGCTTAAAGGCATACTGTGTAGGAACTAAATGGTAATAATAAATAAATTCATTTATAACAATATTTGGCATTGGACATTATCTGAGGCATTATAATTCCTATACAGTATGCCAAAGAATAACATTTATGACCAAAGATCACTGTGTTCTGGGAATATTTTCTATTAAAAAGCTAAAAGTATTGTAAACCCGCCCTAAGTTTAACTGATAGGATAAAAAGGTGAATAAACTTAATGTTTTGTTGAATATACAGATTGTTGTATATTGTACTCGGCTCATGTTAAAAAGTTACTTTTTATTACACTGCCACAACATTATTTTAAGTGATAATAAATGTATTCAAAAAGACAATAAAGACCATGCTTCTTTTTTTGTTTGTTTTTAATGAAAGAAAGGCAACATATTTACATTTTTACAGATTGTTTTAAGCTTTCTAATCAAACAAAATCTCTGAAATGACAACCATAGATAAAACAAACATTCTCAAAGATCTATTATTATTTCAGAAGTTGTTTTTTCTTCACTTTCTACCTCCTCACCAATGTTCTTTTCAACTTTATCTGTATTCTCAGGACTAATTCTTACATCCTCGTTATCATTTTTAACACATATTTCCTCTTTGTCTTCAGTTTTGGGCGTCGTCGTTGCGCTTTCTTCATCCGAATCTTCTGAACTTGTTTTGGGCGACTCTTTGCTTTTCTTCTTATGCCTTTTCTTACTTTTCCTTTTGCTCTTTTTGAATGTTTGTGGCGTTTATGCGGGCTGTCGTCTTCCTGTTTTGGGCTCCGGCTACGCTTGCTTCTCGCCCTCTCTCTGCTTTTACTCCTCGATCTGGAATCTTTATCCGTTCTACTAGACTTGCCCCTGTCCCTGCTCCTGCTCCTCTGTCTGCTCCGATCTCTGCTGCGACTCCTGGATCTGTGTCGTCTTTCGCTGAATCTCGACCGGGACCCTCTCTGTTCGTACCACCGATCCCCCCTGTGCGATCTTTCGGACCTGGGGGGACTTCTCTGCCTCCAGGACCGGTCGCCGCGCCTCTCTGAATGCCAGCCCTCTCTACGGTTCATCCTGTTGGGAGATAAGTCCCGGTCCGCCTCCCAAAACTCGTTGCCTGGGTTACGGAAAACGTGTAGAAAGTTGCAGTTCTTCCCCTTGGGGCACTTCTGTCGGTCAAACAAACCTACAAGACAAGACAATGTCAAAAGGGGACCAACTATGTAAACTCACTTCCATCTGAATTTTTAGCCATAACAGTGTTTTTGTATCATTTGTTCACTGAAAGTTGCTTGAGCCATCTTGCATTGTCCTGCAGTTGATCCTCCAGTGCTCAGAATGATTCTTTCCACTTGTAAAAATGCGCTGGAACACCATTTGTAACTGGGACATGGTCGATAAAGTCCCACTTCACATATGAGCTCATCAGTCACTAGAATAAATTAACCTGAGGAGTTTTAACTTGATTAAAAACAATGTGTTACAGGTTGAAGCGTTTTATCCGTATTTAAATTGCTTCAAAAACACTTTCTGTGTTGTGTGAAATAATTCTTAACATCTGTAAAGCCGTTTTAGATTCCATTTTAAAGGGAACCCTGGATATGAAGACAATATGGCTAAAACACTAGTACTGGTCATGCTTATTAAAATAAATTACAAACAAATATATAACACAATTTCATCTGAACAGTTGCCAAAACAACACCACTGACAGTGTCCAGTTCTTGCCTTTTCCTCTCGATTATCTTCAATGTCACTAAATTCCACATTCCACATCCACATCCTGTTACCTTGACAACACTACTTTATGTCATAACCGCAGCAAAATGGCAGCCTCCATGTCATTTCTTCATAACACTATTTAATAAAACAATACTTCCAAGGTATTTGTCCTGTATTTATATAAGTGATGATATTATAAGTGTTTTAGGGTAAACATGTGATTATATCCAGGGTTCACTTTAAACCCTTATCATTTCAGTTGTCCAATAATCATCTATGAAAGTTATGATTCATACTACAGTATATCTCCTGTGGATTTAAGTTCCATTAGCGGGCATTTAAAATTACAAAGAAGTGTAAAGTTTTTTTTAATGAAATAAATTAAAGACTTACCACAGATGGCGTTCTTCCATCGAGTCACAGGACACAGCTCACACTGAAGCTGTCGTCCTGCGTACCAGCGACCATTGAACTTAACCAAAGCCTCTTGACACTGCTCCTCACTGTTGAGGAAAAAAAAAAAAAAAAAAGATGTAGCTTAAGTAAACATTTATAAAATTAGTGCATCATTATTAAAAAAAATGTCTTGTGCTAGTTCAGAACATTCAAACAGTAAATTAAAAAATTCGAATAAAACTTAACCTACAAGACAATATGAAAACACAAGACTAAATTATGAAATGATAAATACAAGAATGCTACTACTACTTTAGCTTGAACACATTTTTTTAGTTAGTTTTTTATTTAGTTAGCTTATCAGTGAACATTTCACTATCTAAATCAGTGGTTCTCAAACTTCAAGTTATACCTAATAAAATATTTGGCTCTCAAAGTACCACAAGATCAAAAAAACTGACAATAATAGGCCTAAAAAACTCAAAATGATTTAAAATGAGGCTAAACTTGGTCTCAAACTATGGTAAACTAGAGTAAGGCAGTTCTTAAGGACGCTTAGCTCAAAGAGGACCAAAACATCAATAGATTTGTCTCTAAATTAAACAAATATTCAAACTGCAGATGGCTCTTCAAAGGCAGCCAAAGTACCACAGATTGAGAAACAATGATCTAAATTAATGCACCCACTTAAATTACAGGCTTAAAATAGACTGTCTCTTACGTTTCAAATTGGACGTAGACATTTCCTCTCAGATGTGACTCATAGTTGCAGCTAACCTGTAACAAAAACATTAAAAAACAATTAAATTACCATCACATCTCTGCACTCCATGAACAATACATTTAAAACTGTGTCTAAAACCAAACCTTGAACTGCACCACTTTGCCGATGCTCCTGAACTCGGGCAGGACGTCGTGGTAAAAGTCTATAAAGTGCTCGCGCAGCTCCTCCTCGCTGTGCTCCAGACACGAGTCCATGTCGTAGTCGTCCCGTCTCGACTGCTCCATCCCAAACGTGAAGAACATGGAGCGGACCAGGAGCGTGGTGCTGCTGCTGGGGTAAACGTGCTTACGCGAACAGCTACAGGAAACAAGAGGGTCACATAAATAACTCATGTTGACATTTTCGTATCTCATAAATGTTTTATGTTTACTCTCTTTAACTTTGTGAATAAAGATTGTATTTAGTTTCATCATCCACACATTCTAACTTTAAAAAGTAATAATAAAGACAACAAGCAACACTACAAATATCAGACATACCGTCTATACAAATAATACATATTTTTTAAAAGTACTTAAAAGCAGTGTAATAAATATCTAACAGATGTGATAAAAGAACAATAAGGATGAGAAACAATTCTCACAAGACGATGCACAAAACTGGTTAAATGAGAACAAGACAAGATACTGGAACAATTTCAAATAAATTGTGCAAGTTTATTGAATACTTTGGTCCAACATTTTTGTTATTTTTATAATATCATTGCACTGTAATCTGATTAAACATCCTAATGATTTGTTCTTCTCCAATGCAACTTGCAAGCATATGAAATCTTATCATGCAAGATCCATTTCTACGTGTATGAACTTTATCGTGCAAGATAAGATAAAATTGCACTATAAGATCTGATCCCATTTCATAGGCACATTAGATGTGTATTGTACTACAAATACTAGCTTAGAGCTACAGTAGTGTAGAGTACCCAAGACCAGTCTCAAAACCCTTTTTTTTTTTAAGTTCTTGGTCTTGTCTCAGACTCAAGCATATTTACACGGTCTTGTTCTGGTCTCGAGGGTGCATGGACCCGTTCTTGTCTTGGACTCTGCCTCATCTTGGACTTGGTCTTGGGCCAAGACCACATTTCATAACTACTACACTCTGCTGAACTTGCATAAGGAGCACTGTGACTTCTCCCAGGCACAGCTGCAATAGCCCTGCCAATAAGATTATGTAGACACTGATAATTGTATAAAATTACAAAGATGGCCTTAATTTAGTTTCGATGTACTGTGGTCTTAATCTCGTCTCGACCTATAAAAGTCTCTGTCTTGGCCCTCACTGGTCTTGGTCTTGTCTCAGGACTCTGTGGTTTTGATTACTGCGGTCTTGACTTCTAACCTAGATACAGCTAAAAAGTATGTTGAAATTAATAAATCAGACTTTTTTTTATTTAATGGTTGTTTTCATTGTAAAGCTTGAGCTTAAACCTGTTTTCTCAAATTTGACAAGCTTTTGAGTTCATGTATACTGTAGTTACAGTATTAGATTTCTAAATTGTTGCGATTCTTGTAGATTGATTAGTGTTATCAATGTAACCTCTTTCACCAAACGCTTAACAAATAAATGCAAAAAGAATAGTTTCGTGAAAGACTTGAGTCGTACCGGTCTCCAAAGCGACAGGCTCCAGTTTTGAGGAAGAAGGGACAGTTTGCCACGTCTCGCTCTGTGCCGTAGTTCTTTGAACCGTCTGCCGCTGGAGCTTCAGGATTTGTCCAAACACCTCCATTTTCTAACTGCGTGCAAAAGACACATCATCACTTTTATTGACTGCAATTGAAAAGATTATAACTGCAACATAAATAAGACTGGAGAAATCTGTATTCTTTTAGATAAAATTTGCTTACGATTTAGTCAAAAGTTGTTGGTTTATTCTTTGTTGATTTACATCCAGCTTTATGATACTTATATTTTAGTCCCATTTAAGACCAGATTTAGCCAAGCCCAATTAATATCTAACAGGGCAAATAGCTTAGGAGTTGATAGTATATTTAAACATCTGGCAAAACAGAGTATTTACCTGACTTTCTGCTTCGTCCAACCTTTTCTGAACAGCCTCCTATAAATGGTGCAAAGACAGGGCTTGTAATAGTCAGTACAAAAGAAATATCTGCTCACCATAGTTAAGACCACATTTGCAAAAAGAATCAGAGCATTGATGATAAGTAAATGTTAAAATGTCAATCTGTAACACAAACAATGTAAAAGATACGTCCTTGTAGAAATCAGAGGCGATTTCATATTTCTTTTAGTGCACATCTTAGTTAAGGAAGATTTTGGAGTGTGTGTTGCTCAGTTAAGGAGTGTTTTTTTCAATAGTTCACATAGAAACACACTATGATGATTAAATTAATTAAGTAGCTTAATTCAGAAGGCTTATGTACAACAGATATAATACTCCAAAGTGCTCAGAGGAGGATATGTTTCTCTGCGTTAACGTCCCGGAGCACGCTTCACCTCTCTGTCTCTCTTCTCCTGCCTCCGCTGTTCCTGCTCCTCCTGCTCTTTCCTCTGACGCGCCTCCCATTCCTCTTTTATCAGCCTCTGTAAAACAAAAACAAATGAAGTGAGGCATAATTGCAGTTTTGAGTATGAGGCAAAAATGACAATGAAATGTATTTAGCTCATAATCTGAATGCTATACTGAATGTAAGAAAAAGTGAAATGAACCTTTAAAATAAATTACTAATCATAGTGTCGATCTAAGGGTCGTGAAAAAAATCTGGGGGTTGCGAAGATGATCTCAAATGTATTTTTACAGTTATAACTTGGCATTTAATCTGTTTTGGGGGGAAATTATAGTGATACAAAGCAATGAACTATTGTACTTGAAACCCAATTTAAATGGTTTTATAACTTAATATAACAAAGGTTTTTTTTTTTTGTGGGGTCATGAGTTGATTGCATGGTACTTCGGGGGTCCTGGGCTAAAAAGTTTGGAAACCCCTGCTATAAATAACATAACAGGACCTTTTAGTAAATGGCAAGACTTTGGTCACAAGTCCATGTTTCAAGACTTTGTATCAAATTGTGAGTACAGCTTATATTTTTTGCAGTGTTTGTTTTGTTCTTTGGTCAAATTAGGAAGGGGAGGACATTTATACATAGGAGATTTTGAGGGGAAACAGTAGACAAAAGTCTCTGTCACTAATATTCAAGTCCATGTTGAGTCACAAGTCTCAAATCTCCAAATTAGTGATCCAAGTCCAAGTCGTGGTAAGTAGGAACACTAAGTAGTCTGTTTATAAGACAACTGTGTTTACTTCTTCTTCCTCTCTCCGTCTCTGCATAGCCTCCTCTCTCTCCATCTTCTGCCTGAACTCCTCTGAGCCAGACGCTCCCTCTCCAGCCACTGCGCGTGTAGTCGCTGCCTAAAACAAGCACCAAAAATTACAATGTAAATTCATTTTTATATACACAAATATGTTTTAGACACCAGCTCATACCTCTCTTCCTCTGCAGCTGCATCTTCGCCATTGTCATCTAGATCATCGGTTTCTTCTATTGCTTCATCATTTACACCAGTACAAAGCAATACCAGACATAAGTTAGCAAACAAATTCATAAGCATTAACTTTTTATAGCTGGAACCCAACAATATCAACTTATTACCATTTTCTCTGGACTGGGCCAAAGCCTGACGTTTGCGTTTCCTTCTTTCTTTTCTCAAAGCAGAACGACGTTGTTTTTGGCTAAAAATTAAAGCAAGAATAGCATTAACTTAGATAACATTTGAACATTGCAGGAAGCTACGAGCTAGCATGAGTAAACAAAACCAAGCTACATGTTCCGTGCGTTAAATGAAGACAAAATTATACACGAGCTGATGTGATGAAACAAAAAATCACATTCCAAAAATAAAAGCACGTTACATACCAAAAATTTAAGATATCACGCACCTGAAACTGGAGCAGCGGTAGTTGCCATGGGAGCTAATGCTAACAGATGCTAACCTAGTTTAGCTCGGCTTGTTTCACAGCTTTCCGACATATTTTATGCATTTCAAAAAAGTTACGCAAATTTTAAAGGCGCAAATATAGTCTCTTGAGTATATATGTAGTTAACGTGGTAGTTTTTCTAGATTGAATAATTTGCTGAATGAAGGCTCGTGAAGGATGCAAACACTGTCACGTGGTGTGTACTTCCGGGGTCTTTTCTTCACGAATTACGACGCTCTGGAGTCAAAATTCAACTACAGCGCCACGTACTGATACTAGTTAGAAACGCACTACGGCAAAGTCTAAATGGTCCAAACACTGAACTTGTTTCAAATATGCAGTAGTTTTTTTATAGTATAAGAACAGACGATTTATCTTCCTAAAAGATCTAGAGATTGGTCAGTGGTTGTTTAGAAATTAATCAGGCCCATGTGTTCTTTACTGTATAACTTTTTGCCCAAAATAGAAAAAGCATGTTTTCTTTGTTGCCCTAAATAAATAATAAAAATCAGCTTTTTTTTTTAACTTTGAGTGGCTTTGCGTGGTCACAAAACAGACGATTATTTGGCTTGGAGGGCCCACTCATGTTTGTTTCTACAGAAAAGTGGTTACTGTAGATGTATTTTTCACGTTATGGCATAAAATGTACTTAAGACTAATTCAGAATGTCTCAAAAGTATGGTTTCCTAGCAAACTGTGTTAACTTTTACCTAGACAAAAGTACACAGTGCACCTTAAGAGCATTAAACAGGCCATACAACTTGAGAATCACTTTTTTTAAAGAAACAAGACCACTTCAGAAAAGTGTATTTTTAAAAAAAAAGACGTTCAAACATTAAAATACGTCAGCAGTCACACTGGAAACAGGCCTAAATGAGTGTATTACATGCTTTTCATTATAATTGACCGACAACTTGAGAATGTTGCTTAGCTTATCTTTGGTCAACACAGTCTTATTGACACACGAAAATAACTTTAGAATGAACAAACTATTTTTAAAAGGAATAAAAGCAAAAGAGGGAGATATATTGACCCACAAAACAGCATCGAATCCATTTGTCCAGGAGTCTTCATTTGTCCATCATAAAAAGGAAACTTATAGATCTTGTAGCTCTGAGTTTGACACAGGACAATGTTTAAAATGGACTAAACATTTTTATTTTTTCTGGCAGGTTATGTTGAAGTCTTGAGACCAAAAAGGTCTAATCTTATTTCCAGTTTTACTCAGTATTTTCTTCTGACGTGGTTGATGTCGGCAGGAAAAAGTGCGGCCTGGTGAAGCAGCGGTAGCAGAGGAGCTGAGGGACCAGAGCATAAATCACATTCACCAGAAGAAACAGAGGCTGGCTGCTCAGAGGCACTCGAAAAGAGAACGGAGTCCGAGTGTGGAGAGACGCGCCGATGTGAGAAAACTGGGCCTAAAAACATAAAAGCACAAACTATAATAGTCTTGCGAACACATTCAAATCAATCCATGTTTCAGATTGGTAAACAATAGTAATGGCACTGTTGAAACTGTTAAAAAAAAAAAACAAATAACATAGTCTAGAATTTTTAGAATAATAGCACCATATATTGTAAATCAGTCAGTTATTGCCATTCATCTATATTGCTGTATATGATTTTTTATATTATTATTAAAGGTAAGCTCACCCCCCAAACTCCACCCACAAACACATTTCAAACACAGCAAAGTCATTGAAAAGCATTGGGGAAAAAGGGAAAGGTGGGGCTTATAGAGGAGAGCAGCAGTGTGATTGGATCGACAGCAGGTGTCTGCAATTAAAGCTCGATTTTGAATGGACAGTACACACTGAGGTCACATAGCACCTGGAGCTAACATGAGAGACACAGCCAGTTTGTGACTATTTGGACCTGAAACCTGCTAATTTGCTCAATTTGCACTAAAAATGCCAAAAAAATGACTCAGAACAGTAGACAATGCTATTAAACACCACACACATAGTTTAACAGCCAAAAAACTTATTTAGGGTTTAGCTTCTCTTTAATGATAATATCTTAGATTAGACTTGGACAAATTGCGGCCCAGAGGCCAGATGCAGCCCTCGGACTATAGAGGTTATGCAGGTGACCTCACAGTATTCTAAATGTGAGTGCTGAGTGGCAAGGATGCATTAGAGTCAATGGAGAGGAGGAACATTTTCTCTTGTAAGAGTTCAATTAACAGCTAAAAACTGAAAAAATAAACTACAGTTTGATAACAAATTCAACCCACCACAAGTCTACTGAGCAATTGGTTTTGTAACTGACATGTAAAAAGAGTAAATCAAGTCAACAGTTGTAGCAAAGCAGATAAACTTTAGCTTCTCACATTTATCAGACATTAAAATCACACACAGTTGATCTTATTACCTTTTTCTTCTTAGAAAATATGTTTTTCAGTCCGTTTGTTGCAGTTAAAATGTCCTAAATCATCAACTGTTGTTGCAGACAAGTTTGTAGCAGACAAGCTGTTGCCACGACAACAAAGAAATACATTGAAGAAATGCCACTCATTCTAAATGTTGCTAAGCAAAATGATGTCAGTGCATAACCTCTATTTTAATGTTTTTGTGACTGACTGTTACTGAAATGTTACTCTTTCTATTTCTTTTATTTTATTGAGCTTTGGAGCATGTGTCTTTTACTTGTTGTTCTAATATTTATCACATTAAATGACCAAAAAAACCTTATGTTTTGCAAAAATGCAAATTGTAATAATGTTCTGTCACCAATGATCGCGGTCCGGTCCTCCGTCATTTGTCTTGATTCAAATATGATTCTCGGGAAAAATAATATAGACTGTACATAATACAGTTCAAAATATCAAAAAATACTTCCTGTCTGAACTTATTTATGATGCATAATTTTGAAAGTAAATTCAATCCATTAAATTGTTCAATCATTATAAACAAAAGTCTAATATACTGTTTAACATTATATATAACACTTGTTTTTGCTCCAATTTTTTTTTACCTGAACACCAAAGACACTACTTTCAGGTATTGTTCACCAAGAAGAGAACTTTTCCTTTTTCTAGATAATCCATCCAAGAATTTGGCAGTTTGTGTTCATATAGTTTTGTTCAGTATTATATTATAGTCATAGGCCTCATTTATCCAGCTTTTTCTCATGTGCAAAATGGCGAACAACTAGCCTGATGCATCAGTCGGTTTCATTTCACTTCATGGAAACCGTCTGACATCGCATCATTGAAACTCGTTTGCTTCATAGCAGACGGGGACTTTTTGATTTAACCAATCACTGCTTTTTGGTCGTTTTGTCGTCCAGGGAGTAGAGCATAAACATGTGTGTCAGTGATTGTTGCCGTTTATGAGGTAAACTTGCAAATTAAAAGGTACAATATTATATTCTAAGTTAATATTTGACAAAAGGTCAAAGAAGGAGAACATATAAAGTCTGCTATCTCAACTGGGGTTGGTTCTGCCCAACGCACCACTCCACTCCTGCTCGCTGATTGGACGACTGTACTTCCTGCTTTTTGGGAACCGTTTGCACAACTGTGATACCTGACCTGGAGTGAAATGAAATTGGGTGGAGGTACTAGGTGACCCCAGATAGCTGGCTAGTTAACAACACTAGGAGGAGCAAAAACTTGATAAAACTAAAGTTTGTCTCTTGCATAAACTATAAAAAAGGATTTGATGTGATGCTTTTTGGTTTCGTGAAAGATATTTGCACATTTTCCAAATTAGGTGCAATACGCTCACTAATAAAACCTAGATTATTTTACAGTTTGTACTCACAGTTTAGCATCTGAACGGATAAACGAAGCCCACAGAGATCATTTTCTTTTTGCTCTTGCCAGTTTGTTTGTTCAGTATTTGCCTCAGCTGCTCACTCCTGCTGAAAGAAGTCTGGACTGTGGACAATGGGTTTGGATTTCAGCGGCACCTGGCTTTGTGCTGCTAAGTGGATTGTCTCTTCAACACTGCGACGTTATCATCAAATACCGAAATATAATCACTCTCTGCACAAGAAGTCAATAAAAACTAAAGCAGAATGTATGTTTAAGAGTGGAATAATAATAGAAGATTGTCAATTAGCTAGTCTCTTGTAAGCAAATTCAATAAAAGCTTACGTTTTGATGCTATTATTATTATTTCAAAGCATTTGCAACTTATTTTGTAAACACTCCTACCACATTTTTTTATCTGAAAGTCTTTAAAAACACGCTGAAAGTCTCGTATCAGCGACTGTTGTCTGCCCATCGCCCTGTCTCTATTTTTATCTCTTCTGAACAGCTGACATTTAAGTGAATACCATCGATAGCTCCATCATTCCTGCTGATCTGAAGTCATCTCCAATCTCTCTGTTGAGTGACGCGCAGGTCTGTCTCACACAACACGCCTTTGTGTTTTGTAGTCAGAGGCAAAGATAGTATAGTCGAGGAAATGTCAAATAAACAAGGCTAAGTGTTACTGAAATCAATGTACACTATTGCAAATAAATGTATTACTTCATCTAGTAATAGTAACAACATAGACTCCGTGACGAACAGCAGTGTTTCCCAACCAGCGGTACGTGGACCCTCGGGGGTACGCGAGCCCTCACTAGTGGGTACTTAGAATGACTTCAGACTTTAATAGAAGGTGAAATGTATGTCTTAAGCCAACATTTCATAAAAACAAGAAAATACAAACAATTGGCAATAGTCTATTATAAAAACATTTGTTTAACTAAAAACACATGCAGAAAGAGCCAAAAGAACAGTGGAAACAAGTCGAAAAAGCTCCGTCTTCTAATTTCGACTGTTTGCATTCCAAGTTAAAAAAGACAGTGAAGAATCTTGGGGTTGTTTTTGATAATCATTTTAATTTGACAACAGATTGACAATGTAGTGAGAGCAAGTTTTTGTCAACTGCGCCTTTTATCTAAGGCAAAGCCTTTTTTAAACCGCAATGATCTTAAAAGGGTAATTCATGTTTTTATCAGCTCGAGACTTGACTATTGCAACGCACTTTATGTTGGTGTCACAGTCTCACAATCTGCACTTAGTCGTCTCCAGCTTGTTCAAAATGCCGCTGCTCGTTTTCTAACAAACACATCCAGACGTCAGCACATTACCCCGGTTCTTTTTAATCTTCATTGGCTTCCAGTTTCTTTTAGAATTGATTTTAAAATTTTAATTTTTGTTTTTAAAGCTCTTAATGGCCTTGCGCCCTCTTACCTGACCGAGCTTCTCTCTGTTCAAAATTCAAGCCGGTCGTTAAGGTCGACGAATCAACTTTTGTTGGAAGTTCCCAGAGCCAGGCTCAAACACTGGGGTGATGGAGCTTTCTCTGTGGCTGGTCCCAGGCTGTGGAACACACTGCCTCCTGACATGCGCAAGATCACAGATCTGGACCTTTTTAAATCCAGACTTAAGACACATTTATTCAGACTGGCTTTCAACACTGTAATGTTGTGACATAATTTGCTGTCTTAGATGTATTGTTTTTATGCTTTGTTTTGTATTTGGAAAGCACTTTGGTCACTTGAGTGTTGTAAAGGGCTTTAAATAAATAAATAAATAAAGGTTGATTGAAATAAAGATTGATTGTCAGCTAACTACAAGAGTTTATCATTGTGCGAAAACAAAAGTTCTGCTGCTAAATCAACATTTGTGAATGAAATTTCACCCTACGACCCTAGTTACATTCAGATGACTGAAAAAAAACTGCGAGAAAAAACACTGTCTCAATCTTCAGGAGACAGACGTCTGTTATACCGGTTCATACCTGATCAAAACAGCTTCTCTCGTTCCGTTTTGTTGTTTTATTCAAAGAAGTTTCCCCATGTAACGAGATAGAGAACGTGTCTTACTGCATAACGCATAAGCAGTAAGGTGGAAAGTGACGTTGACTGAATATCCTCCGAATTGTGAACTCATCCCTTTTTTTTTAATCCATTATATGATTTCTCCTTTCTCAATTTAATGCATCTGTTTGTTCAAATGCAGACTACTTTTCCATCCTACTTCTCGAGTTGCCAAGTCCTCTTCTTTACAGCCACTTTGGACTTCTTTTTTAAAAGTCTCTTAAAAACTTTGAACATTGTGTTTTTTTGGACAGCACTTTTAAGTCATACAATTTTTCAGATTTGATTTATGAAAATATGTCCATTTAGGACTCGGGATGGAAAATTGATCGAAGTTTGCAGCAATCTAATCGAAAAGCCAGATCTGTTTTGCTCCTGCAGCCACAGACTTACACGCACTTATACAAGAATAGTCACAATGTTTGAAGAAACAGAGTGTGAACTTGTGCAAGACCTGACTGAATGTGCTTTATTATGTTCTGCAACTGATGGTAGACCTATATGGACACTAATTCTAAACTCTAACAACAGTGGTTTTGTTTTAAACGTAATTTATTATGGTTTATTTTGTGTCTGCAGGTGTAACCGGTGTAGACCCACACGAGGGACCAGATCGGTGAAGTGTGTGGTGGTATGGGATAAACTCACCCCCTCAGGTATAAGATCTGACCGGCAAAATGGGCTAACGGGAGCGTTCCCTTTAGCTCAACGTGTTTGTCGGTCGTCCGTGGTGTGGGAGACCCGGGTTTGACTCCCGCTCAGGACGGGTACTGACCACGTCGGTCACACAGGCAAAAAAAAATGTATACAGACAAACTAACAAATTTGAACAATCTAAAACTGAATCGAATCGTGACTTAAGAATCGTCTCATCTTTATTTAGAACTGAAACATGGAGCATATTTTCATGTCTAAAAGTTGTTATTAATGCTAGAAATGGTTAGAAACTTGGTTTGAGCTGACACACAATGTTCTAATTAATTGATTATTTTAATCACTTTTTTAATCACATATTTTTCAAAGACTTGTTTCTTTCTTAAAATCTGGCAACACTGGTCAGCCTTTGACAACTGATTTAGCTGATCGCATTGAAGAAGGAACTTTTTGAACAAGCAGATGATTACGTATATTTACCTCAAAGACAATAAGAAAACAGACAGGCTTTTAATCTTTGCTTTTTGTGTGTTTGTTTTCTGTTTTGTTATTAGCAACTGTTGACCGTTAGCATTAAGTTTAAGTCATGTGACAGAAATACACAACACTGTTTATACATTTGCACTATTTTTACTTTTCATACAGCATCACGTAAAAGTTTACACTAAAGGTCTTGAGCAGAGAATCGCTGAAATGCCAGGTCGCGTGTTAACAATCTCAAAAGTTCACGTCTGCGGACCACCACCTGCGTCTGTCTGTGGCCTTTACAGCTCTGGAGCGTACGGGAGTTTGGAGGGGGCAGTAAACACCGGGCTGTCCCTCTCTCAAAGGGCAGGTGGCTCACATTAACAGCAGGAGGCGCCGCTCACGACTCTTAACGCTGCACTTCACAAGATCTGACAAAGTCCCAGCGATGTATCATTTTATTATCCACTCACTGCTGCAATGTTAGCTACGACATGTGTTACATTTATTCTACTCAGGATTGCACTTTTACAACATCTATTTTGATTTGAAAATCTATTAGAGGTTATGCATGTTAGCACTGAGTGGCAAGAATGCATGAGAGTCAATGAAGAGAAAGAACATTATTTCCTGTAAGAGCTCAAAATAAAGCTAAAATAAACTACAGTTTGATAACAAATTCAAGCTACAACAATTCTGCTGAGAACTGGGTTTGTAACTGACAAGTAAAAAGAGAAAATGAAGTAAACGCTGGCAGAAAAGCAGACAAACAACAAGACTTTAGCTTCTCTCTCTAAATAATAAATCAGATGTTACTTCCAGATTGTTACTCATGCAAACCTGTTTATTTGACAAATTAATAGGGCTGAACTCAATGTAAGGTTACGGGGATATATCGTGACAAACTCATTGGCAATACGAGTATCTTTACAGGGAGGTGTATCGGGATAGTTAAACTCATTAAATTTACTCTTATGAACCTGGACTGCAGCTTTAAGGCTGAAATTATTGAGCTGAACAATGACTCATTTGTAAGACATTTGTATCTAACACAAAGAACAGTTTAAAATAAAATTCCTCTGCATTTTGTTATTCTATATAATCAAATTTACATTTTTGACACTGATCAGAAACGGTCATAATCAAAAACATGTTTTTACAGCTAAGATACAATAGTTTTAGTTTTTTTCTACATTGTGGATAAAAAATAAATATCAATGCATTGTATGTTTTTCTACATTATTAAAAATACCTATTTGGCAGATTTTTCTGACTTTTTTTCTAAAATATATCTTGTGACATATTGGGGAGAGTATATCGGGATACAGCATACGTGTATCGGGATATGTATCGCATCGAAAGGCTCTTGGCTCAATATTCAGCCCTACTAATTAAGGTAATTGGCTCTGCGCAGTTGGCTTGTTTTGGTTCAAAATAGTACATCCTGTACACACAACCACTTCCTGTTCAATTCTCTTCTATGAGGTTTTCACTACATCAGTTTAAAACAAATAAATCCTCTTTAGATCAGACAGTTGTGGTGAACGTTACAGAAAACATGTTAAAGACTTTACATATTAGAGGAATATTTCACCAGAGACACTTCTGTGTTTAAAAAGAGACATGATTGTGTCTAAATGCTAACGCTAACAGGAAGTGGTCGTATGTACAGAAGTTAGCTATTTTGAACAAACACAACCCAACCGAAGTTCCCTGCACGGAGACAATTTACAACTTTGAACTTTTAACCTACACTTTAAACTTGAGAATAATTTTTGGCTGCACTTCTCACCTCTGATTATTACAAGTTTTATTTGAGTTTAAGCGCACCCACTATCTCACCATTAATAATGAATGCTTAATGAAATTTTTGTGTACAGTTTAAGTTATGTTGCAGTGGACTCACCTGCGCCAAAGCTCCAGAATGAACCAGAGTCAGATCAGGCATCCAGTGACATCCCGGGACGATGAGGGCATAAAGAGCCAGGATGTAGTACGGACCAGAGTACAACATGCTCACCAACATCTGACAAACACAGAAACCACATGTTTAATGATCGTCTATGTGAACAGAAGTCTCATGTACAGAACAATTTTACGAGACGTTGTGTTCATGTTGTAGGGTGTGATGATTTCATGAGGTCAGATAGTGGACAAGAGACAGATTTTCCTATTTTCCTATTAAGCCATCGAGATATTTTAATCTTCTCCAAACAGCCACTAACCATTACAGTTTGCGTTCTATTGGCATTTATCAGTTGTATGACCTCATGTTCGATCTGAGCTGGGCAAATAAGCTTTTAGTTTTTCTGCTCCATCTTCATGGGAGATACTCCAGACATAAACCAAATAAACCCTTGTTTTTTTTTTTAACCTTTTTCAATCTTTTTTACTACACAGGCAAAGGGATTCTATTACACAGTGCTTGTGTTTTTAAATTGATGCTAATTTGTGACTTTTTTGTCAAACTTTGCACTTTACTTTATGAATTATAAATATTCTGTTTAAGTCTGTTTTAAATTCAAATAAATTATTATGCATTGTGTGTTAGTTATGTATACACTGCTCTTGACGTGTGCTGCTTGACCTCTTGGCCAGGTCCCCTTGAAAAGAGATATCTATCTCAATGATTGCCTCCTGGTTAAAAAAGTTTAAATAAATAAATAAATAATCAGTATTTATAAACATTTAATATATGAACAGTGCTTCTCGTACTGTAGTACCACAAACTTCTTCATGTAATACATGAGGTCGTCTACAGTTAACAATTGTCTTTGTGCAGGAAACTTCAGTCGGCTTGATTTTGTTACAAAAAAGCTCACGTCTGTACATACAAGCATTTCCTGTTAGCATTAGCGTTTAGCTACAAACACGTCTCTTTTTAAACTGTCCTAAGGTGAATTATTCTTATGATTTGTGAAGTCTTTAACGTGTTTTCTGTAACATTCACCACAAACTCACTGTCACTGTCTGATCTTCTGAGTATTTATCGTTTTAAAATGATGTGGTGAAAACCTCATAGAAATGAACTAAACAGGAAATGCTCGTAAGTACAGAAGTTAGCTATTTTTAATATAAAAAAGCCAAAACGTTTCATGCACAGAGCCAATTGCCTAATTTAGAGTCAGTCTGATCCACATTTAAATAGTTTTTTGGTTAAAACTACAGCTGTGTGTGGGCGAGATGGAAAAAATTATTTTCACTTTCTTCTTGGAGTCATGTCACTGTTCATATTTTATCACAATTCATGTAAAAACTGCTTTGGAAGAATAGGATTAGCATCTCATTTCAGTCTTGTTTGATTACAATTCCATATTTATCTTAAGTTGATGCAAAAAGTTACTTTGTCCATGACTACTATAATAATTTGGACAATGTTTTCTAAATTTCCAATATTTTTCTAAAATTTCCATGGCCATCTGGAAGTTTTGAAACCTGATTTATCAATGTTTTGAAAAACAACGGCCAAGGACGGACAAAGTATTGTGTTGTCCTTGAGTGTCTTTTTAAAGAAACTGAATCATGACCAGAACACAAATGTGTTCAAAGATAAACAAAAAATAACAGACAAATGAATCAATATTTGTGAGAATGCTGCACATTATTTTGGGATAAAGCATATTCTACAAAACTACAAATGTGAAAGAGAGATGGAGGGGCGGCAGAGAGAGGAGGAGAGGAGAGAAAGAGAGAGAAAGAGAGAGCGAGAGGGGGAGAGAGGAAGAGAGAGAGAATAAGAGAAAAAGTGAGACTGAGAGAGAGAGGTGGAGACAGAGAGGTGGGGAGAGAGGGTGAGAAGAGAGGGGGGGTAAAGGAGAAGAGAGGAGAGAAAGGGAGAGAGAGAAGAAGAAGAGAGAGAGAGAGAGACGAAGAGAGAGAATAAGAGAAAGAGAAAGGAGGGGGAGAGAAAGGAAGAGAGGAGAGAAAGGGAGAAAGAGAGAAGAAGGGAGAGAGAAGAAGAACAGAGAGAGTGAGAGAAAGAGAGGGAGAGAGAAAAAGAGAGAGAAAGCAAGAGGGGGCGGGGAAAGGGAGAGAGAAAGAAGAAGAGAGAGGGGGAGAAAAGAAGGGAGAGAAGAAGAGAGAGAGAGTGAGGGAAGGAGAGAGAAAATAACAGAAAAAAAGTGAGACTGAGACATGGAGAGAGAGAAAGAAAGAGAGAGTTAGAGAGAGGATGGTTAAAGAGGAAGAGAGGAGAGAAAAGGGAGAGCGAGAGAAGAAGGGAGAGAGAGAAGAAGAAGAGAGAGAGGAAGAGAGAGGCTAAGAGAAGGAGAGAGACAAGAGATGGAGAGAGAGAGGTGGAGAGAGTGGGGTGAGAGAGAGGAAGAGAGGAGAGAAAAAGACATTCCAACAAACTTCAACTTCTTTTGTTCAAGTTTAAAAAGTCAGACAGTGTATCGTTAATAATCAAAACACATGATAGTTTTAATCTGAAAATCACAGTGAGTGGTTTAATGTTTCACCTGCACTTTTGGATAAGCCGTGGGGTCTCTGAGGTACGGTTCAAAGTGCTGTGTGTAGTCCTGGCACAAGTGACCAGAGCAGTCCAAGGCAATCTAAAAATACACACAGGGTCAAATGCAAACGTCATGTGCACTGTCAAACTATAAACGATGTGGCTAAAATCTGGTTAAAGGAGCATTACATAACTTTTAGAGAGAGAAAGGTCTGTCACATTGTCTCCATCAGTGTTTGCTTTGCCAGGAATGTTGCACACTGTGTACTATATTTGTCATTTGTCTGAAAATGGAGCAGAGCTGCGCAAAGTTTGGCTTAAAAACCTTTGAGAAATAGTTAAAATGTGATATAACTTTATTTAAATTTAGCTCTGCTTGAGGTTATAATGGACAAAACACAGAATAAACATGTCTCAAGGCAGATAAGCTAACAAACTGCACTCGCATACAGGACTAGAACATTCCAGACCGTCCAAAAACATCTCCATGGAGCAGAGATGGAAAAAGTACTGCAGTTCACTACTCAAGTAAAAGTACAGTTACTTGTGTCAAAAACGACTCTGGTAAAGTCAAAGTCCTGCTGAAACTCCTTTACTTGAGTAAAAGTACAAATGTAAACCCGTGGAAATTTACAAAAAAAAAAAAAAGTAAAAAGTACAATCGCACTGGCAAATGTTACTATCCAGTCTCGGGAAAACTAGAATACTAGCGCTTTGGCAGCTTATTTCACTTGTTTCAAGGCATTTCTGACTGTTTTCAAAAGATTTGAAACCCTCAAGTTTGCCAAAGAGGTGAATAAAATTTACTTTATTAGCAAATAATTTGACTCAAAAGAACAAATTAATTGAAACGAGGCGGAAAACACATCTAAACAAGTCATATAATGTAGGTACATTAAGAAAAAACAACTTTAAAAAATGAATACTATCCAGGACATTTTAACCATTCTAGAAACACTTTTTTTTGCAGTGTATAAAGTTGGTTTTAATCTTGTGGAGTGTGAGCTGGGCTTTGGTTCATCAGACTTTTATCATGTGATAAATATGTAATTATAAATTAATAAAGTTTTTGACGATTTTACTTGTTAAGTTGTTCACAAAGCAAAGACATGCAAAAGCAGAGTAGGTCTGTACAGGTTTTAAAAGGAAAAAAAGTTTATGATAAAGTAACTAAGCTGGTTTTATAAAATAGGGAGTAGAAAGTACAGATATTTTTTGAAAAATGTCTGAAGTAAAAGTAAAACTTCAACAGATTTTGTAAAGTACAGATACTCAAGAAAACTTAAGTAAAGTCCTTGAGTAAAAATACCTAGTTATTTTCTATCTCTGCCATGGAGACAGGCAGGTAATAGACTCATGCCGCGTTCATGTGGTCCTCGGGAACTCGGGAAAATTTTGTTCCAAGTTGAAAATGCACATGAACGCTCAAACATCTCGGTACAAATGCTCGGTAACTCGGGACACACGGAGCTGCCCGAGCTCTGCACCTGACGTCACTGACACATGGAGACTGATGAAAATCAGTTAGAAAATAAATACTAACAACCTTTAACGTTAGTTTTTGGACAGGCTAGCATCAGATCTCACTGTTAGGTCTATTAACCTCTGTTAAATAGTGCTGTGTCATTTATTAATTATGGTTAATAACAACATCCCGATTTTCCGAAGTAAAAAGCACATGAATGCAAACTAGGACGGAACCCCTATCTCTCATCTCGGAAACAAGAGCACCCGAGGACCACATGAACGCAGCATCACTACCAGAAAAATTACACAGTGCATCTTTTAAATTAATGAATTGTAAGTTTCTTACCAGGCCTCTGAAAACACAGAAGGCAAATGCAGGAATGAGGTAGATCACAAATAACAAGTCCATTGGTCGCTCAAACAAACTTTTTCTTGGGGTTTCCTGCAAACATAGCAAAGTTTTTTTTGATCAGGAGTGAACGAAAATTATTTTTGAGTATCAGACCATTCGGAAACATCTATTCTGCTCCTTTTTGGTAATGGATAGACATCTGCCACATTCTGCAACTGTTCTCTCTGGGTCTGTTTTAACTGGCTTAGATTGTTTCTAAATAAAAATTAATACAAACTTCAATCTTCAAAAAGGTGTATGATGAGGTGTTCCCCAAGGATCTATTTTAGGTCCAAACCTTTTTTTTTATTTGGTGTTAGATTGATGGTAGACATGCAGACAATCATTGTTTTCCTAATAACCTAGGCTCAACTGACCAGCTGAAAATATGTACAGTATTTTTACTTCAGTAACAGCAGATTTTGTCATAATATCATCGCAGTATGACTTGTGGTGAGAGAGGTCATTTGACTCTGGCTACACTATTTTACTACATTATTATTATTTTTTACTTCAGAGCTTGGAGTTTTGATGTTTGGCACTGTTAGTACTAATAAGGATATACATAAAGAGGAGTAAACAGCATTGTTCAAAAGTATTAACAAGCATATGCTATATATACATACTGTAAGATAAGACTATATACGTCTGTATTTTTAATGTCTTTGCATAATTTGAGAGTATATAGTGTCTTACAGTTGATAGAAACTCTTGGGTAGATGCCTGGCTGAAGATTCTGAAACAGGTCCAAACCGCTACAGAAATGTAAAGCCCGTAGAGCAGAGAGAGAGGGCCCACGTGAATCCCATATTTGCCTGGAAGAAATCACAAACACTGACTAAAGCTGGCATAGCATTTTCATAAACCAACAGTGACAGATAATTATATTCATGCAAAAAATATCAAAAATACGCACACAATATACAGTAGAAGTGATATTGTCTTTTTTCACACAAATACATTCATTTACACTTGTCCAACACCCAAAAAGCATTGTTAAAGTTGGGGTAGCTAAACCCTGTGTTTCTACTAAAAAGTCGATGATAAATGCAGCACTCTGTGAAAAAATGAGGCCACTGAGTACTGTCTGAACTGAATAATAAAGAATTTTAGTTCTATTCAGCAGCTGAATGCAGCGCTCTGATTGACTGAGCTTGGGTGGTCCTTTAGTTTCACTTTGTTGTTTGTAAAAAGAAGTTCATAAGCCGTAATTGCAACCAATAATGAAAACAAGTCGATATTAACTATGTTTCAAATGGAAATGGTCAGATTGAAACTTAAATTGTGTTTGCAGCGTAAAAATCAACTAACCCACCTTTCATTTTATTATTTGTCTCAATGTTTCTTTTATACTAGGGCATTCAAATGGCAACCTGGGGGCCAAATGCGGCCCACTAAGACGTATGTTTTGGCCCAGCTTGATAAAACAGACCTTACCCATGACAGACTCTGATAGGCCCTTTAAAAGCATTTTATTTATGAACAGAAAGGCAGTGAGTTAAACTGTGAGTGATCCTAAAATCTGTTAATGAAAAATGCAAAATGCCTCAATGTTTCAGTTGTACTGTATATCTGGTTATTTTTAAGATTTTTATTATTGTATTTCAGTGGCGTGCTGGGATCATTTTTCAGCCCGGGAAAATCAGATGTTAGATTGGCCCATTTGTTCTTTAATCACGTGACTTAGCAGGTAGTTGAGTGGTTAAGAACTGCACATTATAGCTCTTGCCTTTCCAGCACCCACGTTCGAGTCCCGCCCAGGACACCTCTCTTCTGATTTTTTTTTTTTTTTTTTTTTTTTTTTCTTTTTTAACCAATATCTACTCCACCTCTCATACATTCTCTTCTCCAGTAGTAAAGTGCTTAGTTTTAGTCACGACATGGTCATACTTGTAGTCTGGCTTTCCTCCACCTGACCTCTCCTCTGCTCCACAGCAGTGCGCTCTTGGACACGCACACGAAGCACGCGCTCGTACAAACACATAGCTACAGAGCGTTCTGGCCCACAGTGTCTGAATGAGGAAATGCGCTCCGCTCCGCCGCGGTGATTCGCGCATATAAATCTGCTGAAGTGTTTGTTCATCAGCCGTTTTTGCTCGTAACTCCGAGAATATACAACGGATTTACTTGAAACAAAGTTTGACTGAGAGCTTATGAGATGTAGAGCATGTTTTTGGGCTCCAAAATGTGTCAAGAGTCTGTGATTATGTGCTATGTTCTGTGAATCACATCCCTTGAAGCAGCAGCTGGCTCCGCCTCTCCCAGCACTTCAGACATACTTGGCTGCATGGGCCGGGCCTCTCTCTCTCTCTCTCTCTCTCTCTCTCCTCTCTCTCCTCTCTCTCTCTCTCTCTCTCTCTCTCTCTCTCTCTCTCCTCTCCCTCTCCCTCTCCCTCTCTCTTCAACCACGGAGCGGAGGCCACCGGCCCAAAAGTCACGCGGCCCACCGGGAAACGTCCCGACTCTCCCGATTAGTAGTGATGGGCAAAGCAAAGCGCCATGAAACTGTGAACCATATGAACAAAATGGGTCGGAACTTCGAACTGCGGTTCGAAACGCATGAATACCGCCATCTGGTGGTGAAATGTTTTCATTAAAAGATTTGAAATGAATAAATACTACTGTTGTTGTGTCCCTACATACAAAGATAAAGTACTGAAGTGGAGTCAAAATAATCATGAGTTCTACATTATTACTATATTACTGTGGAACAAATAGGCCCTAAGCCCTGTATTCTGTTTGAAAACTAAAGTTTGAATAAAACAAAAGTTGAGTTAACATCAGATTTTTATTCAGGAATATAAGTTTTTCTGCCGTTGATGGTTTTAGCACCTACCTACACCTACCTAACAAATAATGCCTATGCTTGATGCTGTGTCAATATTGTGTTTCTAAATTAACAATGTGTATTCCTAAATGTATATTTAATATATCTATATTGTACTTAAATTCCAAACTATCAAGCTAACTGACTAACTTTCTAACTAAAGGGAAAAAAATCAAATTAAATCACTGTCAAATCTCTCAAAATCGCTCTATCTCTCGTCTCACAAACACACAATTTCTAAAAGTGGCAAAGTGCCTTTTAAACTTTTGGGCGTGGTTTGAAACAGCTCATGCTGTTTTGTGATTCGTCAGTAGCCCGATCAGCCAAAGTTAGATTCGAGCCGAAAGCCCCTAGTGAAACGTTTCTGTAACAGCAGCGGTTCATGAACCGCAGAGGTCACGTGATCAGCGTTTTAAACCAGAGTTCGAAGCAGTGATCCGAAGCGCATGCGCTTTAGTGCTTCGAAGCAGTTCAGGAAGCGCGTTTCAAACTGCCCATCACTACCGATTAGCCAGCACGCCCATGAAAAGAGACCACTAGATAGTCCTATTTGGAGTTGTTTGTGAATAATTAATGTAAAACACATCTGTTGTAGTCCGGCCCTCAGACCTTATTGCTCCGAAAAATTGTCCTGCTTGTAAATATAACTGTTGAGGACGTGTGCGTAATGCAAGTACTGGCTGAGGGGCAACGTGATTTTCCTAGCCTCTGTCAGAAGGCAGGTGACTGAAAAGATGAATATCCAGAGTCTCTGATGTATTTCCAGTGAACTTTATTTGAACAGCATCATTGAACAGTTTTATATGTGTGTGGGTTTGTGTGTCAGCGTGTGGTTTCTGTAAAAAGAACAGAAAAAAGGAACAATTAAAATCAGTCTAAATGCAGGCAGTCACATAAACAAACACTCTGGAAATGGGCACGTTTACCCATAATAATGTCGACCTCTAGTGGTCGGAAAAATGTACTGCAAGGGAACTGCACTCATTTCTGATTGGTTAGCGATTTGGTGACGCAATTAGTGACGTCATGCATACCAATTAAGTAGGTGGGCTTAAAGTGCGCACCCTGGTGGACAAAGAAATTCACTGCATGCATGGTGAACAAAGGAAAACTTTGCAGACTAATTAAGGCCACATTCGACGGAAAACGTCGCGTAAACACAGAAATAAGGTTACAAGTAGTCAAAACTAATTAAGTAACATATGTAAGTGCAACATATATACAGAAATATGCAAATGAGGAAACACGTGCGGACTAAGGTGCCTCGTGGCTGCACGTAACTAAACAACAAACACAAATACGTAATGTGCATGACTAAATAAACATAATAATCATACACAAGTGCAAATATGAATATAATACAACACTTACTTTTGGCATTGACGCACACGATAAACACAACACAAATCAACCACGCTCTCACAGGTAACACTGGGCAGAACAAGTTTCTAGAAGAAATGGGTCATACCATTACAGCGGGGGAACATGGGATAGTCCAAATTGCACTTTATCACAAGGGGTTTTATACAGCCGCCCCCTAATGTGCATAGCACATTAGTTACAACTAAAAGCCCATGTGAACATATCTAAGTAACATCATTAGCCATTTCAGGTAGTGCTACAAGTTTGGCCACTGGTCGTTTGTATGTGTGCTTCCCAATGGTCACTTCTGCCACTCGCACCTGTCCATCAGGGCTGGGAAACACCTGTGTGATCTTACCCACAGGCCAAAGTGCCCGCGGGAGCTGAGAGTCCACTACCATCACAACTTGTCCCAGGGCAAGTGCTGGAGAAGTCTGTTGCCATTTCTGACGGTGTTGTAGTGAAGGTAGGTAACGTCGAACAAACTGAGTCCAGAAGTGATCAGCTATTACTTGGCTGTGGCGCCACTTGCGCCTCCCAAGCTGCTCTCGTGTGCCATACACAGCTTGAGGCAATGAAGCGTCTCGCCGCCCCATGAGAAGCATATTTGGGGTTATAGGATCAATGTCAGCGATGTCAGAGGACACATATCCGAGTGGTTTGGAGTTAAGTACTCCTTCCACCTCGATCAGGACAGTGTGCAGCAGGTCCTCTGAAACACTTTGTCCCTGGAGAATAACCTGAAGTGAAGATTTAACTGAGCGTATCTCCCGCTCCCAGGTTCCTCCGAAATGAGGAGCATGCGGAGGGTTGAAACGAAAAGTGATGCTCTGCTCACTCAGCTTCTCCTGTAGTTGTGGTTCCATCGCTTGAAACGCCTCTTGGAGCTCTCTGTCGCCTCCTTTGAAGTTTGTGCCCTGGTCGCTTAATATTTCAAAAGGCTTTCCTCTCCGTGCAATGAAGCGGCGTAGAGCCATAAGAAAACAATCAGTGTCCATCGCACTGAGCAGGTCCAGGTGAACACAGCGAGTCGTGAGACATTTAAAGATGATGCCCCAGCGTTTTTCCTGTCTCCTGCCTATTTTCACAGTGAAAGGGCCAAAACAGTCTATTCCAGTGGACCAGAATGGAGGGCTGTTGCAGGCGTAATCGGCTGGCAGGGAGATCAGACATTTTAGTTGTGACAGGATTAGCTCTCCACTTTTTACACTCTAAGCAGTGATGTTGATGTTTCCTGATGGCCTGTCTGCCTCTTAAAATCCAGTACACACGCCTCAACTCAGCAAAAACACGTTCAGGGCCAGGATGAAAGAGGCGAGTGTCATAGTCCTTAATGATGAGCTGAGTAGTAGGGTGGTCAGGAGACAGCACGATGGGATGCAGAGAGTTAATGTCCATGTTCTCTGCTCTGCGAAGGCGGCCACCGACTCGAATGAGGCCGAGCTGAGAGTCATATTCTGGGACAGAGTTTTGAGCTTGCTGTCTGAGCGCACTTCTTTTCCAGCTTTGAGTGCATTCATCTCTGCAGGAAAACTATCCAGCTGCGCCTGTCTCAGCACCTGGAGCTCAGTGTCTATGTGCTGGGCTGCAGACATGGGAGCAGCAGCCGCCCCATGAGAGGACAGGTAAGTTGCCTGTACAAGATCAGCCCAGGTGTCACATGTTGCAAGGTTTGACTGGGTAGAATCTGTTGTGATATGGGCACAAAGTACAGATTTCTTAAGTTCACTATTGTCAGTGCAGTCATTACTCACAGTAGGCTGGGATGGCCAGTTCTCAGATGTTTGTCTCAGAAAGGGTGGACCATCTCTCCACTGGCCTGGTGCAGACAGCTCTAGCAGTGATTTGCCCCGAGTGATGTCATCTGCTGGATTCAGAGCAGAGGGGACATATCTCCAGCTGGCCGTCTCGGTTAGCTCCTGTAGTTCAGCAATACGAGTGCCTACAAACACTTTATATTGACAGGACTCAGATTGTATCCAGTTGAGAACAGTAGTTGAATCTGTCCACAATACAGTGTCACTGATGGGAAGAGAGAGCTCGCTAATGAGAAGTTTGCACAACTGTGCCCAGCCAATGCTGCACATAGTTCCAGCGGGGGACAGACAGCTGCTTTTTTGGTGCTACACGAGACCTCGCCATGGCAAAAACAGAATGTACATCATGTCCTGACTCAAATCTCAATAGGCGACGGCTCCATAAGCACGCTCTGAAGCGTCACAGAATATATGCAGCTGCACAGTGCCATTTTGTGTTTCTGGAGTGGTGTAGCACCGGGGCATGTAAATGTCTGGGAGAATGTGTAACTCACTCACCCACTCTTGCCATAGTTGAAGCAGCTCACCATCGATGGGGTCGTCCCAGTGTCTCTCTTTCTGCCACAACAGCTGCACGATGAGCTTTGCCCTGGTGGTGAAAGGGATGATGAAGCCCAGCGGGTCATATTGTGAAGCGAGGATGCTGTAGATGTTCCTCATTGTTGGCTCGTGAAGAGCACCGGGCGACATCTGTAGCTTATCTGGTCAGATGAGCAGTGCCAAGCCAGTCCGAGTGTTGGCTCTTGGGATCTGATTTGTGAGCGTTAGCCACAGCTCACAGGTAGGTGATCTTGCTTCTGTGGGGAGATGGGCTATGGCGTCTGGGTAGTTACTGGCCCACTGCCTGATCTCAAAGCCACCTGTTGCTAACAGTTCTCTGATGTTGTCTACCAGAGGCCGTGCCTGTGATGGCGAAGGCAGGGACTGCAGGCAATTATCTACATAAAAGGAGTTGAGAACACAGTCCAGTACCTGCTCATTGCCCTCTTATGGTCTTGCACATGACGCTGAAGAGCATATGTGGCGCAACAGGGGCTGCAGGTGGTTCCAAACGGCAGCACACACCACTCGTAAATGTCTGGGCTGCGCTCTCTCTCCATGTCTCTCCAGATAAACCTCAAAAGGGGCGTGTCCTGGGTGATGAGTCGTACCTGGTGAAACATTCCCCGTATGTCCCCACTCACAGCAACAGGGTACTCTCTAAATCTCAACAGTACACCTATTAATGAGGGACCGAGTGTGGGGCCTGGTAACAGCTGGTCGTTAAGACAGTCCTGCTTATAGTGGAACGAACAGTTGAAAACTATCCTGGGCTTATTATTATGATGCACAATATGATGGGGAATAAACCAAGATTCATTTGTGCTGCTTGCCTCTTCAGGTGTGAGTTTTCTGGCATAACCTTGTTGTTCCAGTTTGTGTACTTCTGCATTGTACACACAGCTAAGTCAGGGTCTTTAGTTAGGCGCCTTTCTGTGGAGCGTAGGAGAGCCATAACTGATTCAGGACCAGCTTGTAGTTTAGAGGCGTTCTTACAGCGGAGCAGAGGAGTTGCATAGCGGGAGACTCCATCTACTTGAACACGCTCAGTCTTGTTCTGCAGCAGCTCCAATGCCTCTTTATCTTGTTTGGACCGTGTAACCTCCTTCTCTGATCGAAAGGGAAGGACATCTAGCTGCCATAACTTTTCCACATTGTGCTTCAACACTTGAGAGGGAGTTGGGAGCAGTGATGTGTGCAGACATGATGTCTCAGTGGGTTGGTGCAGGAAAGTAGCAGGACCCTGTATAGCCCAGCCAAGCTTAGTGTTCACAGCCACAGGAGTGCCTAGTGGACCGGCTTTGACAGGAGACAGAGGCGTAATGAGATGTGCATTGTCTGAGCCTATAAGAGCATGGCTGAACATCTTTGAAGTCTTTAAAGGGGACATCACTCAGATGTGAATATTTATGACGCAGAGTGTCCATGGGGCAGGATTGTTTGGCCAGATTGAGCTTTGTAGCAGAGAAGGCATTACTGATGTGATGTTTGATTTGAGGGCATCTGGGCTCACTTATTTCAAAACTGACAGATGCTCCCTGTAGCTCTGAGACTTCCTGTCTGATAGTCCTCAGTTTGAGAGATTCTGAGATTTTGTCTAACTGCAGGTAATGAAACTGCTGCTGACAAGACGATAGTCCTTTCTGATCCATCGTCCAGAATGGCATGTGTGGACAATGATTTGCCTTTACAGTGGAGTGTAACTGGCACTACTTTGAGCATAACTCTCCCTGAGTGTGTAGCCTGGTCTAGATACACCATGCTGGAAGCTGTACTCACAGTCAGAACACTCCTATTAGTGCTGGAGGATGCTTCATGGAGGACCTGCAGGTGTTGTTCTCCGCAGTATGGCACAGGGTTTCTTTAGAGTGCAGTTGTCAGGCTGGTGTCCCCTACCACATCTCCAACATCTCTTATTTTCATTTATCCAGCTAACAATCTGGACAGTAGTCAGCTTAGTGAAGTCAGGACAGGAACTCAGATAATGCTCTGTACTACTGCAGAAGGGACAATATGGCTTGAATTTCTCTCGTTTCTTGCCCTTAGAGGGATCAATCTTGTCAGAGGAAGCATGCTAGTAACTGCAGCAGGTGTTGGAGGTTTATTATTGCCATAGTAAACAGATGATGAAGACTTTGGCTGCTTAAACTGCTTCTCTTTGCGGTCTGAGCGAGGCTTATCGACTGTGCAGCTTTCAGCGGCTCGTCTGGAGATCTGAATGGCTTGTGATTTCCTCTCTAACCATTGGGAAAATCAGGGAGTGTGTACGTGTCGGCCGAGTTACTCTGCAGGATTCCCCTGGTTAGACAATATTCAGCAAAACTGTCTTGGTAGGAAGGTGGGAGTTTACTCAGTAACCTGTCCACATGAGAGCCACACTCAAGTTCACTCTTGGCTGCTCCCTCTAGAGTGTTAATAGTCCCACAAGACTATGACTGACAGAGCAAAGTCTTCAACCCTTGTGCATCTCCTGCTCTCACTGTGGGGGCTCGCAGAATAGTATTGATTTCACTTTGGACTAGTTGTCGTGGCTGTCCATAGCGCTGCTGTAGAGCCTGCATTGCTTTAGTATATGGAATGGGATCATGCACATATCTCTTGCGATTTGAAAATGCAGCAGGAAGCTTCAAATGATCTAGCAGGACTTGAAACTTATAGTCCTCAGAGAGATGTGGATGTGGGCCCAGCACTCCCATCTAGTCCTTCTTTAGTAAAAAGAAAATCGCTCTCCTTTCCTGAGGTGAAACTGACTAATTTAGGCTTGGAATGCCATAGGAGGAGGATATAGCCATTTCCATCAGGTTAGGTCTTTGAGCTGCTGGCAGGAAAGAGGAAACTGCGGTGCATTCTGGGGAGCAGCAGAATGAGTGCTCACAGGAGGCTGCATGTAAGCTGGATCCTGGTACATGTACGGAGTGCTCAGTGTAGGAGGCAACACTTGTGTAGAGTAAGGCTGACTCACAGGCTGGGCCTAATGGAGGAGGGCCTGGACCAGGCATAGGAAGTAATACGGGAGGTTGAGTCTGCATTGGCCTTGCATAGCTGTACTGCGCTACACTGGGTTGTGTAGGCCATACAGGATGTGAAGTAGGCCAGGTTGGGCCTCTCTGTTGCTGCTGCCACGGTGGATGTGGTTGGTCTATAACTGGGGCTGTAGGCCTGGATACCACTGCTGGTGTAGCTGTAGCTTGAGCAGAAGGTGAGGCATAAACAGACTGTGGTGCACTAGCTCCTCCTATTGGACTGAGAGCAGGTACAGGGGACTGAGGAGATGGAGGCCTAGCAATAGGCTGCACTGTTAGGGGAGGAGCTCGCTGCAATGTTATCTGATCAGGACCAGGTGAGGATGAGATGAAGGGAGAAATATGATCTAGCCTGTGCATAACAACATCTTGGATGGGTGGATTATAATCTGCAGTGAGCAAAGGTAGACTGCGACTCCGTGCCTGCTGGGACAGGGGCATTTGTGATGAGGCTCCACCAAGATTGAGAGATGCTTGCAGTGTGCTCTGTAATTCTCTCATTTGATCCTGCACTCGGGATACACATTGCTCCATCCTCCTTATTCTCTCTATCTCTGGTGACCTCTCAACTCCATCACCTAGTTGTGCTGAAGTATATTGGGGCTGAGCTGGTACAGCATTACTGCTCAAAATGTTCATGTTAGCATCTGGATATACTGAATTGGACTGATGGACAGGATAGGTGAGCACATAGTCATCCAGATGTCCTGGGAGATGATGAATCCTCCTTGGACGGACAGCTTGCTCTCCTTGATCATCTTGCCTGGATGTCGCCATTAGGAAATGTTGTCCACCTCAAATCCGGCTCGAAGGACCACTTGTTGAGGACGTGTGCGTATGCAAGTACTGGCTGAGGGGCAACGTGATTTTCCTAGCCTCTGTCAGAAGGCAGGTGACAGAAAAGATGAATATCCAGAGTCTCTGATGTATTTCCAGTGAACTTTATTTGAACAGCATCATTGAACAGTTTTATATGTGTGTGGGTTTGTGTGTCAGCGTGTGGTTTCTGTAAAAAGAACAGAAAAGGAGCAATTAAAATCAGTCTAAATGCAGGCAGTCACATAAACAAACACTCTGGAAATGGGCACATTTACCCAAAAATAATGTCGACCTCTAGTGGTCGGAAAAATGTACTGCAAGGGAACTGCACTCATTTCTGATTGGTTAGCGATTTGGTGACGCCAATTAGTGACGTCATGCATACCAATTAAGTAGGTGGGCTTAAGGTGCGCACCCTGGTGGACAAAGAAATTCACTGCACGTGAACAAAGGAAAACTTTGCAGACTAATTAAGGCCACATTCGAGGGAAAACGTCGTGTAAACACAGAAATAAGGTTACAAGTAGTCAAAACTAATTAAGTAACATATGTAAGTGCAAACATATATACAGAAATATGCAAATGAAGAAACACGTGCGGACTAAGGTGCCTCGTGCTGCACGTAACTAAACAACAAACACAAATATATAGGTGCATGGCTAAATAAGCATAATAATCAAACACAAGTGCAAATATGAACATAATACAACACTTACTTTTGGCATTGACGCACACGATAAACACAACACAAATCAACCACGCTCTCACAGGTAATACTGGGCAGAACAAGTTTCTAGAAGAAATGGGTCATACCATTACCGCGGGGGAACATGGGATAGTCCAAATTGCACTTTATCACAGGGGTTTTATACAATAACTATATAGCCCCCTGATTTATACTTTGTATTGTTGGATTTTATGCTTGAACGAAGAAATAACTGGGAAAGTTATAAGTAATTGCTATGTTTTAATGCAAAATGAATGTCTTCTAGGCTCATACTACATTTGAGATGTTTTACAATATAGTTCAGGCTGGTTAATAACAAAATATTTTTTCTTTAACTTTTGCTTTTGCTTTGAAAATAATGTATATGTTTGTGAATACTGTGCAAACATTGGGAATGACATAATCTCCTCCATATGTCAGTGTTCAGTCAGTGTATTAGTTGAGTCTATTGTTATATTTTTGGGGAAATGGTCTGATTGGTTTGTGCAGGGGGTCTGCAGGCTTATTTTTAAGTGTTCTTACCCACAGCGTTCCCGAGAATGTAGACTATGGCAGCGATAGAAAGATCCACCAGTACAGTCCCATGGCCGNTGGCATAACCTTGTTGTTCCAGTTTGTGTACTTCTGCATTGTACACAGCAGCTAAGTCAGGGTCTTTAGTTAGGCGCCTTTCTGTGGAGCGTAGGAGAGCCATAACTGATTCAGGACCAGCTTGTAGTTTAGAGGCGTTCTTACAGCGGAGCAGAGGAGTTGCATAGCGGGAGACTCCATCTACTTGAACACGCTCAGTCTTGTTCTGCAGCAGCTAATGCCTCTTTATCTTGTTTGGACCGCGTAACCTCCTTCTCTGATCGAAAGGGAAGGACATCTAGCTGCCATAACTTTTCCACATTGTGCTTCAACACTTGAGAGGGAGTTGGGAGCAGTGATGTGTGCAGACATGATGTCTCAGTGGGTTGGTGCAGGAAAGTAGCAGGACCCTGTATAGCCCAGCCAAGCTTGGTGTTCACAGCCACAGGAGTGCCTAGTGGACCGGCTTTGACAGGAGACAGAGGCGTAATGAGATGTGCATTGTCTGAGCCTATAAGTAGCATAGGCTGAACATCTTTGAAGGCTTTAAAGGGGACATCACTCAGATGTGAATATTTCTGGCGCAGAGTGTCCATGGGGCAGGATTGTTTGGCCAGATTTGAGCTCTTTAGCAGAGAAGGCATTACTGATGTGATGTTTGATTTGGGGGCATCTGGGCTCACTTATTTCAAAACTGACAGATGCTCCCTGTAGCTCTGAGACTTCCTGTCTGATAGTCCTCAGTTTAAGAGATTCTGAGATTTTGTCTAACTGCAGGTAATGAACTGCTGCTGACAAGACGATAGTCCCTTTCTGATCCATCGTCCAGAATGGCATGTGTGGACAATGATTTACCTTTTACAGTGGAGTGTAACTGGCACTACTTTGAGCATAACTCTCCCTGAGTGTGTAGCCTGGTCTAGATACACCATGCTGAAGCTGTACTCACAGTCAGAACACTCCTATTAGTGCTGGAGGATGCCTCATGGAGGTTCTGCAGGTGTTGTTCTCCGCAGATGGCACAGGGTTTCTTTAGAGTGCAGTTGTCAGGCTGGTGTCCCCTACCACATCTCCAACATCTCTTATTTTCATTTATCCAGCTAACAATCTGGACAGTAGTCAGCTTAGTGAAGTCAGGACAGGAACTCAGATAATGCTCTGTACTACTACAGAAGGGACAATATGGCTTGAATTTCTCTCGTTTCTTGCCTTAGAGGGATCAATCTTGTCAGAGGAAGCAGAGCTAGTAACTGCAGCAGGTGTTGGAGTTTTTATTGCCATAGTAAACAGATGATGAAGACTTTGGCTGCTTAAACTGCTTCTCTTTGCGGTCTGAGCGAGGCTTATCGACTGTGCAGCTTTCAGCGGCTCGTCTGGAGATCTGAATGGCTTGTGATTTCCTCTCTAACCATTGGGAAAAGTCAGGAAGTGTGTACGTGTCGGCCGAGTTACTCTGCAGGATTCCCCTGGTTAGACAATATTCAGCAAAACTGTCTTGGTAGGAAGGTGGGAGTTTACTCCAGTAACCTGTCCACATGAGAGCCACACTCAAGTTCACTCTTGGCTGCTCCCTCTAGAGTGTTTAATAGTCCCACAAGACTACTGACTGACAGAGCAAAGTCTTCAAACCCTTGTGCATCTCCTGCTCTCACTGTGGGGGCTCGCAGAATATTATTGATTTCACTTTGGACTAGTTGTCTTGGCTGTCCATAGCGCTGCTGTAGAGCCTGCATTGCTTTAGTATATGGAATGGGATCATGCACATATCTCTTTGCGATTTGAAATGCAGCAGGAAAACTTCAAATGATCTAACAGGACTTGAAACTTATAGTCCTCAGAGAGATGTGGATGTGGGCCCAGCACTCCATCTAGTCCTTTCTTTAGTAAAAGAAAATCGCTCTCCTTTCCTGAGGTGAAACTGACTAATTTAGGCTTTGGAATGCCATAGGAGGAGATATAGCCATTTCCATCAGGTTAGGTCTTTGAGCTGCTGGCAGGAAAGAGGAAAACTGCGGTGCATTCTGGGGAGCAGCAGAATGAGTGCTGACAGGAGGCTGCATGTAAGCTGGATCCTGGTACATGTACGGAGTGCTCAGTGTAGGAGGCAACACTTGTGTAGAGTAAGGCTGACTCACAGGTTGGCCTAATGGAGGAGGGCTGGACCAGGCATAGGCAGTAGTACTGGAGGTTGAGTCTGCATTGGCCTTGCATAGCTGTACTGCCCCTACACTGGGTTGTGTAGGCCATTGAGGATGTGAAGTAGGCCAGTTTGGGTCTCTCTGCTGCTGCTGCTGCTGCTGCCAAGGTGGGTGTGGTTGGTCTGTAATTGGGGCTGCAGGCCAGGATACCACTGCTGGTGTAGCTGTAGCTTGAGCAGAAGGTGAGGGCATAAACAGACTGTGGTGCACTAGCTCCTCCTATTGGACTGAGAGCAGGTACAGGGGACTGAGGAGATGAAGGCCTAGCAATGGGCTGCACTGTTAGGGGAGGAGCTCGCTGCAATGTTATCTGATCAGGACCAGGTGAGGATGAGATGAAGGGAGAAATATGATTTAGCCTGTGCATAACAACATCTTGGATAGGTGGATTATCTGCAGTGAGCAAAGGTAGACTGCGACTCCGTGCCTGCTGGGACAGGGGCATTGTGATGTGGCTCTACCAAGATTGAGAGATGCTTGCAGGGTGCTCTGTAATTCTCTCATTTGATCCTGCACTCGGGATACACATTGCTCCATCCTCCTTATTCTCTCTATCTCTGGTGACCTCTCAACTCCATCACCTAGTTGTGCTGAAGTATATTGGGGCTGAGCTGGTACAACATTACTGCTCCAAAATGTTCATGTTAGCATCTGGATATACTGGATTGGACTGATGGACAGGATAGGTGAGCACATAGTCATCCAGATGTCCTGGGAGATGATGAATCCTCCTTGGACGGACAGCTTGCTCTTCTTGATCATCTTGCCTGGATGTCGCCATTAGGAAATGTTGTCCACCCTCAAATCCGGCTCGAAGGACCATTGTTGAGGACGTGTGCGTAATGCAAGTACTGGCTGAGGGCAACGTGATTTCCTAGCCTCTGTCAGAAGGCAGGTGACTGAAAAGATGAATATCCAGAGTCTCTGATGTATTTCCAGTGAACTTTATTTGAACAGCATCATTGAACAGTTTTATATGTGTGTGGGTTTGTGTGTCAGCGTGTGGTTTCTGTAAAAAGAACAGAAAAAAGAACAATTAAAATCAGTCTAAATGCAGGCAGTCACATAAACAAACACTCTGGAAATGGGCACGTTACCCATAATAATGTCGACCTCTAGTGGTCGGAAAAATGTACTGCAAGGGAACTGCACTCATTTCCTGATTGGTTAGCGATTTGGTGACGCAATTAGTGACGTCATGCTACCATAAGTAGTGGGCTTAAAGTGCGCACCCTGGTGGACAAAGAAATTCACTGCATGCATGGTGAACAAAGGAAAACTTGCAGACTAATTAAGGCCACATTCGACGGAAAACGTCGCGTAAACACAGAAATAAGGTTACAAGTAGTCAAAACTAATTAAGTAACATATGTAAGTGCAACATATATACAGAAATATGCAAATGAGGAAACACGTGCGGACTAAGGTGCCTCGTGGCTGCACGTAACTAAACAACAAACACAAATACGTAATGTGCATGACTAAAAACATAATAATCATACACAAGTGCAAATATGAATATAATACAACACTTACTTTGGCATTGACGCACACGATAAACACAACACAAATCAACCACGCTCTCACAGGTAACACTGGGCAGAACAAGTTTCTAGAAGAAATGGGTCAACCATTACAGGCCGGGGGAACATGGGATAGTCCAAATTGCACTTTATCACAAGGGGTTTTATACAATAACTATATAGCCCCTGATTTATATTCATTGAGTTGGATTTATGCTTGAACGAAGAATAAACTGGGAAAGTTATAAGTAATTGCTATGTTTAATGCAAATGAATGTCCTTAGGCTCATAACTACATTTGAGATGTTTTACAATATAGTTCAGGCTGGTTAATAACAAAATATTTTTTCTTTAACTTTTGCTTTGCTTTGAAAATAATGTATATGTTTGTGAATACTGTGCAAACATTGGGATGACATAATCTCCTCCATATGTCAGTGTTCAGTCAGTGTATTAGTTGAGTCTATTGTTATATTTTTGGGGAAATGGTCTGATTGGTTGTGCAGGGGGTCTGCAGGCTTATTTTTAGTGTCTACCCACAGCGTTCCCGAGAATGTAGACTAGGCACGCATGAGAAAAGATCCCACCCAGTACAGTCCAATGGCCCGATAACTGCCTGCCATTGTGAAAGGACGATATGTGACAAAGTGGATTAACCAAGAGCCACACTATCAGAGAGAGAGAGAGAGAGAGAGAAGAGAGAGAGAGAGAGAGAGAGAGAGGAGAGAGAGAGAGAGAGAGAGAAAGAGGGGGGGGCAGAGAGAGAGAGAGAGAGAGAGAGAAGAGAAGGAGGGGCAAAAAGAGAGAGGAGAGAGAGAGAGAATAGAGAGGGCAAAGAGAGGTTGAGAGAGAAAAGGAGAAGAGGGGTGTAGGGAGAGAAAGAGAAGAGGTGAGAGAGAGAGAGAGAGAGAGAGAAGAAAGAAAGAAGCAGAGAGAGAGAAGGAAGAGAAAGAGGGAAACAAAGAGGGAGAGATGGGGAGAGAGAAGAGAGAGAAGGGGTAGAGAGAGAGAGAAAAGAGAGATGGAGAGAGGAAGAGAGGAAAAAGAGAGAGAGTGGGAAGGAAACAAAGAGGGAGAGACAGAGAGAGAAACAGAGAGAGAAGAAAGAAAGAAGCAGAGAGAGAGAGAGGGGGAGATAGAGAGAGAAAGAGAAAAAGAGAGAGAGAGCAAGAAGAAAGAGAGGGAGGAGAGACAGAATGAAAGAGAGAGTAAAAGAGAGAAAGAGGGATGGAGAAAGAGAAAAGAGAATGAAAGAGAGAGAGAATGAATAAGAGGGGTGTGGAGACAGAGACAGAGGAGAGAGAGAATGAAAGAAGAAGCAGAGAGAGAGAGAGCGAGAGAGAGAGGGCAAGAGAAACAGAGATGGAGAAGAGACAGACGGAAAAGAGAGAACGAGAGAGGGGGAGTGAGAGAGAATGAAAGAGAGAGAGAAAAGGAACAAGAGAGAGGACAGAAATAGAGAGAGGGAGAGAGAAGGACAGAAAGAGGAAGAGACAGAAAAGAGAAGTTACATTATTTCAGAAGCTGATTGTGACTCACCCCCAGGTAATAGCAGCGATCATCAGTAAATACATGAGATAGTGAACACAGCCGTCCCAATATGAGATCATGTGACCGTGGGCCGTGTTTATGTGTGGGTCCGTCTACAAAACACAAAAACATAAACACGTCTTAGCATTAAAGACAAAAAACACTCAGAAACGCACAGATTCGACACTTGCCTCTTTGAGATAAAACGTCACGAATCCGTCAATGATGTTGTCCTGCTCCAAGCCAATAATCAGATTGACGACACTGAGAAACGCAAAGACCGCATACGCTGCAAAACATCAAACGGTCAAAATAAAAAAAAGTATCATGAATTAAATGAGGAACTGTTTAAGCTTGACTGATTTTCTTTTCTTCCTGTTGCCTTTGTTTGGCGTACTCTTGGTTCACATTTTCATATCAGAAAGAAACGTTAAAATATATTTTATTTTTTGCATTGACTGTACAGAAGTAGCCTCTGTTTGTGATAAGAGACACACTTACAAACCTAAATCAAAACAGAGTCAACAGAAGTTAAGCAATGAAGATAAAGACTTAAAACAAACACTGAACTATGAGCACAGAACATGACACAATTTTTCATTCAGTCTCAGTGCTTTTGTGCATGGGACTATATTGTATTTATGTATTTCTTAAAGGTGCATTGTGTCATTTTCTGGAAGTGAAAAGTTATCTACACCTTTCAGTAGAATTAGGGGACCAGATGCGGCCCTCCACATCATTTTACACGACCTTCAAAGTCCTAAGGTTTACTAGTGCAGGAGTAATCTGGGTGTATTATTCTTTAGTTACTGACAAATCCTTTCATTAGATTAAGTAGATTTTTAGACTAATGCAGCTGTATATTCAGTGTCACTTCAATAAGTATACAAAAATCAAATATAGAGATTATTATGTGTAGTATGTCAAAGATTAGTAGTTAATTTAAGTTATAACTGGCCCCTCAAGGTCAACCTCGATGCCAATGTGGCCCTTTGTCAAAATGAGTTTGACACCTCTGATTTAAAGGAACCGCATTACTATGGAAACAAAGGTGTTCGAGCTCCTCCAAGCCAAATACAGTATTAGTCCTGTTTGTGGCCATGCAAGCCACTCAAAGTAAAAACACAGATTTTTATTAACTATTTAGTATAACAAAGATATCTAAAAATGACAAAAATGTGAATTTATTCAAGTTTATTTTTGGCCACAAAGTTGCGCAGTGCACCTTTAATGACATGTAATGTGCATGCTGCTAAACTAAGCAAAAGCAATTAAGCTTGCATCATACCATAAAATAGAGGATCTGATGGAGCCTTCTTGCTGAGGATGAACTGTCCTGAGATGCATAAAGTCACTAAAGTGGCACATCCAGCGTAGAACAATGCCTCAGCACTAAAACGACACAGGCACTTTATGTCAGAAGTTACACTAAACACAAATTAACCTTCATAAACTCACCTTTCACTACAAATGAGTGAGTTAGACAGATAGCATAATGGGATAGACGTGAGAGACAGCACAAAAACCCCGGTCCCTGCAGACGCACTCATGTTGCAGCTGGTCTGAGTCCGTGTTGGTGACAGAGAAAAGTGATAAAGTAGCGCTAATTTAAGATATCCTGGTAAAACAATCACATCTTGCAGGTTTTAGCAGAAGTTATAGCGGAGAACAAGAGCAAAAGGAATGTGTGCTGCAGAGGAGCGGGGACATGCTCGGTCTTGATGAGCTGGTCTGTCTGGGTCCACGCGCAGACTTCACTGTGACTTTCCCCTCTCGTGCCTCCTCCTCCTGCTAATGCTCAACACGCTCCACCAGCAGACGCACAATGCTATTCCTGGCTTATATTCATTCATTGATTAAAAACGTGCATGCTATGTTTTATGCAAGTTGATGGCTAGTTATTGTTCACTATAACACCTTTACTTACATTTTTTATACATTGTATTTGTTAGTAAATAAATACATAGCGATAAATACCCCAAATAAATAATAAATAAATGATTAACTTTCAAGTTGGTCTAACTTAACGTTAATGTTAAACCAATGGAGATTTTAAATTGCTTAATACCGAAAGTAGCGTTAATTAAGTCATATTTCTGACACTACAGAGAGATAACTGTTACATAAACTTACCAGTACTGACCCAGCAGTTTATTGGGCTGTTCCACGGCTGTTTTGTTTACATTTTTAATCGTTTTGTCTAACACGTTAATGTATTCCTATGGAAGTTCCGCTAAACTGACAACAAACATGGCGGGTTTACATTATTCCATGGTAACCACAGTTTTACACATATTGGTTTTACATCATATCGTCGAAGTTATTATTAATTAATTTATTTTATTTCAGTTATTAATATCCCACGTTTGACATGAGTTTACTGTAACGTTGTAAACTCATAATTTCAATTGTTTAAAATTCACCGGATAAATATTAGCTTATCTCCGTGTTGTTGTTTCTGTTGTGCAAATAAAGATTGATTCAAAACAGTTAAAACCTTTGCGCATGCGCTCTTCCGGGTGCATTAACAAACATCGAGGAGCGATGGCGTCGTCGTCTGCTGCGATGGACTGGACGTAAATAAAGATCAGATTTAACGACACCTTTTAGCCCGTGTCATTACCGCGTTCTCGTTAAAGAAAGTCCGCGGTGATGGCGACAGCGGGGACCGGGACCGGAGGCGGCGGTGGCCCCGGGGTCTGGCATCAAACCACATTGAGTCTGCGTCCAGCTCCGCGGCGGCTCAGGCTGTGGCTGCTCCCGGGCCGCCAGCCTCTCCCCCCGGCTGCTCACGGTAACGCTCACGGTAACGCCCACGGACTTCACCGGGAGCCCGTGTACAACTGGCAGGCCACGAAGAGCTCTCTGAAGGAGCGCTTCGCTTTCCTCTTCAACAACGAGCTGCTGAGCGACGTGCGCTTCATCGTGGGCAAAGGCAGACAGGCCCAGAGGATCCCCGCGCACAAGTTTGTCCTGGCCGCGGGCAGTGCCGTGTTTGATGCCATGTTTAACGGGGGCATGGCCACCACCTCAGCAGAGATAGAGCTGCCCGATGTGGAGCCCGCCGCGTTTTTAGCACTGCTCAGGTGAGACACTCCCGATAACAAATTAAAATGCTCATTAATCAGACAGGAACAGTCACCTAGCTGATTTTCACACCGCAAACACGATGTAGGTTTTTAAATCTGACAACTTCCTCTCATAAATCCTTGTATTGTGTAGCAATTACAGTCGATAAACTTATTTCTCAAACAGCAAAGTGAAACTGGAAAGGACCACCCAAGCACAGCCAACTGTTCAGTTTAGACAGTACACAGCATTCAACGCTTTTTTGTTGCATTTGTCTTATGCTTTCTAGTGGAAAACTTACAAAGTTTTTTGCCCCATCTTTAATTAAACTTAATGATGACATGAGGCCAATCTTAAGTTTAGAAATAACCTTTTTTTCCTGTTATTAACATCCTACTTCATAAGTAACTTAAAGGTCACTTCACAACATTGCAATCTGGCTATTTCTATTATTGACTAGACCCATTATGTTTTGTCTTACAACAAAACACTGCATTTAAATAAACATTTTATCTTAGATATTTTCTCATAAAGAAATGTGTGTTTGCAGTTTCAGCTTATAATATATTTATGTATTGAATAAATTAAGCTTACATAGTTTTTGAGCTCTCAATATTTATCAAATGTTCTGATTCTAGGTCTGGGCAAGATCCAGTCATTTCAAATTGTCAATAATTAAGTGGGATATTTGTTATTTTTTGCATGGGTGTTGCACAGCTAATCTGTCAGTTCAAAGTAAACATATGATTTGGAGCAGGAGCTAGACTTTGGAAGACGACTTTTGATTGTTTTCTGCTTTAAACGGCAGAGATTAGAAGCTTTTTTTGTGTGTGTTGTTTTTGAAAATGCTAAATAAAATCAAATTGAAAATCAAGATCATAATTGGTTCCCTAAATTGCCCAGCCTTGTCTGATTCTTCGCTCTTGTGGGGCCGGTTTTCATTATTTGAACAATTGACTTCAACGACTCTTTATGTACTAAAGTTTACTTGGCTTAATTCTGTTTTTGAGAAAAGAGCGAATGCGAATCACACCACTTGGAGTGTCGTGTCAGTGGAAAGCTTGAATGTTGATTTAATTTATGGTCCTATTTCTGTAGCAATGAATCACACTTCACATTTTGTTCCACCACATTCAGACTATTTTTCTGCACTTTGACGTGGCGGTCACTCTACTCTACTAAGACGATGCATTTTTCTCTGTCTTTAATCTGCTCTCTTGGGTTGATTTGTTGTCTTTTTAAGTTGCTACATCTGAAGAAGCAGACTGATATTCTCCACCCAGCGATAAAAGTCTGAATTATAATTATCCACAGATGGTAATTCTCTCATTTTGTATGATGGCCCAGAAATTACCATCATAAATCTGCTATTATTAACCACACCGCCTTATAACCCACATTTTTACAGCTGCAAATGGGTGTGTCAAAGAGTTGTCGAAATAAATGTTGTACGAGATGTTGTACGATAAGTAGTGAATGCTTTTAGTGCTGAGAACAGAAGGGGAGATGTTGTGCAGAATGTTTAGGTATGGATGTCTGGAGTTCAAATCAGAAAGCACAGACTGACTTTGTGAATATCTGTGAGAAAGAGTAGTTTTTAAGAGTATATGTCAGAGTTGACCTTAGCATTTTATGTAAACAGAACAGACTTTTTCCCACTTTAGGAACTTTTTTTTCATTTTTTTTTCACTTTTTTACTTTTAGTTCCAGTCCTCATTTTTTTCACTGAGCAGAAACTATAGACCAGGGCCACTATTAAGGCGTTTTTCCACAGAACTACCCTGTCCTCATGTTTGTGTTCACACAGCAACAGATCCTGAACGTGGGTCTAACTGACTTTAACATTAAAATCTGTTCAGTCTGGAACATTTAAATAATATTTTAGTGATGTTAAGGACACAAAAGTTGTCTTAAAAAAATTATGATTTACAAAACCTAAAAACACGAAAATTAACAACAAAATATAATCACCGGTATTCACTGTAGATCAAATCAAAGAATCAAAGAAATATATGTTGGGAGTTACTGCTTTTAAATCATTTTTTCTTATGGATAAGAAAAGTGTATTTAAATGTGAGAACCTATAAAACATGTTTCCAACAAAGTTAGTCTTGTAAATGTGTAATGTGTTTGTGTCACCAAAGGTTCCTGGTCTGACTAGAAAGTACCTGCCCAGAGCAGGAGCTAATAAAGTCCCTAGATTGTGGCCCTAGTCCATAGTTCCTGCTTTGTGTGAACGCTCCAAATGGGGACTGGCACTAAAAAAAAGTACAGGAACTAAAAAGCTTCCTACAGTGGGAAAAGGCCTATTATTAGGGAAGTTTTAATTTTGCAGTCGGACTAGGAACTTTCTTGGTGACACAAGCACATTTACAATACTTACTTAGTTTGGAAACATGTTGTGTATATACTGTATTAGACAAACTTCACGGGTTTACATTGTCTTTTTCCACAAATATGACATGTAGTGTAATTGTAACTTGTAAATCTGAGCCAAAATCCACATCAATGACAATGACACAGAAATCAGAATTCAAACTTGGTTAAATTATTGTCTAAACTCCCAAAAAACTGCGTCAGTTGTGCAAACTGTCTTTATATTTTGGTGCTTTTTGACAACACATGTAGAGGGATTCTGTTTTAGCACTTAAAATTACTTCCTGTAACTTTCAACTTTTGTCAATGTCCTCTTAGTTGGCAACCTAGCTGCTTAAAATCATATTTACCACAAGGACTATCACAAGATAAAAAGAAAAACAATTTGAGAATCTATCATGTGTGCTGTAGGTGTATTGGAACATTTTTATTTAAAACTGATTTTCATGCAGCAAAACAGGAAGTAAATATTTAAATCTGTCCAACTATTCTCTTGAGTTTGCAAACAAAAAGAATGAGTGAGAGCTATACAGTTCCAATAACAATACTATAAAAGACAGCCAAAATTCTGACCTAGCACATCATCTTCTTTTTGACCCAACCTCACATTTGTCTGTTGTCTTTGTGCCTCCGTTAAATTTTAAAATATGATCTTAATAACTTGTTTTTTAGGTTTCTGTATTCTGACGAGGTCCACATTGGTCCGGAGACTGTTATGACGACATTGTACACGGCCAAGAAGTACGCCGTCCCTGCACTGGAGAGTCACTGTGTGGAGTTTCTCACCAAACATCTCAGAGCCGACAACGCTTTCATGCTTCTCACTCAGGTAAACGTGAACTCAAAACAGACATTTCTAGATTCTCAACAGTGCATCTAGTCCATACATTCGCCTCATTTTAAGCATTTGTTTAAACCCACATTTCTGAGCAATTGTTTTGGTTTGAACTTTTTTTTTTAATTGTGGAATATTTTCATCTGTTTTTCAGTCCAGGTTTTGTAAATTCAGCTTAAAACCACATTCTTATTTTTGCAAGAATTGAGTTTGGATTATGTAGAGCGCATGGTGACACATGTCTATGTCTATGTCTATGTTGATTACCATGCTTCAATTATAAAAATATCATTTCTACCACCGCCAGTTTATTGTCAGATTGTCACAGAGTACAACAAAAATGTTTGGAGTCAGCCCTAGGGCCGCTGCACTTTTTGTGCGCCGCCCCTCGCTCCTCTGAACATGAAATGCAAAGCATACATACAAAAAAAACATGACATAACAAAACACATTACACGTGGTCACACAATGGGATTTTTTGTGAGGAGTGGGTCAGAGAAAGAAAGGATTAATATTGTTTATGTATTATATTTTTGTTCTGTGTTTTATCCATGAGTTTGTGATTTTATTTCACATGTGAATAGCTGCTTTAAACAATTATAAGAACAGCTTATACAATGCAGTATATATTGCTTTAGTCAAATAAGCCTTGGCTGTATTATGCGCTACTTTTTTAATGCTTTTGTCCTTAACAGTTTAATAATATTTGTTGTTTTGTACAGGCAAGATTATTCGACGAGCCTCAGCTCGCAAGCCTCTGTTTGGATACAATAGACAAAAGACTGGAGATGCAATAACGCAGAAGGATTCACAGACATTGACCTTGGTAAGAGTTTATTCTTTAGGTAGTTATTGTGTTGATTCAGTGGCCAGTATAGATCTTACCTAATATTGTGATTATACTTTTTTAAGGATACTTTTTTACCTAATTATTTGCCTCTTCCTTCTCCGTGTAGATACTCTGTGTGCCGTGCTGGAGCGGGACACTCTGAGCATCAGGGAGAACCGTCTGTTTGGGGCGGTGGTTCGCTGGGCCGAGGCCGAGTGCTACAGGCAGCAGCTCCCCTCACGTCCGAAAACAAGCAGAAAGTTTTAGGAAAAGCTCTGCCCTCATACGCTTCCCGCTCATGACCGTGGAGGAGTTCGCTGCAGGTAAGTTCACTCATCAGTTCATTTAATTTTAGGTTATGGGCCTCATTCACTCATTTGTCATTCATTTCAAAGCCCGATTTTTTAAACAATTTACCATAAAAAACTTTCTAATTCTCACGCTTTGTCATTCCATCTTCAGGCTGCTTTAGCTCTTTTGCTTTACTTTTTTCGGCACATTTGTTTTTTGTGCGTCAGATATTTTGTATATGTATATTGTTTTCTAAACAAATATGATATGGGGGAAATCAAACGTTAGATACTGTCGTGATTGGGAAAGTGTGGAGTGTTTCGTTCGGATTGTAAAAGGCAACAAAAGAGTTTATTAATAAGCCAACAACACCTTTTAAAATTTCCATGATTGTTAAAAACAGTAGTAAAATGGTTTGTAATAACTTTTAAGGTTTATTCAGCTTTTTTCTAAATTAGCCGTTGCTAGGTAACAGAGCCTGGCACTGTCTGGCTGTTCTGATTGGCTGCTGAATTTATGCTGCGTTCCAGGGAACTGGGAACTGGGATATTTCCCAGTTGAAAAATACCAGTTCCCAGTTCAGAGTGTTCCAACCTAATCAACTCGTAGGAAAACCTTATGGCTAATGCTAACCTTTAGACTAAACAAAAGTAACGTTAAATAACCTGTAACCAATGTTTACATCGTTTTTGTGGCAGTTAAACCCCCAGATTAATTTATTGTGGTGATTATTGAGCTCATATGTGAAGTGGGGCTTCCTCGACCAGGCGGTTCACAAAGAGGTATTTACCAGTTCGAGTGGCGTTTCAGCGCATTTGTTCAAGTGGGAAGTGGGAAATATCCCAGTTCCCAGTTGCCTTGAACGCACCATTACTGGGTTTGGAAAAGTTTTGGAAAACGACAACAAACAGGGCTTGAGAGAGACCATTCTGTCCGTCGTCAGGTTTGCACGTAAGTCAACGTAATTATTGCTAGTAAAGAACTAAATGCGCCACAGTTATTTTTAAGTCAGTGAGCCGTCGCTCGCTGCTTCTCTCTCCTCAGCAGAGCGGAGGGAGGAGCTGATGCTAGTTCGGCTGCTGTGCGTGTCCGTCCACTCCTGTCTGTTGTTTGGCCCAAAGTGCTCCGCACTTGTGGACCCACGGGAATAATGATCCAGGATTCATCTTATTTTGCTCACATTTGAGTTTTTAAGAAAAGGAATTACGCGCGAGCACACGCGGTACCGCTAGCCCAATGCTGCGTTAGCTTCTATCAAACTTTTTCCGAGTTGTCAAACGGCTTTGTGCGACTCATTTGAGCAGCAGCTTCGTTACAAAATGTGCTAAAACTCTTCTACTCTAACTCCACATCGTGTCCAGATAGAAGACAGTTTGTGTAAGAGTTAAAAGAAGCTAACCATGATGCTAACTTAACTATTAGTTAATACTTTATAAGAACTTATTAAGTAGCGTTAGAAAAAGCATGAACAAATGATTAATTAATAATGAAAACTTTATGACGGCTAACAATACCCAAACCCTAAATCCAAACTGAAAACTCATTTATTAAAGTGACACCATGCAACACTTACTACTGGAGATGAAAAGTCAACTTTGGAACATTCCTAAAAAACAACCACTATTATGTAAAATGGTTTCTCCTAAAATTTTAACCTGGTTATAACTGTCTTCTCTAATCATTAGTTAGGTTTTATTAAAAATGATTCTTGCATGTTTGAGTAATCTTGTTTTGTCCTGCAGCTGATGACTGAGTTCTCAGAAAAGCCCCGTCTTCACCTACCACCTATCCTCGACCACTTATTAATGTTTAAATGTGATTAGATAAAATATTCAGATTAATAGTAAAGTATGTTTGGTTCAAAATAGTCACAAAGACTGTAAAACAATCAAAATTACAAGTTTAAAATCTGCTGCTTGTTACATTAAAATTGTACAATGACGAGGCAGAGCTCATCAGTTCATTTACAGGAAGCTATAAATTGAGCTTTTATAAGTTGTTTTATATCCATTTTGTGTTTTAAACTAAACAAAATATAAATTACATATCTGCTTATATTATAGTTTATTCTTAAATACACAGAAAAAACACATTAGGTCCGCTTTAATGGCAATCAATACATTTTATGCCACAATGGAAAGAAACATGGCTAAAAGAACAGCATTTCTATGAAAACATACAGAACAAAGCCCTCCTTCAAGTCATATAATAGTCTTATTTTTTTGGTCATGCAAGCCTACTAAAAGTAAAATGTAGGGCTGTAGTTCTTGTCATTTAGTTGATTAATTGTCGATGGAGTCTGTTCGACCAAAATGTTATTAGTCGACTAATTATTGTATTTAGTTTATAAGGAATTTGTATTAAACATCAACAGTAACAGAATCATTGTCTGATCTGCCTTTTTTATATAAACACACTGTTTCCTCTTAATTTTCTGTTTAAACTATAGTTTTTGCATGAACTACATATATTATTAGTCTTTTTGAGCAGGTTTCTTGCAGAGTTGTCACAATACTCAAATTGCCAACCCGAATTTGATACTAAGGGATAAACGTGATTCTCACAGTGAGAATTAAAATGCCTTTTCAAGAAACTTTTCAAAAAAATGTACATTTTTATGAATTTTTTAAATATCAGAATTTGTTATAATTTTTTGTCCCAGTAATGTTATTTCGACCTAATTTCGACACCAGTTTTAGCAATGAAGGACAACTCTACTTTAGCTTCAGAGCTTATGCCACGCCCCTTTTTAGTCGATTAATCGGTCGATGGGACATGTTTTTAGTCGACCAAGAATTTCTTTGGTCGACTACAGCCCCAGTTAAATGACAGATTTTTTATTTATTTAGTCGAGCAAAAACATATAAATTACAAAACATGTCTTTTGTAAGTCTAATTTCTAGTAAGTTACAGGGTGCAGCTTCGCCTTATAAATGTTTTCATCCATTTATTTATAATTTGTTTATTTATGATTAAGCATTTGTTCACGCTTTATTAAGGCTAACAAAGGTGTAGTTATTATGAAGTGATACAAAGGTATATTTCACATTTGTCTAATACCTAAATCTCAACTCAGACACGTTTAAACACATTTGACATTTATGGGCTGAATATTGGCGTTGCACGACATTAAAAATACTCAAGATGTTCATTTTTGTCAGTATCACCCACCCCTAATTCTATGTAGCTCCAGTTAGACGTAACAGTTGTTCCCGATGTTGTGAATGAGGCCCATCTCCTCAAAGTTACTGTTATAACCAAAGTCCATCCACAGACACACATATTCTCTCTTGTGCGACAGGGCCTGCGCAGTCTGGGATTTTGTTCGATCGGGAGGTGGTAAATCTGTTTTTACACTTTACAGTAAACCCAAACCGAGAGTCGAGTACATAGACCGGCCGCGCTGCTGCCTCCGCGGAGAGGAGTGCAGCATTAACAGGTTCCAGCAGGTGGAGAGTCGATGGGGCTACAGCGGCACCAGCGACCGAATCAGGTGAGAGAAAATGTCTGCGTTTAACCAAATGTGACTCTGATGATTCTAGGTTTATTAAAAGATGGTATTATGCTAATTTACCCATGTTACAATGACTTTTCTGAACCAAAAACACACATTAAGTTATGTTTTGTTTCATACCCTGCATATAGGCAGCATTTGTCACTTGAATTAAAACACATCGATCCTTCTTATGATGTAACTGTGTGGTGATACAGAACTATACAATAATAGGCCTGTAACTGTCTAAATTTCACGTTACAGCTGTTGTTTTAGCCTCGTATAAACTTTTACCACTCAGTAACAACATTTTAACAAGACTACAACTCAAAGAAGTCCATTTCAAGTAATATGGGACCTTTAAAGTGTGTGACACTTTTTAATAGATAAGCCCAGTTTGCACACATGGTTGCCAGGTAACAGTTAAAGATTTTCTACTGTGATGGCAAAAACTTTTTAAACCTAAGTTATAGTTGAACCTAAATAAAACATGGCTAATCCTTTGATATTTTATCATTTTCACCACATTTTACTGAAAATGTTGCCCAACCTGTCACATGCATTAACCTGTCCGATGGATTCTCAGAATAACTGTTGAGTTCACAAACTGTTTCAACATCTGCAATGTTAAAATACGTTTAAACCTGCTGCTGTGTGTGGCAAAGTGTGGGATCTCCAACCCTATCACATCTTAAAATCAAGAGGATGGGAACATGATTAATGACAGTACTAACCCTATTTTGTCCCGCCACTTTTCTCGGAAGTGCACTTCCTGTTTAGCTCTGTTAAGGCTGCCAGCATGTTAGTTTGTCAGTCTAGTGGGGCAATTTCAAATAGATGTAATGACAGTTAAAATAAATCCATCGACTGAATTCTACAGGCTAAGTGCAGCTAAACAGGAAGTGCACTTCCTAGAAAAGTGGGCGGGACAAAATGGGGTCATGCAATGTAACTTAAGTGGAAGCCACAACGGCCTATTTTAGCTAAATAATTTTCCGATTCTGATACAGGTGTAGCAGGTCTGGAGAGTACAATGAGAAATGAAAAATGAATGGCACAACTTATTTTGGCCAAAAATCACTTGTTATGCTTTGAACTGTTTAAAAGAAAAAACAAATAAACATTGTAACACGCAAGCAGACTCAAAATAATTCCAAATGCCTTAAATTATAATCTGTTAATCCTTTCTTTTGTTTCTTTGTCTCTAGGTTTAATGTGAATAGAAGAATATCCGTAGTTGGTTTTGGCTTGTACGGTTCGATACACGGACCAACGGATTATCAGGTTAACATACAGGTACACCTTGTTTGTTGTTGAAGATACTATTATGCTTTACTGAGAAACGACAACACTGGCAGGAAGAATATTCGTAGTTTCTACCCTAAAGTCATTGATTGATTCTTGAATTCCCTCTGAAAACGAGATGATTCAACTAAAGGGGTTTATCCTCACAGAAAAATAAAGAAGTTATAAATAATGTAATCTATTGTATTGCCTTGTTTGCCCTGACGAAGACCCGTAAGGAGTCAAAACGCGTCAGTATCTTGTTTTCTCGTTCGTGTTGCTGCAGATCATGGAGAGCGACAAACGCATCACCCTGGGTCAGAACGACACGGGCTTCAGCTGCGACGGGACGGCCACCACCTTCAGGGTCATGTTTAAAGAACCCGTGGAGATCCTACCCAACATCAGCTACACGGCCTGCGCCACGCTCAAGGTGGGATTATAACACTGTTTTTTTTATTTAAAGGTCTGTAAATATTTCGAATTTAGATAATATTGTGATATCTGTTTTGAAGATTTGCAAAAATAGAATATTGAGTACATGGTTTATATAATAAAGAATGCTTAAAAATTGTTGTTTAACTTCTCATTCTGGCCTATTTTCCCTCTCACGTCTGTTTAAAATCGGTAAAAATTAAAGCTAAAGCCGTTTCTTTCACCTTTGGAGCACAAGCAAATGGCTGGAGTCTTTGTGAAGCTGTAACTCTGTAGTTTTAGCTTCTGAGTCTAACAGGCTCTGATCAGAAGTGAGAACTTTCTCCACACAAAAGAAAAACAGAAACTAATTTCCGCCTACATTTTTATTTGGTAAATATCAGGATTGGTAAAGCTGGTGTTGACAGCTGATACCTGAATGACTCTAGATTTGGCAGATTTTGGGTTTTAACCATTCCTCTGTAAAACCTGAAGGCAACTGAGGTAAAAATAACCTCACTGAACAAAAAGGACATTTTCAAGAAAAAACTTTAAAGGGGGAAAGATAAAATGAAGAAAGTTATAACATTGTAAATGATCAAATAAGTGTAGAAGGTGAAATTTTAGTCAATTAATTACTCATTGGTAACCTGGCTCACACTAGATCTGTGTTGAACACTCTGAAAGCGTTCGGGAAAAGGTTAAATGTTTACTGAAATACTTCAAGCTGATTGGGTGTGGGGCCTACCTTATTTGTGCTTAGCCAATCACAGCAACAACTCGTAATGGTGTCTGCGTGAGATAGAACAAGTACGTGTCACACACATACTGCTCTTCTTTTGAAAAGAAATTTCTCCGTATTTCTGCTAAAACTGCATCAAAAGCAGCAGAAACACATACATCCACGAGAGCAGCTATTTTTGTTTAGCTTGAAAGATGATTTATTTCAAGTTTGTGAATTCACAAATATCATCTTAGTTGTCAAAATATTGATTATTTGGCAACTCATAATAAATAGTTGCCAAATAATAATGCAAAATTGTTCAGAATTTTTTTTGTATGAAAATACCTCTGAGTTTGTGGTCTTGTGAGAGCAGTTTGAGTCAAATATTTGGTGAGAACATTGAGACACTAGTTTTGAGAAAGGAAGACATTTCAGTCAACTAATTGTCTTTAAGTCGACCAAAAATGTCTTTAGTCGCTTTTAGTCTTTAGTCTGCATCATCTTTATTGTTGTAATTTCTCTGTTTAGGGCCCCGACTCTCACTACGGCACCAAAGGTTTGAAAAAAGTCACTCAGGAGTCCGTGACTGGGACCAAGACCACGTTTTTCTTCTTCAGTTCTCCCGGAAACAACAACGGCACATCGGTGGAGGACGGACAGATCCCAGAGATCATTTACTACTCTTAAAAACCCCAAAACGTGACATTGACTGAACCAGGAAGACCTCAGAGAGCGACCGGAGAAGCAGGACCGCTGGAAATTTAGTGCCTCGCTATTTGAAAATGACAATAATACTCCTCCCATGGACTTGAGATTGTACATGCTGTGTCCTTGTACAGACAAACAGACAAACGCCCATAGATACGTCAATGAAGCTTGTGGATGTCGTCTTATGTATAAACACCTCACCTCATCTGGAATCTACAGTTAAGCCCAAAGCTGTTCACACCTTTTTTCATTTTAAAGTGATTTTGTGCATCGTTGTCATGTATTTCTCCAAAGAAATATTCTCTTTGTAGATAAATGTGAGAAGTAGGGCTGCACAATTTAGGAAAATATCTAATTGTGATTTTTCTGACCAGTATTTTGTATTATATTTAGTTTAATCAATCAAATTTCACTCACAATTTGAGCGTGCCTAGAAGATAAACTGTCAGTGAGCAAATGAATTAATAAAATAGTCATGTTTTAAGACATGTTCGTTCAGATATAAGCTACAGAGTTAACAGCTTTGATGCAGAAAATGAGATTGTAGATAATAGTTTGTGAAAGAAATTATGATACTTAAGTAACTGATTGGATTTCAATTAATCGTGCAGCCCTGGTGAGAAATAACGGTTGGTTAGCACTGCTTTAAGTTAAATTATTCACTAAAATCAACTTTTTTTGGCTGTTGTGTTGTGTCTGTGCTGTTTAAAAGCATTATTTGAGTCGATGACTCTATTTTACTTAGTAACTAGGCTAAACTGAAGCTTTTCTGTCAAAACAGTCAAGTGTGATAGCTCCAAGGGACTGCAATTTTGTTCTCGTTTTTAACCTTTTAGACGCTGGAGTTTTTCAGTTGAAACACATTTCTGGAAATATAAAGTCTCAAAACTTTGACCTGGAGAATCTAAACTAATATTTCTCTTTATTAGTTTAGAAAATCGCTGGTACAGAGCTGCGTTTAGTATTTTTCAAGCTTCTGAAACTTACAAAAACATAATTATTGTCCGACCAAGACTCCATCGACCGATTAATCGACTAAAGAACTACAGCCCTAATTTTGTTTCTTCTTTAACTTCTGATAAAGGTTTTCTTAAAGGCACAGTCACTGTTTGATTATAACGATCTTGAAGTTACAAATTTGCTTCGTTTGCTCTAAAACTTTACAACTGTGGCCAAAAGAAGTTGATTTAGTGTACTTAAAGGTGGAAATGACTGAACAAAATCATCTTTATGTGATTCAAACTTGTCTCATTATTGTCACTACGTTGTTTTTGCACATTTCCGCTTCTGCAAAAATCTCAACTGTTTCTCTAAACTTAGGCACTTTAATACATGTTTATACTGTTCTGTTGCATCTTTTCGTTCTGGTGCTGATCAAGATTAATAAGAATAGATTTGGGCTTAACTATAAAACTGCTCAAACTGACACCGACGCCGTTATTTGTTTTGGTTTTATGTGTTTCACCGTGCACTGATCTGATTTCTGTTTCTGGCATCGTTTCTGCTACATATCTGTGTTTTTGAACATTACATTTGGTACATGCTGTAATTTATGAACGCCTGAAGAAGACACTATTGAAAATAAATCAACTCCTAATATCAGATGTTTTAAGTTACTGTGGACAGAAGAAAGAAAAGATGTCTACGCTTTAAAGATGTGGCACCTGATTTTCACACAAAACATAAGTTAAGTAATTTAAGGTTAATCTACAGTATTAATCACAACTAATCAATTATCAAATTCATCGTCAACTAATTTAGTAATCAAATAATTGTTAGTTATGCAAACATTGTTGCTCCCACCTCTCTCTTCTCTCTCTCCCTCTTTCTTTCTCTGTCTCTCTCCCTCTCTGTCTCTCTTCTGTTTCTCCCTCTCTCTCTTCTCTCTCTCTTCTCTCCCTCTCTCTTCTTTCTCTCTGTCTCTCTCTCTCTCCCTCTTGTCTCTCTCGTCTCTGCCTCTCTCCCTCTCTCTGTCTCTTTCTCTCTCTGTCTCTTTCTCTCTCTGTCTCTCTCCCTCTGTGTCTCTTTCTCTCTCTGTCTCTCTCCCTCTGTCTCTCTCCTCTCGCGCCTCTCTCTCTCTTCTCTGTCTCTCTCTCCCTCTGTCTCTCTCTCTTGTCTCTCTCTTCTCTCTCTCTCTTTCTGGTGTTTCAGATGCTAAACTCAACACAAAGGCTCTGGCTCCATCTGCTGGACAATTGTGAATATTGGCTAAAGAGGAATTTCTCCAGCTGCTTCCTCTTTATCAGTCTTAAAAGAGATTTAATAAGTTTTTAACCTTGTTGTAACTGCCTTCTTAAAGTTTTATTAAGATTGATTCCTGCATGTTTGAGTAAGCTTGTATTATCCTGCAGATCTATCTATAGATATAGGTATAGATATAGATAGAATGGTTTATTTAGCACATTTTCTTCACAGACAGATGACTTTTTCGTAAGTGCTTCACACAGTAACGTCCCCCTCTCTCAGTGATAGCAGCTGCCCTGGTTCACCTCAGCAGAAGCGATTCTACTAAACACCTGGCGTCTCAACCTCCGACCAACACCAAGCCTTCCCTAACCTGCATGTTATTGGTTGGTGGTAAACCGGAGTGCCCGGAGGAAACCATCCAGACGAGGGGAGGAACATGCAAACTCCACACAGAAAGGCCCGGGCCGTGCAGGAGTCGAACCTCCGACCTTCTTGCTGTGAGGCCAGAGCGCTAACCGCTCTGCCACTGTGAAAGGTAAATTACTGATCTACATTTTCATTCCTAAATACATAGAAAAACACAGTAGGTCCCCTTTAAGATTACACTGTGTAACTTTGTGGGGGTTGAAAATTAAATATATAATTTTAATGAATTAAAAAGGTAAAGGCATGATTTACTGGAATGCTTTAGCTACAGGAATAAGGTTTCTATGGAAATAAGAAAGCGAGACACAAAAGAGTCGATTTTAGAAAGGTGCAAGCCTGCTCAGAATAAAGACACACCTATTCTATTCTAAAAAAAAAAAAAAAAAATAATAATAATAATAAATAGCATTGTTCAAGTCATTTTTTATCTGTTAAAAAGTTACACGTTGTACCTTTAAATGTGGACATAAAGTTTGAAAATTCACTTTTCTGAGTTTATTATGTTATTGTTCTATCATCATTAGTTTACTCAAAGTTATATTTTATTGATTCATGCATGTTTGAGTAATCTTGTCTTGTCCTGCAGCTGACGCTCGAGTGCTCAGAAAGATCCTGTTTTCACCTACCACCTTTCTCCGCCCACTTATCTGCATGTATATATCATCAGTCAAAAAAATAAAGTAAAAATCTGATTTTTAGTGAATGTTGGGTTCAAAATTGTCATGTAGCCACTTCCCAACAGTTTCAGGTCAAAACAGTCAAACCTCCTGTGTCTCAGTGCCATTTCTAGACTCTTACGTGCCATTATGTTTGCTATGCTATGTTTGTGGATGACATTTACAGGTTTAGCTTCACTTTTAATTCATAGAGAACACAATAAATTACAGTTTTTCTCTCCCGAAAGACAAAGACATTCCTGCTGGTTTTGGTTAATTTATCTCGTGCATGTGTAAAGTCTCTTCTGCTGCTGCGTCGAGCCTCTTTGTGTCGCGCCAGAGTCGATGTGATGTGACAGCTCTGGAGACAGTCTGCCCCGGGACATGTCCTTGACTGTGGTGAACTCATGCACAGTCACAGTCACCGCTCCAGCGCTCCCGGGGTTGCCAAGTCCGCGTTTTTATACCGACTTTGGGCTTTTTTTTGGAGTGTCATGTTCACGTAGGCTTACAAAAGAGGTTTGGTTTGATCCACAAAAATAAAAGCTCTAATTGCTGGGGTATAGATTTTTTTTCTGCGTAATTTCATGTTTTAAGGGAAGACATTACAAACAAAACTCTTTTTTCCACCCATTTCCTTTTTTTCCCCCAATCTGCTCCTCAAAATGATTTATTAGCCTCTTTTATTGTATTTCATCCAGAGAGTTATATTGACCCTATTTTGTCCCGCCCACTTGGCTTGGAAATGCACTTCCTGTTTAGCTCTGTTAAGGTAGCTAACGTGTTTGTTTGTCTGTCTTGTGGGGCAATTTTAATTAAATATAATGACAGTTAAAATAAACCCATCGACTGAAATCTACAGTCTAAATGCAGCTAAACAGGAAGTGCACGTCCTAGAAAAGTGGCGGGACAAAATAGGAAATGCTATTTGGTTTACAGTTCCTGCAATATCACCCTCTAAAGTAGGTCCACTACCAACTTTAAAATAAACAATCAATCATTTTATTTCAAGCTTGTTTGTCAAGATAATTTACCCCGTTTTTTATATTTCATCCATCAAATTAACAAAGCTAACACAATCTGTTTGATAATGTATACATTCCTTAATCAATACAACTGACAGTAAAGCTCGAAAAGTTGTGGGAAGAAGCTGAAAAAAACTTTTTTAATTCCTCCTCCATATACATACTGTATTTCTAATGTGGTTGCACAAAAACATTGTCATGGTTGACACATAAATTAGCTGTATACGTTTTTAGAATGTAAAAAAAAAAAAAAACTTACATACGTAATCAGATAATATGATGTATCACTATTATGTACATTGTGCATGATTCAGTGAAAACATACAATCAATAACAGAACTGCTTTGCTAACAAAAGCAGTTCTGCATGAATTCAACCTCATAGTATAATGAGAAAAAATAATTTCTTTGTATTCAGCATTAAACTGGTAAATTGTTGAACATTTTTTAAGCTATTCCATAGACAAACACCACAAAAGCCACCACCTCAAAAGCTAAACAATATATCCAAAATTCCCTTTGTAAAAAGAACTTTTGTATCTAATGTGTCAGCAAAATTCATCAATAAACTTAAACTTAGCTCTGTCCATTTTTGTGAATATACCGGCCCTATAAAGAGCAATTTTGTCCATTTTTTCACATAAAACGCCTTATTTCAATATGAAAACATGACGACATGATGATGAAAAACTGGCAATATAAGTATTTTTTCCTGGATTTATGTGAGTAAACTACAGCACACCAGTGTCTCTTCTTTCTTTTACACATTCCGCTGTGACTTACAAAGTTTAATTCATCCATTACTTTGGCTTCTTCTTCTTTTTTTTGCAAAGGCTCGGTAGCTTGTTGCTCTCTGAAAACCTGGCAACCCTGATGTCTCCCACTGTCTGAGCACAATACACACATAAACACACACACGGACCCACAAAAGCCCTACAGCCTGCTCCGACCTACATCTGTTCTGAGAGGGAGCAGAGCGGGTGCGTGACTGGGGTTGGTCTGGGACAGTGGACCCCAGAGGACAGAGCACCATGTTCCTTTAGCACCAGCCGTAAAACTGTATTTACTCTGCTGTTTTTGTGGAATAGCCTTGATGTTTTCAAGCCTGACAGTGGTTTTTGCAATAGGCTTTTGAAATGATAGCTGCAGGTAGAAGAAAAATCAAACGGACAAACATAAAGAATGTTACCTTGAAATAGGCAAATATGGGGCCTCCTAAATACACTTCCCAGTCTTCAAATGTAGATACACCCCTGCTCCTGCCAGATAAATACACTCTTCTCTGTTATCTTCAGTATTTTTGGTTTGCTAGCAGATTACTTCAAGGCATAAGGTCCTTTGTTGTTACGACCATAAAGATGTAAATTTATAACTAATTCATATGTCTCCGGTTCAAAATGTGTCTTTTAAATGTTGTATCATTTGCCTGAAATGAGTAAAATAGGCAGAGGAGGGTAGAGACGGCAAATGTGTAAACATATAAAACAGAAGGTCGCAAGGCAAAATCTGGGGGTCACTAAATGATTTGAAGATGTAAGTTTATTTTGTAAACATTATGTCAATTTTACTCTGTATTTATTATCTTTATTCCACACTTGAATACATTAATAGTTTATTTATACAGTTTACTCAGACAGATGTCTTTCAAAGTGCTTGACAGCGGCCCTGAAGAATTCACCTAAACAACTGGCGCCTCAACCTCCGACCAACAGTGTTTCTTAACCTGCATGTTAACTTGGTAATAGTAAGCTACTGTTGTAGCCACAGCTGCCCTGGGGAAAACTGACGGAAGTGAGGCAACCATTTAGCACCAACCATTCACACACATCAGATCCAGACTAGACAATGTGGGTGAAGTGTCTTGCTTAAGGACACAGTACGTTTCTCTTCTGTTTGTCCCACTGTGGCCCCTGTGGTTCCTCCACTGGGTTCCCATCCAAGTACTGCCCAGGCCCAACATGCTTAGCTTCAGAGATCTGACAGGAACAGGCTTTGACAAACTGCTGTGGCCACATTTACATGGTTATTTACATTAAAAACAATATGTTATATTGAATTTCAATCATAAACACAACAAACTACTAATTAAAACCAGTTTTGAAATAATTTACCTTTTAGAAGCTTGTATTTAATTTTGCTGTAGGGTCAATTGCTGACATGGTTCTTTTAAGGATCCTGGCCTGAAAAGTTTGGGAATCCTGACTAAATCCTGACTGTCTAAAGTTACTTGTTTGAGTATTATTACTCATGTAAAGGTAAAACGGACATACTCAAGTAAGAGTGAAAAAGTCAGAGAAAGTAAAAGTAGTAACTTTATGAGTAACTTTCTGAACAGTAAATCTGATTTATAGCTTGAAGTTAATCTAACTGAAGTCAAAATATGAATAACAAAATTCGATATAAAAAGAAACACAAATCAACCAAACAATTTTATTATTAGCCTTTGTGTTTTGTCATTTAAATGTACTCACAGTGAGAAAAGTGGAGCGAGGAGTGAATCCAGACAGAGACTCTGTCCTACAACATCTGAGGAATTTCAAGAGACATGAGGACAATGTGCACAAATGAGCGTTATTTATTCAAAACCTTCTTACTATGAGCAAGCATTCTAGTTTAGTATACATTTGTCCTTCTACATGCAAATAGTCTATTCAAAAATCATTGTTCTGACTGCTGGAGTAACTCAAAGATGGCCTTGTGAATGTCAGAAGTAAGTCTCACCACACAAACATCTGATCTGAATCACAATAAACTAAATGAAACTTTAAGAAAACCAGTCCAGCTGTTTTATTCTGATCATCTCTCACTTCACAAAGCCTCTTCATAAACTCTGTGCATGTTCGGCGACGTGGCAGGTCGTGTTGGATTAGTCACTGCAGCAGTAGGCGTAGAATCAAACGTTTAGTTTCTCAGAGGTGCGTTTCAATCCTGCTGCTGCTGCTGCTGAATGATGTATAATCTGAGAAATCCACCTACTCACAGAAATATCACAGAAATATACAATCAATGCAAAATAATACAGGTTCTACAGACCGGAAAGACTGAAACAATATTGAAAACCTTTACTATAGTTCTGTATTTCTAACTGACTTGTTTTAGGGATTGGGATAATGGTCTATACAAAAACATTCTTTTTATTTGTGGCTAACCACTCAGAATAGTCTCTGTGCACGGAACGTCAGTTGGCCTGTTTATATTCAAAATAGCAAACTTCTGTACTTGTGAGCATTTCCAATTTGTTTCTATGAGGTTTTCACTAAGTTAGAATAAAATGAATACTTGAAAAACAGTGAACAATGAGCTGTAGCGGATACCTCTGAAAACATTCATTCATTTTCTACCTCTTAATCCCGTTAGGGGTTGCAGGTGACTGGAGCCTATCCCAGTAACTTTGGGCCTTAAGGGGGGGAACACCCTGGACAGTGGCCAACTGGTCGCAGGGTTAAACAGACAAACATTCACTCAATAAGGGAAATTTACAGTGATGCCCAATTAACCTGAACACGCATGTTTATGGAGGTGGGAGGAAACTGGAGTACCCGGAGAAAACCCACGGTGACACGGGGAGAACATGCAAACTCCACCCAGAGAGATTGTGAGACGTTGATATGGACTGACTCGGGAGTCGAACCCACGACCTCCTTATTGGGAAGCCAGAGCTCTAACCACTCTGCTACCGTGCACCCCTCAGAAAACATGTTTGTGTCTAAATGCTAATGCTAACAGGAAATAATTTATATTTATATTCAAATCTAAGTGATGTTCTGTGCACAAAAGCACATTCTGTCCATCAAGGTCCCTGTCATTCCCCACTCGGAGTCACTTGCCGAAATTGAGTCAGAACCCGCAAAGCAGACCAATGTGGGCCGGATCCGGCTGCAGTCCGACAGGTGGCTGACATTCGATCCGGCAAGTGGCAGATTTGGTTCACTGTAGGACCGTAATTCACAACCGGATGTGGGCCGCATGAATTTTATGTTGAAACCCATATGACAGATTGTCACATTTTTTGAATTATGTTTGAAATATGTTTGGTGTAAAAATGAAAGTGTTACAAGATCATCTGTCAAATCTTAACGTGTGTGTCATTTGGCTCTGTGCACAGAACTTCAGTTGGCTTGTTTATGTTCAAAATAGCTTCTGTGCATACAAGCATTTCCTGTTCAGTTCATTTCTATGAGGTTTTCACAACACCAGCTTAAAACGATAGTAGATTTTGACCAACAAATTTACAATGTGGTTGCTAGGTAACAGTTGTTGTATTATCTCAACATATATCATAGTTACTGGACAAAAAACAATTATTAACCTCATCAAAACAGCCAGACTGGGTCAAAACAAGCAAAATGTTTCGTAAAATCTAAATAAGTTTTAAAGAAAAGTGTAGTTTAACTTGTCATATGCACTTTAACTCAAAATCTATAAGTTTGAGTGACAAATGTTGACTGAATCTTAAACCTCTGAAACCTCTGAACACACCTGTTATCTCATGTCATCCTTATCATAACCCCGAAGCTTTTAATCAGCAGAAAGCATCAGCACACTCCCACTCGCTGTCAACGATCGTCTGTGTGAGCTGATACATAATATTCTAATGACTGCACAGTTTAGGTTTGTTCTGTCTTTAATGCGCTGCTGGTGCTGGTGGTGTTGGTGGGCGGCCGGTCTCAAACTGCTGTAAGTGGGCAGAGATGAATCACCGTCACTTTCGCTGGGTTTTTAAGTGCTCTGCTTTGTACCTGAGTCTGATCAATGTGCAGCAGGCCATTCAAACAGGGCTGCAGTCTAGGTTCATAAGTGTGAGTTTTCGCTCGGCTGCAGCTTCAAAATGAGACACAACATAATCAGTCTGGATTGGTATTGGATTTGGAAGAATGCATTCAACACATTTAATAATCTTTTTGTATAAAGATCTATAAATACATACACACATGGACAAAAATGTTGGTATCTGTCTGTCAATGAAAGAAAAACTCACAATGGTCACTGAAATCACTCGAAACATACAAAAGTAACAATCAAAATCATTATTTTCAATTGTATGTCAAAACAATTACATATATTTAACAATAATGAAACAAGCCTGGACAAAAATGTTAGTATTCATAACTTAGTATTTTGTTGCACTTTGTTGTGACAGTCACCACAATCAAACGATTTGTGTACCTATCAGTAAGACTTCTGCACCTGTCACAGGTGTATCGTCCCACTCCTCATAAACAAACTGTTCCAGTTCAGTCAGGTTTGAAGGCTGTCTTCTCCAAATGCATGTTCCAGCTCCTTCTACTGATGTTCAATGAGACTGAGATCTGGGCTCATGTAGAGACACTTCAGAATAGTCCACTCTGAGACATACTTGGGTGTTTTTGGCTGTTTTGGGTCGTTATCCTGTTGTAAGACCCATGACCTGCCACTGAGACCAAGCTTTTTGACACTAGGAAGCACATTTCTCTCCAAAATGCCTTGATTGTCTTGAGATATTATTGTACATTGCACAGATGCAGCAAAGCCACAGAACAGAAGCGAGCCTCATCCATGTTTCACTTACAGGGTTCTTTACTTGGTTTGCTTGATTTTTGCGTCCATAAACATAGACTTGATGAGTCTTATCAAAAAACTTTTGTCTCATCTGTCCAAAGGACATTCTCACTGAAGCTTTGTGGCTTGTCAACATGCATTTTGCAAATTCCAGTGATTTCAGTGGATTTCAGAGAGGTACCAATAATATTGTTTACATGTGTGCAGGTTTATTTGCACCCTGTAACCTCTACTACATAGTGTACCTAAATTAAAAATAATTGATGCTGGGTAAACAAACTAATAATCCGGGAGCAAGCCCACCCTTCTGTAATTGTTTTGTTTTTCATTATTACACAGCTTGGGTCATTACAGTTTCAAGTCTTTTGTTTGAACTCTTGATCTTGTGTAGGGAGAGTCTACTAAAAATCTCATACAAACTAACATTTAATGCTTTATTCCCTTAAATACTTTGATAACTGAATATTTAATGCTTCTGTTCAACCAATCTATTGTGAAAAAAACAACAACCTTTAAATACTTAAAATTTTAGCAAATAAATTCTTTTATAGTTACAGCTGTAAGTAATGAGGCATCAAATTATCCAAATTCTCCTCACAAACGGCTCCATTGTGAAACTGTACTATGACCTTACTCTTTCATATGTGAAAAGAAAACTTCCCCAATGTATTAGCTTCAAGTTAAGCCCAAGTTGATCTTTGTACCTCCAAAGTTTCACCTGCAATAGCACAAATAATAATCCATAACCCTAAACTGACTTATTTAATTGATTTATCCATAGAAAGCATATTGTTCTATGGAAAGGTTACAGATTTCAAGGAATTTATTCACCTTAATCTTAATGGATTTGCTTCAAACTTGGCACAGTTGATGTAGAAATACTAAATATTATCTATGCAAACTTTAGTCTTGTGTCTTTTGTAATATCTGTGATTTGGAGGGTTTAAAATAGGCTTGTGATCAAAATCTGATCTATTAGAAAGCTCGTAAAGCCACAGACTAATTATATTTTTGCACAGTATTAAGTTCTTTTAGACAATGTGGCTTCAGTTTATCGGCTGAAACATACATTTAAATAAACACCAGTGTAATTGTGAGACATGTTCAGTCACTATATCTCGGTGAACATCTTGACAGTTTGTGAAAATGCCACGCTATAATTACAAACCTATAAAGTATTTAGTTTGACCTAAAAATTCAAAAGGGAAACTACATTTAGCCCGGAGCGTTTCTCACTGCTCAGAAGAGACGGATAATTGTGCAAAAGGGGAAGCCTGGTTAGCCTTTTAATTATTCACGGACGTCATTAATACATTATCGTCGCACGCTTCATTGGCCACAGTTCATTAGCTCCAAGATGTCCGCCCCTTTTATCACATTTACTGGGTTTCAGAGCCACACAGCATTTTAGAAGAAGGTTTATTTGAAATTGAAAGCTAATCAAACTAATGTGGGTATTATAAAAGTATTTACTCACAGAAACTGAATATTTGTCTAAAGATATAAAACAGCACATAAAATCCACTGTTGTAAGTCTGATGTGGTGGGCAGATTCTTGTACTTAATGAGTAGCTCCATCGTTCTTGTTAATCACTTGAAACATTCATTTGGGCAGCTGGATGTGAGTGTTTATAAAAAGCGATTGGAAACGTTGCTCCGATTGAAGAAGATGGCTTCACAAAGAGCATCAACTGTTTAGTTTAGTTTATTTGTTTCTTCAGTCACACAGCCAAAATTTTAAGTTTAATATACTAAAGACATTAAACATTGAAATGACTGAAAGGGTTTAGGCTGACGTAATACTTATAGAAGCCAAAACCCTATTTACACACATTTACACAGGAAAAAAAATAAGGATACCAGATATATGGCGATTTTTTACAGTCAAGAAGCAACAAGACAGAGACACAATTCTACTTGCTAGAAGCTGAGCTTGATATTTTACGGATGCTTTTTCTGGTAATCTTCAAATAATTATTTATATCTTTCCATTTCTTATGGAGACAGGACGGTCAAAAGTAATGTTAATCAGTGCAATTTAATATTTAGATTAAGCTGTATGTGCTGTTTCTAATTGTTTATAACTGGCTGTTACATTCATTTTAAATATTTTCTTAAATGTCTTTAGTGAAGTGGATGCTTTTAATGAGTCATCCAGACTATTCCAAAGATTTACTCCTCTCACTGAGGTACATCTACTTTTAGTATTTGTCCTCACTTTCTGTTTATAATATAAACCAGTTCCTCTTAAATTATATGTGGTTTTTCTGAGTTTGAATCTCTCTTGGAGACAGTCCGGAGCTTGTGATTATGAGCCTTGTACATTACTGTTGCAGTATTTAAATCTACAAGATCATGTAATTTTAACACATTTAATTTGATGAATAACGGGTTTGTTGGGGCATAATAATCAGCACAATTTACAATTCTAATGGCTTTTTTTTGCAGCATAAGGAACTGATGACTATTTTTTATAAACTTCCCTTGTCATCCATCCCCAAATGTTCTCCATGGGATTTAAATCAGGGGAACATGCAGGATGGTCCAAAAACGTGATGTTATTCCCCTAGAAGAAGTCCTTTGTCAAGTGACAAAAGACTTCTGCAGCGTTGTAATGTTGACAAACCAGCTGTTACCACACAGACCAGGGCCCTCAGTCATGAGGGGATGCTCCTGCAACATCTGCACATAACCAGCCGCCGTTTGACCTGCACCATCTGAAGCTCCAGCGTTTGACCTGCACCACCTGAAGCTCTAATGTTTGACCTGCACCACCTGAAGCTCCAGCGTTTGACCTGCACCACCTGAAGCTCCAGCGTTCCACTGAATGAAAAAGCAGCCCACACCAGGATGGAGCTCCCTCCACTGTGCCGGGTAGAAAACATCTCAGGTGGATCTCTGTGTCATGTCAGTAATGTTGGAAGTTATCTAGACTGTCAAGGTTCATTTTTTTCTCATCAGAGAATAAAACTTGTTCCACCTTTCAGTGTCTCATGTTTGCTAATATTTTAATCTGTCCAAAAGCCAAACTTAAAACAATAACAAATGAATGAAGCTTGAATAGAGACTGAAGTATTTTCTTACTAAAAATATGCAGTGTGAATAGATAAATATATGAAAGACTGCTTGGTGCCTGAGGGTCTGACATGCTAACCCACTCCCTCGCTGATACACTGGCATTGTTTCAGTCGAGTCGTTGCTATTTCTGGACTTTGGCTGAGACTGGGTGAACATAGTTGATTTGGGCCCCAGCCGTGCAATCAGCTGTGACGATAAGAAGCAGCAGCAGCAGAAGCAGTAGAAGCAGAGGCTCTCGTGGGGGCGGCACTTGGCGGGAGAGAAAGCGCAGACTGGCGTTGGAGCTGTAATCAGTGTAAATTAGAAGTCCTCATCACCGACTGCTGCGTCAAGGCGAATTCAAAGCGAGGATGGAGGCTGACGAGAGTATGAGTGGGTTTAGAGTTTAGATAATTGCCTGTGTTTGCATATGGAAGTCCTCCTATAGTGCTACTGACTGTAAATAAACAAAGAAACTATGAAGGGCCCTCTTTAACTACAATCAGACCTTAGTGAAACAAACTAGATTTTCTGATAGTAGCATTGTAATCAACTTATAGAGGTATATGTATTCAGTTTATATTCAATGTTTTTGATCAGTAGAGGCAAGAAGTGATTGTATTAAATAAATGTACTCTGTTTGAATGACTTGTAGCCAGTGTTGGGTGGGTTTAGTTACTGTTCTTAGATTACATTTTTGAGTAACTAGTAGTGCAACGTGAAAATAATTAAATTACAGTTACTAACAAAATACACGTAGTTACTTTTAAGTCAAGAAAATCTACAAAAGTGACTTATTGTCAGAGATAAAAAGCCTCAGAGACACAGACCTGCAGTTGGAACAAGGCTTAGAATAAATGTTTAAATGTTGATTTTACTGAATTTGAGCCAATTTAAACAACGTCTTTGTTGTTGTCTTTGTTTAAATGCCAATAATACAATTATAAATACCATTTTTGATCAATGTTTGCAATAATACACACAAAGTAATGTAACTAAGTTATTTTCTTGGGGCAGTAACTGAGTAGTAGGGCTGTACTCAATGTATTGATACGGGGATATATCGTGACAAGCTCATTGGCAATACGCGCATCGATACAGGGAGGTGTATCGGGATATGTATCGGCATACTTAAATTCATATTATTTACACTTCTGAACCTGGACTGCAACTTTAAGGCTGAAACTATTGAGCTGAACAATTACTTATTTGTAAGACACTTTGATCTAACATAAAGAGTAGTTTGAAAATACAATTCCTCTGCATTTGACCCTTGATACGTGACATATTGAGAAAAATATATTAAGATTTACGTGTATGGGATATGTATCGTATCGTGACCTCTGTATCAGGATACGTATGTATCGGAAGGCTCTTGGCAATACCCAACCCTACTGAGTAGTGTAACTACATTTTTAAAAAAGTAAAAAGTACTGAGTAACTAATTACTTTTTCAATTCTTTTCCCACAACACAGCTTGTAGCACCATTGTCTATGTGTGAACTTGTTAAAACACTGTATAAGGTGTATTTAGTGCAGGGAGCCTCAAGCAAAATGAAACTACGACTTGTGCATCTTTGATTTTATACTGTGTTAAACAATATACTTTACTAATCATTGTGTTAATTCTGAAGCATTAAAAACTTGGTCACTGGAAACAAGCATCATGTCATGTCATCTGTATCTTCTTGTACATTTTGTTATAATGTTCCTTATGGTATCAGTATGACGCAATTAACTGTGAACAGACAAAGTATTTGTTTAAAGTAGGAGTTTGTTTGTCCAGTGTGCCAGTTCGACACTTTGTTGTGTACCATTCTGCTTGTCAATAAACCTCTACTGAAGAACAGGTCTGGCCTCTCAAGACTTTTTTCTTATGAAGGGTTAACAGATTTCATCACAAATTCAAATTTAGGTAATGACCATGTTGGGGTGCACATAGACTGTTTTCTCTCACTTGGTCGGTTATGAGAGTGGTTTATAGCCCACTCTTCAGTATGTTCTGCCATTTTGTTTATTGAGAGAGAGAAAGAAAGCAACCTCACTTGCTTGCAGCTTGTCAGCGTCTTTTCTCGTCTGCTACAATATTAAACATTTGACCTAAATTTTGTGTGGTGAATGAGTAAATGAAACTACAGTACAAAGCTAGAGAGCCTGATTATTTTCACACTATTTAAATAGTCTACGATCTGCTTAGAATGTGTCTTCTGGTGCAATGGTTCTCACACTTTCACATCAAGTACCACTTAAAATAATCTGGCTCTCCCAAGTAGCACAAGAATAAAACTAGGGCTTGTTTAAAATGTGACTAAATAAGGTCGAATACAACTGTAAACCATAGGTAAGGCAGTTCTAAATTATGCTTAGCCCAAGGAGATCTAACCTGGCTCACGCCAGATGGATATGTGTTGAACTCCTATCGGAGTTCTCACTATATCCATCTGGGACTTTACTTGCTGAAAGTTGTGAAATACTTCGAGCTGATTAGGTGTGGGGCCTACCTTACAAGTACGTGTCACACATACGGCTCTTCTTTCAAAAATAAATTACTCCGTATTTCTGCCAAAACTGCATCAAAAGAAGCAGAAACATGTACATCCACAAAGCTGCCATCTTTGTTCAGCTTGAATATGACTTGGAGGCGGCGCCGGGGCGCTAACAGCCGTCTTAACACCGCCGAAACACCTCTAGTTCAGACTCTCAAACCAATCGGGCGGCAGGAAGGCCAGATGGTTTATCTTGTGTTTGTGAATTCACAAATATCGCGAGATAAACCATCTGGCTGGCCAGGTTAAAGGAGATCCAAAACCAGACTAGATTTGCCTGTAAATAAAACATTATTCAAACTGCAGAGGACTTGAAGTACCACCAGAGGCTTAGTTCATTTATCTAATTTGATTTATCAGCTTTTAGTACTTTTTTCTTACCATAATAAATGTGGACAGTCAGAACAATAAAAAGTGTAAGAAAATATGTGTTTATTGAGATCTGACGAGTTCATTACTACAGCGTGACAGAAAAATATCCTCTGATAATTCATTGCCAGCAACGTCTGTAAAATTGTTGAGAAAAACAACGACACCGCAATAGTGCTTAGTTTTTCACATGTCACAATTACATCATGATAACAAAAAAAAACAAGGAAGGAAAAACTGAAGTACATATTAGTATTGGGAGATGATTAAAAATGTTAAAAGTAGCATTAATGTGTTTTTACATAACCAAGTCAGTGCAAATGTGTCGTGTTTTCTATGAGGTGGTTTGAAACGTAAACAAACAGAAGGTATAATTCAAACTTTGCCCTGTAATACATTTTAATCTACTCTAATTTTACTTGTAAAATGTGGAGTAGCAGTTCCTCACTCCTTCAGGTTTTCTCAACCTGATTAAAAAGATACATTACTCTGGTCTTTTGTCTCTGGTCTACGTCGTCTGAAGTATCGTGGTTGGGCAAAGCGAATGTTTAGATCTACAATAACAGTTAGTTCCAGATTGTTTTTCCACCTTTGCTTGCAACACGAAGAATAAAGAGTTTATAAGGCGTCAATAAAGCATGGACATGTTTGAGTTAATATGACCATGATAAGAATGCACAGTAAATTTCTACAGACTGAATTATTTGTTCAGTCCACGGTTGTCCTATGAAACAATACATGATTCATTGTCATATCTATTTCAAATACGAGTTTATAGTCCTTATAAATACTGACAAAACCTGAGATGTTAGTAGCGGTCGTACTGTGGCCTCTGGTTGTAGCCGTGACTGGAGGATTGGGAGTGGGACTGATGCCCTCCGCGGTACCCTCGGTCTCTGTCCCAGGACCTCTCTCCGTCTCGGTCTCGATCTCTGCCGTAGGACCGGTCTCTGTCTCTGTCCCTGTCCCGATCGTGCCAGTGCTGCTGCCCTCGGTTCTCTCCTCTCCAACCGCGCTCACCGCCGTAATCTCTGCCTCCTCCCCAACCGCGACCTCCGTACCCTCCTCGCCGGTCCTGGTATCTGCAACACAAATATTTCACTCAGCTACTGTAGTGACTGTTTGTGAATAAACCAACAAAAGTAAATGTGATCAAACTTAAGACCAAACATAACGCCACCTATATAACCTCAGTGCCCAACTAATCATATACAAAAGAAAAAGTATTTAAAGAATAAACAAATTAATTGCAAAAATGTGACTAAAGTAAATTAGCAAAACTTATTATGAAACACTTAACAAAAATATTCAATTTGGAAATTAACCTAGAACAAAAATACAAAACTTACCAAACTAAACAACATAGATGCAATAGCTGGATAGACCTCTGTAGCTTGTCCTTTTTATCATGTGCCAAATAGTCGTGTTGTAAATGTGATAAGAAACATCACAATGTTACTCACGTTCACGATTACAGACACAGTCACAAAGTCTACAACAATCAAGCTTTCTGAATGATAAAGTAATGTAACATAAACACACAGATACAATGTTGAGACAGATACAATGTTAAGAGTCTACACTGATTTAGTGCCATTTACTACTTCCTATTGGAACTGTAACTTTTATTCATTCTTTATCCATCAATGAAGTCAAACAAATTTAGTGAAGTAGGTAATTATCTTATTAGAGATTAGCATAGGAAATTTGGGAGTGAAGTGGGATTTTTTAAAACTCCTTTTCAGAAGGAGACTGACATATTTACTAGTACTTTTCTGTAAAATTATTAAAAAAAAAAAAAAAAATCTTGATATCTAGATGCTCATAGAAATCACAATGAGCCTCGACAGCTTTTGGTTGTTTTTTTTTCATTGAACAGCAACAAAAAGGGGTGAATTAGCTGAAGATTTTGAACCAAATAATTCTTTTAAACTGCCTTTTTAGAAAAAAAATACACTGTTTCCTACTAATTTTCTGTATAAACTTTTGTTTTTGCATGAGCTCCATAACATTTTTTAGTTTTCTAGTTTTGGATCAAATTGGCTCTGTGCACGGAACTTCAGTTGGCTTGTGTACGTTCAAAAATGCTAACTTCTATTGTTCTGTACATACGACCACTTCCTGTTAGCGTTAGCATTTAGACACAAACATGTCTCTTTTTAAACACACAAGTGTCTCTGATGAAATATTCCTCTGATATGTAAAGTCTTTAACATGTTTTCTGTAACATTCACCACAACTGTCTGATCTAAAGAGATTTATTGTTTTAAACTGATGAGTGAAAACCTCAGAAATTGAACAGGAAGTGGTTGTGTGTACAGGATGTAGTATTTTGAACCAAAACAAGACAACTGCACTGGGCCAATTAATATAATACTTTTTAGTTCCTTAGCTTTTTGCCACACACACCCTTTTAAGTCGATTAATTGTTCGATGGGACGTCATTAGTCGACCAAGAATTTCTTTACTGATCTGGTGGATCTTCATGGGTTTGTGTCTATGTAAGCTTGGTTTGTGTGTCATACAATAAAAATGTTATGGTGCTAAATATTATACTTAGCTTTCATTCAAACGTATTCTGAAAATAGAGCAGCAAATGCATTTACCAGAAAGATACACCTATTCATCTTTGTGGCTTTATTTTTGTACATTTTGCGTAGAGTTTACATTTTTGTCACCTCATTAAGTTTGAACTTTCCGAGCCCTTTCAGAGAGCACGTAAACAGATCACGTCACCTGTGCTCGTGCGGAAAAGGTTATGCCCAAGCTGCTAGTGTGTATAAATGTTTCAAGAGCGCACCTGTTGTCTCTGCCTCTGTGGTTGCCTCCTCCGCCTCCTCGGCCCCTCCAGTTCTCCACAATGGGAGGCGGGTCAGGCGCCGCTTCAAGTATTCCTGGTATTCATGGTCCTCTGAGGTAAACCTGTGGGCGAACATGTCCTCATAGTCCACAGACTTCTCCGTAGTCTCGACCTTCTCTGTGGTTTCGATCTTCTCTATGGTTTCAGCCATGCTATAACAACAACAGCAGCAGCACGTTTTGTAATGAATGAATGAGCTGCTCTCTCTCATGTGATCTAGCTACAACCCGGAAAACTGTTAACATTGTACATATTACTGAATCAAACTGCTGTAAATAACATCACAAAAACACAGTAACGAGACAAGAAACAAGCGATTAAATCTTACCTGAATTTGACGAAAGAAACAGAAACTAAACGACCCCAAAAGCAAAACTAAACAAGCTCACTCTGCTCGTCCGTCGTCGAAATGCTCCGCCGGAAACAGGCTTCAAACGTTTATAGTTCCTAATGACGCACGCTCAAACCAGAAAAAAAATATATCCTCTGTCAAATAACTTATAAGCCAACCAAATACAAAAACAGCTTATCATCTAACTGTTAGGTTATAATAATTATATTTACGAATAACGAATAAAAGTAATGCTTAAAAAATGCATAAAACGGATATCTCCATAGAAACAAACTGGTGACTTCAGCAAAGTACAATATGTTTTGGTTATTAAATCAACTATAACTGAATGAAAAAGATATAAGTTTATACTATGCTGCAAAAATCAGGCTAAGCAAATAACATCCCTACTGAAAATAGTTATCCATGTCTATTTTTAGGTTCACAATTTTACTTTCCTGGTTGTAAATCATGACTAGAAAGTCATGAAGACTGTTACCTAGCAACCAGGTTGTACATGGAGCCAAAATGAAATTTAGTAAATAATAAAATACAGAAAAGGGAGATTGTGTTTTTGAATTAAATCTAAAAAAACTATACATTTTTTTAAAGTAAATGTATTAATATTATTATTTTTTTTTGTTACTGATTTTATTATTAGTTTATTTATTTATTTTATTTTTTTCAGAAATTGTACTTTATTTTTTTTTCCGTTTACATTACTGATTATTTCATTAAAATAAATAACTAAATTAAATAAAAAAACTAATCGTTACTTTGAGGTTGTTTGGTGGTAGATCCCCGTCGCTATGGTTACACTCCGTTCACTCCGCTAGAAGTAGCTTAGCGTGACCACGTGCCAAACAAAATCCCCCTTTATTCCTCCATCAAAACTGTATTTTTCTGTTAAATTATTAATCTAAACTTGCATCGTTCCAGGTCGTCGCTGAGGTAAACAGCCACCACCACTGCCACCACGAGAGCTAGCTAAAGTGTGGGTGTCTCTCTCGTGGTCCCGCAGATGGAGCGTGCGTGAGCAGGTGGAAGCCGCTCCGTGTCGCTACTGCCTCCATTCACTCCTCACAATCCCATCGGCGAGGATCGAGCAAACCCTCTACACACACGGCGAGGCGAGGAGGAGGAGGACTTGACAGGCACATATCAACTTCAACACTCTCTGCGACTGTTTGGAGAATATTCAGGGCAATCTCATTACTTCGCCGCGTGCCGGAGGTAAAACTTCTTGACAGCGCGGTGAATTTCATTTTTTTTTTTTTTTTTTTAAACCAAGTGATCTCATATTACACACTTGTCTTTTGGCAGCAAGCGACTGAGAGAGAGAGCCGCTGCTAATAAGAAGAAGCTGCTGCACTGGGAATGAACTCATTGGAAATCTAACTAGCTAATTATCTATCCGTGGACTTTGCATTGTGACAATTCCTCGTTTTCCAATCGGATTCCTTCCTCTGTTTTCGCATTTTCTGCTTCTGAAGAGTTGTTCCTCAAGTCCGCGGCAATGGGGTGAGTACAGAGACACCTGCACTGTAGGAAATATGTCAAAAATGTGTCCTCAAATTCAGCCTGTCTCCTTTTACGCACAATCTTATCATTTATTATGCTATTTCCACTCTGTGTGCTTGCATTTTACGCGCTACGAGCAGAGGATCCCCCCCAATATAGCTTGTCCTATTTATGGATCAAAAGCATATTGAGTTATTTAATATTTCAGGATTTCTCATTGACTTTCTAATGTAATCTAAAGTGTCACCAGCTTTCAATGTTACTTTTTTGTACAGGAATTTATTGTTTTCAAAGTCAGTATCAGTCTTTCTCTTATCTACACTTCTGGCTCAGTGTTGTCCACATGTTTACTGGGAACAACACAGTATTTTGCCTTCATGGTGCGAATGCTCAGTGGCTCATTGTCACTGTTATGCAATCACCAAACCTATTCACATCTATTTGTTGTGGAGACATTTCCAGGCTGTACTATCGAGCTATGTAAAAAACATCTTTTTGTTTTTTCCCAGAACCAATTCATACACACTTGCCATGCCAAGCTGAGTGCAGACATGCCAAATAAACATTAACTTTGGAGAGAAGAACATGGGAGTGATATTATTAGGTGTAGTCATTCGTTGATGCCAGTCTTTTGGTTTCCATGTGATGCATTTTTTCCTAGCTGTGTAACAAACCAGTCTAACAGAACGGACTCCTCTAGAAATTGGCAGAGTGGTGGAGCAGGTTTGAGGAGGAAAGGAAAGTGTATGAGTCTTGAGAGTGGCCCGAGCAGAGGGGTAAGGTCACACCTACAGCAATGGCATGGCAACTGCTGTGTTTCTAGTTTCAGTCCATGCCAGTTTTTGGTTTCACTTGAAAGTTTGCCATGCATGCACACGTTTAAATGTTTGCGCTTAATTTATAATGCTGCAGCTGCCCCAGTTCGAAACGGAGTCCAACATTATTCAGCAACTATTTAAAGAGTTTTATTCAGAGCGTAATTAGTCCATACATGAGCACCATAATGTTATTTTATTGCTTCACTATAATTTAGCATCCCAAGGTTTGAAAATTAATTGTGGCAAACCTGTAAGGCTGCAGCTAGCAATCATTTTGGTAATCGATTACGCTAGAATATTTATTTCAATAACTTGATTTGTTATGCTTTGTAAATTAAGAGATTTCTCATTTTAACCAACAGGAAGCTAAAGTATTGCTTGTTATTTCTCAAAATGTTATAACTTTTTCCATTTTGAAGGACACTTTTACATGTTCAGTGTCATTTTGGAGCAATTTCACCTTTGCCTGAATCTTAAAAAGTCTTCTTACAGCACATAACAGGTTTTGGAGTTTGTGTACAGTGAAGTTAAGGAGTATTAGATTAGTAAATTAGTTGATGATTATTCCAATAATCAATCAGTTGCGATTAAACCAATAACTTTTTTCAGTCCAAAAGCTATGGATAGCTGTATTCAAAAGGAAAATGCGTGAATCACAATATGTAAAGATACCTACAGTATTATAGTTTTTACCAAAATGACAAACTGAGATTACAATTTGATTTTTATCACGTTATTTCCCAGTCCTGTGCTTTATCAATAACAGATTTTGTGATCCAGATAGTATTGTTTAATTTTTTAATAACAAAATGTATTGTATTTCTTAGGACTTAGATGTTGACGTTGTTTTGGTGCTGTTTAGTCGATTCATTTGTTGATTGAAGTGTTTGAAGTCGACTAATTCTTTTATTTAGATCAGAAGGATTTATACGGAGCTGCTACAAAAAAAACAACAAACGAGAAAAAAAAAAAAGAGAAGTAGCAGAAACTTTAAACATGAATTATTGGTGTGATTTTTACTTTTCAGTTTAAAATGTTTTGCGTCAACTTTGCTCTCTGGATCTTTTCAAACTCAGGCAAAAATATTAAAAAGATAGGCCTACTTTTTAGGTTTGGAGCTTTAGCCACGCCCCCTTTTTGAGTCGACGGGACATGTCTTTGACTGACTACAGCCCTACTTTATTATAATCTTAATTGCTGCTCTGGGATTGAAAAACGGAACATGGCTCAACTTGTTCTTTTAACTATGTTAATTAAAATTTATTCACCCAAGTTTTTTAGGGAACTACAGTCATTTTAGTCATTATAAATAATTACTATTTAGTCAGCAAAAAAGTGAAGGTTTTTCAACAAAACCCTTCACTGTCATTTCTCTAACCTTGGTTCTATTGGCTAAACACAGAGACGTTGCGACAGGACAGGCAAACCAGGCAATAGCTTGGGGCCCCCTAAGACAAAAGGGCCCACATCCCCCTCGCTGAGTTATATGTGCTAATTGTTTGTTTGCTGCTGTTGTCAAGGCGCATGGTTTTCTCAGAAAACCAAGTCAAGGCTCATAAGAAACAGTGGTAAAGACTGGTGCACTTCTTTTTGTTATAGATATGCATTAATATCCACTGTAATTTCTGGAATATCAGCCGCTGCTTTTTTTCTCAGGCTTTACCATGTTTTTTATTGTTAAAAAAATATTTAGTGGTACTTCATTCATAATGGGCTAAACGTTCTTTTCATTGTTTCTACATTTTTAATTAAAGCAATTTCATATTTTTGTCATAATAGATTATCTGATTACTTTGTTATTATCGGCACGAGGGCCCCCAAATATGTTTCGCTTAGGGCCACATGGTACCCTTGCAACGCCATTGGCTAGACATTGAAGTGTTTCCCAGTGTTTTTGAGATGTGAAAGTCTCTTACTGCTTCTGTTGATCAAAAACATGGATTATAGATTACACATAATGACTTCTATATCTTGATTACAATGCTACAATCATAAAGTATAATTTGCTTCACTATCAATTTATTGTCAGGTTGCTTTTAGACAATGGGGGCAAAAGTTAGACTGCATACAATGATTTATCGATGTAAATATTACTTGTCACTGTGTCAGATGCAGAGTAAGAACAGTTTTACACCCTTTTGAAAGTTTTTTGGCACAATTTAATTCCACAATTTTCATTTTACAGTGACAGAAATCTCATCATTAGCATCAAATCGTGAGGGTTTTGCTTCTTCCATTTGAACTTGTGTCGATACAAATACATAGTAGATTCAATAAGCAAATCCATTTCCTCTGTCTTTTACACGAGCGCTCAATTACACAGCAGACAGATCATTATGCAAGCAGCCTCCTCTAAGTGATCAGTCAATTGTGAGCGCATTGATCGCCGTAGTGAGTGACTGTAATTTCCTTTTCTCCGTCTCGTCGTCTTGAGTTGACATCCTGACCCACTGCGGCTCCTCCTCAGATCCTGCATTTCCCAGTGAGACTAATTGAAAAGTGGATTCAGTGAAGCAGGGGTCACAAGTTTAGAGCTGTAGTCTGCTGCTGCCTATTGTGATATTTTTACACCCTCGGGATTCAGATGTGATTAAGTGTGAAGTTTAATGAAATACCCGCCGTCGGTTCGTTCGCAGTTGTGTGGGTTTGAGGTTTGGAGGCAATGTGTGATCTAGTACAGCTTATACTTGTCTGAAGGGCAGTTTTTGTATTGGAGGAGTATTTGAATGTTCTGTGTGATGAGTGTAGAATCAACTAAATCAGCTAAACACATGCCCTGTACATTGATTTATCAGCTACAATTATAGATATTTGAAAAAGTCTGGTCGCGTTTTTTCTTTCTGCTGTGTTCCATTTAATTCTTTCCATTCTAATCCAGTAAATACTTAACTAATATTGACTCTTATATTGATAAAAAACTAAAGGACTACAGCCTAAGTATGGAAAAGTCTGTAAATCTATAATTTGTGAATGAGTGACATGTGGTTAGTGCTTTGGCCTCATAGAAAGAAAGTCCTGGGATCGACCGCTAAGAGACAAGGTGCTAGTTCTCTGTAGAGTTTGTATGTTCTGTCTGTGCCTGTTTAGGTTTCTTCCAGGCGCTCCGGTTTCCACTACCACTAAAAACATGTCCAGTAGCGCCTTCTCCCTTCCAGGATTCCCCTGAAAAAGAGATTGGTATTTCAGCTGGTCTTTCCGGTTTAAATATGTCAATCAATTACATTTATTTCTAAATATAGAAGTCACCACACAAAGTCATTACCTGTTGAATTCCTGTCTGTAAGTGTAATTGAACAGATCCACAGCTGTTTTTCAGCCACAAAGTCTCTCTAATCAGTCCAAGTAAAGGAGGTTTCTTAAAGCTGCAATGTGTAACCTTTTGATCCAAAATAAACCCAGATAAAAGCAAGTTTATGTCATTTATATGTTTTTGACAAAAAGCTGTTTCTTTAAGCTCAGTTTTTACTTGACCCTCTGGCGAGGATGCAAGGGTCAGCGCAGCGGCGTTAGCTCATTTTTGCAGACACGCCCCCTCAAGTGCCATCTGTGTGGACCAGGTTTTCAGCGTCAGGGAAAAATTTGTGACTACACGGACGGTCCGTGCGGAAATCAACGGCATTTCATTGGCAGCTCTATTACTGTCCTCTACAAAACGCACAGAAGCTGTAAATACTGTGAGTGACGCTTCTGCTCTGCTCTAGTCAGTGCGTCTCATTTCTGTGCAGATGTCACGTGCGAGAGGCTCAAACCAAGTTTTAGTCATATTTTTTCACATTATGGCAAAATGCACATTTAATCGCTGTTACCAATGTTCTAAATCAGTGGTTGTAACTCTCTGTTTCCAGTGAATTGTGTAGTTGACTTTTCCCCTCCAGAAAGTTACCCAGTGCACCTTTACAGTTTAGACTTAATGCTAAATCAAGGGTGTTGTCTCGTCTGTTCCTTGTCCAAGTTTAGTGACGTCACTTGTCTGTGATGTCATGAGACACACACCTGTGGACAGTCTGAAGTGCTCGCCAAACTGCATTCATGTGATGTGAGAAACTCTGATAAAACGATGTCATCATGATGACTTTGAAAAAATAAGATTCAAGTGCGAATGATCCCATTTTAATTTATTTTAGTAGATTAACACTAGTGGTTAATATAAATAATAGTTTAATATGAATCAAGAGCAAGTTTGTGAAGAGAACTTTGAAAATATGTGGAAAATAACAGGAAGTAGAGCAGAGTTCTAAACTGATGACATCACACTAGGGATACAAAAACTATTTCAATTTTCTCACAATGAACATATTTTAATTACCCTAAAAACATAAAAACAATAACATGAACATGTTGTGATGTATTTTTTGTCTCAAGAAGTGAAAGCCTGTAATTAGAAGAGTTTTGACCCAATTTATGACATGGTCGCTAAGCAACTCCCTAGCGTGATGTCATCATATATGAACAGGAAGTACATTTGTAAACCTAAAAATGGCTGAACTGGGATGAACTTTGCAAAATGTTTAGTGAAATCTTAAATATGATGATCTTAAGTTTGTTTTAGTGAAATTAGTAGTTCAACCTGTCATAGGCACTTTAAATTCATTAGATTAATTCAGAAAACAGTAGTGATTCAATTATTGATTATTGCGATTAATCGATTAACGTGTCGCAGCTCTATTCCATTGTCAAAAGTGCTGTCATTATTAGCTTTGAGGCGGTGAAGAGCGAGGAAATGGGCTTATATGGACTTGCCCACTTGTATTGATTTTTCAAGAGGCTTATCTCCGCGATTATGTGTGAAGAAAGTGCTGCTTGTGTTTTCATTACCTCGTCAGATCCGCATCTCGTCCTGCCTTTGTGTCGTAATCACTGGATAAATCTCATGATAGCTGCTCTCACCACTTTCATACTGATACTGATTGCAGATAGCGGCGGCACACGACCGGCTCCAGTGGCATGCTGGGAAAGCGTCTAACATGGGATCTATGGAGCTTAATCCAGGCTGACCGGGGATGGAGCGCAGAGGCTTAGAGCTCATTGATTAGCCCAGTGACATGTGACAGGACAGTGGCACACTCAGACGCCCCACACAGGAGTATTTACTATGTCCTCATCTGTTTTACCATTAAGAACAATTAGTGTTTAATCCTTATTCTAGTACTGGTTAACATCGGGTAGAAGCCTAAAGCCAAAGTATCGAAATCGATATCGGAACTGTAAAAGCTTTATTGGTACATCCCTTGTTGTGAATAAAGGAATTTAAAAATGTAACATCGAGTGTATCGTTTACATTGTGTAATGCTACAGACATCTGTGTGAGATCCAGAGGCCACGCTTCAGCGACAGATTAAACCTAAAAACTTCACTCACCTCACAATAAAGTAGTTTTTGCTTCTCTCATTTCAAAGACCCATAGCTGGATGTATTACAATGAGAAATAGAGAATTGTGTTTTGTCACGATTTGATTCTTGTCTCAATACATGGGCCCTGATTTCAATATGATTTCAATATTGTTTTTATTGAAATTATATTATTTATATTATTGGGGTGCACGGTAGCAGAGTGGTTAGAGCTCTGGTTCTGAATAAGGAGGTCGTGGGTTCGACTCCAGGGTCGGACAATATCAACATCTCACGATCTCTCTGGGTGGAGTTTGCATGTTCTCCCCGTGTCACCGTGGGTTTTCTCCGGTTCTTCACCTCCAAAAAAATACATGTGTAGGTTAATTGGGCATCACTGTAAATTTCCCCTGTGAGAGTGAATGGGAGAGTGAATGTTTGTCTGTCTAACCCTGCGACAAGTTGACCACTGTCCAGGGTGTTCCCCGCCTAAGGCCCAAAGTCACTGGGATAGGCTCCAGTCACCCGCTGCTTAATCAATGAATGAATGAAATTATATTAAAACTTACCCTTTCTGTTTATTTAGTAATAAAACCTATTTTTGATAAATTACAATATCACAATAGTTAATTAAATTTAGATAATTATGTAAAAAAAAAAATGTGACAGCGGCTTCCATTGGAACATGAAACGAAAAGCAATCTGAGTTTTTAAAAGTTAATTTTGTATTTTGTTTTTGGATAAAGGAGTAGAAAGATAAATCAGGTTTCATTTAGAATATAACAGCAATAAATCTGCTATTCACTTTCTCTGACTGTGAAGGGCGACAATATTAACTTTTTACCTCACCAACATGACCGTACAGGACACTGAGTACTGAGAAAACACCAGAACACCAGTATCTATCTATTTTCAGAACCGTCCCATCCCTATTCACAACATTTTCTCCTTAAAAGACAAAAGTAATCGACATACAGTACATTACATAAGGCAGACTTCATGACTTGCATAACCAGTTTACAGTAACTCTGTCCTGAGCAGGGACTGTAAAGGTGAAAGAGGGGTGTCCAGGCAGGTTTAAGGAAAAGGACAGGCTGAAGCCGGTGGGACGTCCCAGCAGCAGATGGACCAGACCTGGAGCCCATCTGCCCCTCGCCACCTCCTCCTTATGTCCTGCTCTCAGATTAAGCCCAGTTTAGGACTAAGGCTGCTTCATGTGAAAATACTGCTCTAGACGATGATTTCAAATAAATCCTGGTGGGTAATTTCTTAAAGGTTTTGCTTCCTTAAAATGTTTATAGTCCCTTTAATATGCACAGTAACAATAAAGCTGTACAACAATATATTATTGTTAGCGTTAGTAAATCAAAAGACTAATCCAGATATAATATAGGGGATTACAATAGAAAGGAAGCAGGATTAAAAAGAACTAATGAGGACTAAACTGACATAGACCACATTTGGACTTAACCTGATCTAATTCAAGACTGCAGACAAGAATCAAGAGCAAACCAAAGGAATTATCTCTATATGTTGAGTTCAAAGTAACATATTGTAACATCAGAACTAGGGATGCACTGATCCGATATTTGGATCGGATATCGGTGCCGATCCAGGGAATTTTGCCAATACCATTGTTTTGCCTTTAATTGGGCACAATGAGAGTAATTTACCAGCTAATGTTCATCCAAAACATCTCATAATGATTGACATTTTATTCATATTAAGTTGTGTTAAGTTGTGACTTGCACTATAAATAATAGTTGCATAACATTATATGACCAAATGTCTTTTCCTTTGATAAGAAAAATAAGGTTTTGCAGTCTTTACACTGGTATCGGTTGATATTGAGCATCGGCAGATACTTGAAGCCAAAATATTGGAATCGGTATCGGAACAGAAAAAGCTAGATTGGTGCATCCCTAATCAGAACATCTATCTTGGTGTCTTAGCTGATCCAAAGTCTATAGTCGACTTAGTACTGTATTTCATTTAGATTATGTACATTTCTATGGGAGAAAAGCAGAACTTGAAAAGCGTCAAGTTAATTAGCAGAAGATTCAAAAGTCTAAGGGCTGCACAATTTGGGAAAAATATCTATATGAGATTTTAATGACCAGTTTATGTTTAAATAAGAGAATTCGTTTTAGAGTTCACATTTTAATCATGTTTAGGAGAACAAAATATATCAACAATCTAACAAAAAATCAATGTGTGAGCTTTTTAAATAAAAAAAAGTGTGAAGATCTAATCTACAGAATTAACATTTTTGCTGACAGTCACGTGTTTTGTTGCCTGTAAAGGAAATGATGATACTTCAAAATGTACAGATTTTGCAATTTGCTAACTGCATCAACAACAAATGGTACAGTCTTTTTTCCATATAGTTGTTTTTTAAGTGCTGTTTATGCCCAATACATGGTTAGATCATTATACAATTGCAACTCTTCATTATTAATATTAATCGATCGATTGACAGGGCTGATAATAAATGTTATCAAGTTGTTACCAGTACCTCAGTGATGTCAAAATGCTAAATGTAATGTATTCTGTGTTTCATCTCTGTGGTGGCTGAGGGCTCACTGAGGTTGCTGGTTTGAATCTGGCCCACTGCCCTCAATGCGCCACTCATCTGTGGCCGTGTAATTACGCTGATAAAAGGCTTGTGTGACGAGCTACGATGACACATAATAACGGTAATTAACGCGCAGATAATTGAATTTGTACAACTGTGAGATTATAGATTTTACTAGTGAGGTAATAGTGTGAGTTATTATTATTGAATTACATGTACAGTTTTATAGTCTTCTTATGTGAGCTTGAAGTTGGCACAAAAAATGTATTCATTATTGTTGTTACTTCAAAATATATCTTAATTTTATTTTTACATTCTTTTGCTAGCTTACAAAAGCAAATGCAGAATGAATTTAAACTTTGAATGAAGTAATTATTATTTTTTATAGACACACTAATATATTTGGTTGATCTTTGCCCTTGTTTAGCATATCATTTATCAGCTTTAAATCTCCAAGCAAGGCGATTTTTAGCTTTTTAGCTTTTTGGTTTTGTTTTAGCTGAACTGCTGCCTAATAAACATACCATAAAGTTTGATATTAATATAATGAGTCTTGGTCCAAAAATATTGATAGATGGCCATCGGATTTTCTAAAGTCTAAATAATCTGTATTGGCATCAGCTCCTCAGAGGCTGGAAGTCGGACCTCGGAGTAATGTTTTCTCAGAGTGTTGTGTTTTCCAGTGGTCAAATCGGATTACTTTTACAATAATGAGCCAATCAAGTATTAAATAGCTTGGAAATGGCCAAAACCAGCCAAAATGCAAGTGTCTTTATGGCAGTTTATCAACTCGGACATTGCTGTTGCATATACAGTTTGTAAAACATTGCAACAGAGTGAATTTGTTTATATCAGTTCTGTGTAACTGTTGGCAACATTAGCATTGCATCAAGTTTATAACAACAGAAGCTCATAAGAGAAAACAACACAGGTATGATCAGCGGTGAAGCTGCCGGATGTTTATCTTTCTCAAAATGCAAGGCGCTGTCATGGTAAATTTGACTCTGAAAATCTCTGACTATCCGAGGAACTCTGAGTAGGGCTGTTCAAGTGGGAATGTACAAGTCAGAACTCAGAAGATTCGAGCTCCGAGTACCACTGGAACACACAAGTTTAGCGATTTAAAAACGACAATTTTGTTTTGTTTAGCGTGCTTATGACAGGTTAGAGCCTTAACTTTCAACCAGTGTGCCGGGGAACACTAGTGTGCCTTGAGATGTTGCTTAGTGCGCCTTGTAAATTCCAGATTCAAATTTGTAGCCATGAACAACATTTGCAAGATTACACTTTTTCACAGTAAACAAAGTTCAGTTTTGCACCCTTGCAGATGTATCGCTCAAGTATCTATTTGGATGAAAATCATTTTGCAATCTCCTGTCTGTCTACATATAGAGCACTGTGAAAAGCACTTCTAAATTAATTGGTGAAGAATTAGGAAGTTTACAATTTATTAGGTACTTACTATATCCTTCTGTTAAAATAATGACATGAAATAGCCCTTTGTGCTTTCATTTAGAGATTGCAAAGTAGCGACTCTAATTTTATAGCATTCTTGTAGGTGTGCTTCAAAATATTTCAACCAATATAGTGTGTCATGACTAAAGAAAGGTTGAACAGCACTGGGTTAGACCATTATCCTGTAAAACATAGATAACATTATTTTATATAAGAGTTCACTAAACATTTTTGCTTGTCTTTACCCAACATAAAATTTTTTTTTGGCTAGTTTGATGAGGTTTTTTAACTCTTTTGCCCAACAATATGACATGTAAAGGCAACCTAGCAACCGACCACATCACACAAATCCACATAAATTACACAAATGCTATGATTTGACAACTGATAATATCTTCTTGTAACCTTTAATTTAGTTAACTGATTGATTAAACTCCCAGGAAATCGTATCCGTTTGTGTAAATTGTCCTTGCATATGTGGAGGATTCAGTTATAGAACTCTTTACTTCCTGTCATTTTTATTTGTTTATATTCTCATAGTTTTTGCAACTTAGCTTCTGTAAAACTATGATAAATATTTACCCAAGGACTATCAAACCAAATGTGATAATCTGTCATATGTTAATGCTCAGAAATGACTATATGATCAATAATAGAAGAAAAAAAAAACACATTGGCCTACTTTTGCACATTAAGCTGGATTGTGTGAGATTCAAAAGAAATTTACGCAGTCGAAGCCGTTTCCATAGCTATTGTCAAAGAGAAGCTTGTGCATTATTCGCCTCTCGCACAGTTTCTGCCTCACAGAAAACATGAAATCTCAGGTGGTGCATGTATTATGAGTTCCTCCTGCACGGTTTACTCTTTCATGCAAACCTAATCCGCTGCTCAGTCGTCGTCAGGTGAACAGGCACTTAACCCGACTCCAGCTTCACATGCAACACCAACCCAGCACGACATAACCGCCCTGTAAATGTCCACAATTTACCAAACACTCTTAGTAGCTTTGTAATGGCAGGACTGGAGCAGCAGAGGTCGTGACATCGAAGTGTTCATTATCAGGAATGATGTTAAAAAGCATGAAAAAATAGTAGTAGAAAACTATATCAGGGCTATTCAACTTAATTTTCCAGAGGGCCAGATTTTATCGAGGACAGTGGCTTCTGGGCCAGGTAGTTGCTCTAAAAAATGTCCAAACCAGCCTGAACCAGGACATGAACAGGTCCAGTCATTCAGGACAGAAACATACACTGTAAAAATTAGGGATGCACCGATCCAGCTTTTTCAGTTCAGATACCGATTCTGATACTTTGGCTTAAAGTATCTACTGATACCTGATATCAACCGATACGAGTGTAAGGACTGAAATTACTTTTCTTTCTTATTAAAACATAAGACATTTTGTCATTTAGTGTTATGTAACTATAGTGCAAGTCACAACTTAAAACAACTTAATGCGAATAAAATGTCCAATATGAGATGTTCTGGATCAACACCTTTAAATTTGCCTCATTATGTCCAATTAAAGGCACAACTAGGATATCGGCTGAACCGATATTGTGGAGTCGATACCCGATCCCAGTATGGATCGGTGCATCCCTAAAAGACAATCTTAAACTGGATAATGATACAATAAATGCTTAAAATAAGTCATATTTATATTTTTTGAGTATATTTAAACTCTTCAAACAAGATTTGCCCATAGAGCAAGAGCTAAGTGGATTGTTTGGCTAAAAATATGAACAATATTGCATTTTTTCACTATAAATTAATTAAAAAAATGCAACTGGAATTGAAACCATACTTATTTTCAGACACTTTTTGACACATTAGGAAATTTAAAATGGCCACTATTGCCTGAGGGCAAATAAAATTAAACCACTGCATAACGTAGTGTGCTATTAAAAAACAAGTTTATGGTGATTTTTGTTATTGTTGCAGCCACCCCAGATTCAATAAATATTAAAACCTAGCACGCTAACGTGGCACAGAGAATAAAATGTTTTATTATAAAATGAAAAGACCACACATGAGTCTCATTATTAGCCAAATAACGTTTGCTTTTTAAAAATTTATAAATGGTTCTCTATCTTCCTGTTGTTGTTGTTGTTGTTGTTGTTGTTTTCTCATTTGCTTGTTAGCACATTGCTGTACTTTATTCTAGCGTCTTTTCCTACATTCAGTTTATTCAAACCATTATCATTAAGCAGTTATCTTGATTTTTGATTGCATACTTTTATTCTGCTTGTTGAGTTAGTGGTGATGAGTAATGTTTATCTCATTTTAGTAGATTATAGATAATAAGGAAGCTGCTGGCAGTTTACGCTTCAAGAAAAGTCTATAATCCAGTCAAAAACGTGGTTTGAAATGTTCTTTTGATCCAGTCCAAGTGTTAAAATGTTTGCTTTTCATATTACTCCCATAGAGTCTATTGTATCTGTATTGTGCGCACTGATGATGGAGAGACGTGTGGGCGCTCGCTGTCATTCTGGCTCCATTATTCCCTGAAATGTGACGAACGCGCCGTGCAGCCTCTGTCAGCTCCTTTCAGCAGATTTTAAATTCACTGTATGTGTCAAAGCTGTTACGCAATGACAAATAAATGAAGCCGCACTGATTATCTGAGACGTTGTATACGCATCAGACAAGCTGCAGACAGGAGGCGGGACAAGAGTCTTACGTGACCTTTTTAAATAATACAAGCGTCTGGGTTCAGGCGTTTGGTTTAACGGAGTTTTGGTGGAGATTTGTGTTCAGCAGTTTGATAATAATGTTGTCAGTAAAGGCTCTGAACAAACTACCTCTTTAAAATCCACTTTTCTGAGTTTTTAACCGTGTTATCAGTGTTTATCATTAGTTTACTCAGAGTTGTATTTGGATTGATTCATGCGTGTTTGAGTTAGCTTGTAAGGCAAGGCAGGGCAAGTTTCTTTGTATAGCACAATTTGTACACAAAGTAGTTCAAAGCGCTTTACAAAGTAGAAAAATGTGCCTCTACTCACTTTGACAGACAACTTTACAAAGACGAATGAAATTCGACCAATGAAATTCTTGGTCAATTTGAATAAATGGTCTACTAATAAAAAGTTTGGTCAACTAAGACGCCATCGACTAAAGTAAACGACTAAAAGACTGAAACACTACTGAAATTGGAGCGCTGGGTTTCAGTTTCAAATGCGAGTTTTGCGAGAGTCAACAATTCACAGAAAACCATGAATGACGCTGAAACAGTGACACGCTAAACTGAATGCCATCGTAAATGTGTAGTGAAAAGATTTTTTTCAGTAAGGCTGATCACCTCGTCCTCAGAGTCCGAGATGGTTCATAAAGCACTAACATATCAGAGATGTACTTTGGTGCTAGTCCATGCAGAGACTTGAACACAAGCAGAGCTGTTTTAAAGTTTATTCTCTGAGCCACAGAATCCAGTACAAAGACCTAAGCACAAGACTAATTTTTTCTGGTTCTAGTCAGGACTTGGGCAGCAGCTTTTTGTTTTACAGCTTGTTTGGACCAGTGGTTGGTGATAAGGCTGTTACAAAACTAATACAGAGACAATGCATGGATAAATCTCTCCAAGTCAGGCTTTGAAACTACCTTTGATTTAGAAAGTTTTGTTAAAAAGCTGATATTACCTTGATGTGGCTATTCAAGTCTGCCTCAATTATTACCTCCAGATTTACAACTAGAATTGATTATTTTAGAGAAAGAGAGTGAAAGTGACTGCTGACACTTTCCCTTTGGTTTTGTGGGCCAAAGATGTATTGTCCTGCAGCTGATGCTTTATGTGTTTTACAATGAAGAAGAAGTAAATGACTGATCTAAAGATTTCAGATGCATAGAAACATGCATTAAGTGTCTTTTAAGAAGAATGTTGCATTCTCAGACCAGACAGGAAAAGCAAAGATCAACTGCCTTAAAGTCTTAAAACAAGGATACAGGAAACCAAGTATGAGACATAGTATTATTATTAACATTCCCACGCAAGTCTGGGAGAATGGGAGTGATTTTTCCAAATGAATTCATTTGTTAAGTGTAGGCGTTATTGAAACTACATTAAATATCACTATTTTTTAGAAACCAGATCACAAATTACATAACATATGTAGGTACCCTCTGCTCTGCTGCTCTGTTCACACTTTACTGAATGGTTCAATCCAGATGTCAGTCATCAGAGAATAACAAAGAAGGGGAAACAGTTTGTATCAAATAGAAATGGTGAATCACACTTTTATTTGTGTCACAGAAGAGCTCATGATGCAGTTGTTTGACCGTATGGCAGTCTTATCATCCACACTAAAGCAAAACATAGTTTTACTACAAAAGTTCTTAACAATAGAAATAAAAAAACTGCTGCAGGCTTCTACAGATGTCCAGGTTAGTCTGTTTCCCAAAATGAAGGTCGTGAGATGGTTTCAGGATGTCAGTTCTTTTTATGTATTTTTAGTTATTTTTACAAAATATAACTTTATATCAAATGGTATATATTTGAGTGCATTTGGATCATAACCCAATAAACTACTAAAAAAGATTATACAATAAACCTAATTTTTTTGCAAGATAATATGGACAAAAATGTATATCTCGATGTATTTCGATATACATTATATATCTCAATATCTTTGAAATTTTATTTTTAATTAAAGAAGGTGTACATTATCATTGAATATATAAGTACAGAGTACAAGTTTATAATTTATTATTAGAACAAATAGAACTTTTAATTGATCTTTTCATTCTGATTGTCACTTTTCTCTGTAACTGTAGCTTCTTTTCATCAGTTTCATGAGCTATTATTAGCCAGGATTACAATATCTCTATATTTACGATATGGCCAACTTCATATCTTGTCCAGTAAATATCTCAACATACGAAAAATATGATATATTACCCAGCCCTAAATATAAACATCTATTTATTTTACTTTTATATTTGATTCTTCTGGTCTAAAAACTAGAAACCACTGCTCTGGTTTAATAACCCAAGAGGTAATTTTCTTTATGAATTTTTGCTACTAAAATAAATGTGTCAGTTTGTTTACTAATGGTAAGTGGAGATGTTTATTGATAATGTGTCTTTTTGTTTGTGTTTTTCAATATAAAATAACCTCTATTTAAGATATATAATATTTTTTGCGGTTTTGATAATAAATAATCAATAGAAAAAAATGCCAAAACAATTGATTATCTAATAATTGCAGCCCAGGGCAATACTCAAGACAAACCCAGAGCACATTTGTGAATACTGCTGATGTTAGTGACTCCACAGCGGCCATATTTGGTCCTGGATAATCCCCGGTTGGCGGCTGCTGCTGTGTCTGACTGGAGTGCTCGTTGTTTTTGGCCTGTGGGGTTTTGTAGAGAGGAGCATGTCTGTGAACAGGCCACTGACCTTCTGCGTCCCCCTGGCACAGAGCTGGAGTGTGCGCGGCTAATGAGGAGATCCTATTATGGAGGCACACACACACTCATTCATAACGCTGCCCCGGGCGGCACTCACTGATGTAGTGGAGATGTACAGTTTGTTCAGGCTGGCTAGCTCCTGTGTGTAGTCATGAGGATTTTGTTTGAGCTAACTGTACCGTCGTTTCATCTGCTGCCAGGGGAGATGTGGGGGTTCAGTCCAAAAAAAATTATAACTTGCTAAATAGCTAATATTTATGGGGCAATTAACAGTAATACTGTTTATCCAAGCAAACTGGGTAGAGAAGCATTGTACATTTTGCATAATTTTATAATAGCCAATAATGAAAGTTATAACCTTTTACCATAAGTTTGTGCATTGGAAAAGATGCTTTGATCAGGCTGTTCTCCTCTAGCTCTCTTTTTGTTTTTTACCTCTCTGAAGTGGTTGTCTTCATACATTGTTACTTTAATACTTAAAATAATTTTAAATATTAAAATATCATCATCATATCATTATTTAACATTTCCATGGAAACGAGCAGGTGACGGACCTTCCATCAGAAAAGTGACGTGTAAGGAGCCACTAAAAGAGTTTTCAAGAAATGTGTATTAAAATGTTCCATTATTCTTAATGAACCTGTATCCATTTAGTTTAGCAGTTTTACAACTGGATCAATAAAAAACTGACGTCTATATCTGATTATACAGTGTTTTTTTTTGTTTTCTTTTTAAAAACCAGTTCGTAGCCCTACCTTGCTAGATGTTGTTATCCTTATGTTGCCATAACTCATCTGAAAGTTGTGAAAAGTAACAGGTTCCGTTTTTAAAGCCTCAGTACCTGATTTTTTTGTATATTATTAACTTTGTCTTTGCCACCAAAAGTAGATTACAAAGATAGCACTGACAAAATCAGACTGCTGTTTAATAAAGCAGTGCTCTGGTTGGTTGTGCTTGGGTGGTTTTCATTTGCTTATGGATAGTTGGGTCCAAGGGACATAAATGAACTGGTTACCATAATTACCTTTTTTGTTGTTGTTACTAAACAGGTTTAAAGGTCTTTCACACCAACAACCCCAGTCGCTCTTGGTAGGTAGGGTAAAGCTATGCAGTGTCTGTTCAAGTCTCTTTGAGGTGCATCAATGTAAAAGAACATTCACACAAACACGATACAAACCACCAGTCGCCAAACAAATGCTGAGTGGGCATGCGCGTCATGTAATATTGACAAAAATAAGTTGTAGCAAGTAAGCTGCAGTTGCTGTAACTCCTTTGTTTTCCTCGTCCAAGTAGGACCATGGTCTCCGAACTGGCATTTCCATTTGAACCGGTAAATAAAAATCCATGCTGGCTAAATACTGTTTTTCTAAGCCATTTGTTTTTGCCACGATTTTCCAGTGCATGATTCGCTGGTTTGCTACCAGGCCAATCCAACAGCTGCATCAACTGCGAACAAACTTTGCAAACAAGTCTTCAAAACCTGCCTCCACGACCTGCTCCACCTCCCCGACCCCGACAACCTCATTCACACCAAACTCACGTGAGCCGCTTGTCGACAAAAGTTACCAAACCGGTTCAGACCCACGAGCCGCGGCCTGGAGTGAAAGACCCATAAAGTGTTATATTTTATCTATTCTAATGTTACCCATAAACTTACCTGTTCTCTTAACTTAATCACTCATTCCCTCCAGACCTCACTATCTAACCTTTCACTGTGATTGCTGCCAAATTAAATGCATGTGTTGGACAGCTTTAAATGTCTACTTCTTGTTTTGCGGCTTGAAAATCATCCGCTTTAATGTTTCACTCACCTGCATCACATCTCATCCTAAACCTCATCTCGTTTCTTCTGTTTGTAGGTTTATAAATCTCTAATGCAAATCCTCTTCGGTGGCATAGTTTCAACATTTTCCTCCCATCACAAACAGGCTCCCTCGCTTGAGCACATTTTGTTTTACCTTAAATCCGTGTGACAGGTTCAGTCTCAGTAACGCGATGTTCACTTTTGGAAGAACGAGAGGAATGCGGTGTGTCGTATTTGTGCTGCAGCCGAAAAGACATTTTGACGGGTCACCTCTGCCTGCGTCTGCTGCTTGACTTGAGGCTGAACTCTCCCTCTTTCCGTTTACTTGATTTGCTCAGTTTGTTAGCATTAGCGCTGCTGCCGACCTTGTAGCTTGTTAAAAATTAGCCGATTGAGATGGATGGATTTAAGGGGAATGAGCCTGCAGTGGATTCCTGAAGTGTGGAATGTGAACCAGGCAGTTTTCCATCTTGTTTGGATGACATGAGTCGAAAGACATGCTCTCTCTCTCTCTCTCTGCATAGATGTTGTAATCATAAGTTAATCAATGAACAAGTGAATTAAAGCGAGATGTAATGCAACTTACAGTAACCAAGGATACATTATAAGGCTGCTCACTCACTGTAACACATTTTGAAGTGGTAAATATAGTATTCTACAACCAACACTTACAGCTGATATTTGACCCCTGCTCTTGTAAACTGAATGTAATTACTTTGAAAATAAGGCGTTTTCCTCATGAAAGTACCAAGAACCCAACATTTCTTCAGCCCCTGTTTAGTCTGAAGAACCATCCTATCCCCACGTTTGGGTTCACACAGCAACACTTTCTGAAAGTGGGTCTAACTGGCTTTAACATTAGCGTCTGTATCATTTGAGACATTTAAAGAAGTCATTATGTGGTGTTAGGAAAACAAAATTGTCTTTTTTTGATTCCACATAAAACTATGATCTACAAAACCTAAAAACATCACTAAATGAACAATTAATCAAATATCATTGTAATTCTAATAATAGTAATATGGGAAATTGCTTTTAAATCATTTTTCTTAAGGATAAGGAAAAGTACTGAAAAGTACCTGCCCCAGAGCAGGAGCTAAAAAGTCTCTATAGTGCAGCCCCAGTTCCTGCTCTGTGTGAACGCGCCAAAAATGGGACGGGAACTAAAAAGTACCAGAAACTGAAAAAAAGATCCTATAGTGGTCTAGTGTATAAATATAGTGTGTAAATAAACAGACTTGTTTAAGCTTAGTGACTCTTCTGTTTCCTTTTGTTTATTAAACTTCTGGGACTGACACGTGGACACACTGTCTTCACATCACAGAGTATACTTAAGACTTGACCTGATAGAATGGACTAGGGTTGGAGCCAGTGACTTGATGCTTCTGCTCAAATAATAAATATTGTAGTTTACATTGACAAAAAGGAGCATGTTCCTCCTTCTTTTTTTGTGGTCAGAACTTATTGTGAAAATGATCAGTTATAGACAAATCTATGAAATTACAAAAATTACAGTCTGTGTTCATTTTCATTTTAGTGAAAAGACTTGACAGTACAAGCAGAAGACTTGGACTTTGGACTTGTTTCGGACTTGTCCCTTATCAATTTGGACAAGGCTCAAACTTGTCTCTTCGATTTTGGACTTGACTTGGACTCGTCACTCCTTGACTTTGGACTTGTTTCAGACTTATTTCTCTTGACTTTGGACATGATTTACATTTCCTTTTTTGATTTGGCTGACTTGTCCTTTGACTTAGACTTGACTCGGACTTGAAGCCACCTCAGGCTCTTATGTTTGAATAGTAATTACTGTGACTGTGTTTATTTACTTCTGCAGTGTCTTTAGTATTTGCTTCAGTCATGACTCCTACAGCAAAACCCATTCCTCAAGCATATCTTTGTTACTTTTATTTAGACATTTAAAATATAGTAACTAAGAATTCTCTAAAAAAAGAAGCTGTGCTGTCTGTTGTTTTATTCTAAAATGCATGTATTCATTCTAACATCTCTGTCAGACAGCCTGCTCATTTGGGGAGTTGTAGTTGACCTTCTTGCAGTTTTTACATTCTGCTCTTTGGGGAAAACCTTTGTGGGTTGCAGGGGATTTGCTGCATTGCAGTATTCATGGTTTTCTTAAAGAAAAAACTTTGCTGGCACTTCCAAACGTTTACCATTAGCCAACTTCTAAAATAAAAATAAAAATATGGCATATTTTACACAGAAAACTTGGCTTAACAGTGTCTCTCTTGCTATGTATCGTTTCAGATTTTCTTAAAGTTTAGCTGTCTGTCAGTCTGTTTTGCATTTTTGGAACTGAGTGAGAAATGTTTAATACAATTGCTTTGGCAGGGGTAGTTTTACTGTGAACATGCATGCACTCCAGTGTTGTCACTAGATTATAATTTCAAACTCCTAATTTCAACATCACAACATTGAGAAATTGCAAAGCTATACTAACACTGCTTTTTTAATTCTTTACATAATTAGATAATTTACATTTATATTTTGGCTGCTGTATCTGTACTTTTGTACATTGAGTGTGTTGCTGAAATAAAAATTTAAATAGCAATTTGAAACCATATTTTGTAAAATCATAATAGTGATAATTGTGTGTTATGTAAAACGTAACTAAAGAAACATCTTTATGGAAACAAACAGGAGGAGACTGTCCTCTAGAACAAATAATAGTCCAAATGTCACACAGTGCAACTTTATAAAATGATTCTGTTAGGCAGTAGTACTCAACCTGGAGTCGAGGCTCTTATGGGGGACTCACACATTTTTGGTTGTCCCGTAATATTATGAAAAAATCTTATTTATATCTTAAACAAGCTTTGACACCTTTAGATTCCTATTTGTTGGGCCATAGATGTTGATCTAGGCTTGTCTTCAAAAAAATAAAATCAAACATAAGACTATGACAAAAGTGAATATCTCAGTAACTCTTTGGCAAATCTCTAACGATATTTGGACAATATTCTGCCAGTCCCACATAAACAAACCTATCTTCAAATGGTTATTATATAAAAAAAAACATCTAAAATTGATAGAATGACTTTTTATATGACTTTTTTGAGTGTTTATTGTATATTTGACTTTCTAAAATAAAGATTTGCCAATAGAACAAGTAAATTTAGTTCTTAATTCAGAAGGTTTTTTTCAATTCAGTTAAATTCAATTTCAAGTCAGTGTATAGTTTTCTTATTTTTTTATGTTTTATGCTGGTTCCAATGACAACCTTAAAAATTTACTCAAAGAAGGAAAATACTACTTATTCCAGGGACATATTGCCTGTTGTCTGGTGTTTAACTATTAGACTACTATTTGTCAAATTAATTACAAAAGTGCAACAATCTCCCACTATAACTTCATTTTTGTAACCCTACCCTAACCCACTGCTCGATATTCACTTTTTACTTATCTTAAAAACAACATTAACGATATTATCCAAAATTCTATACATTGCCCAGCTCTACAGGCAACCTACATGTTGTGTTTAGGGGTCACGAATGTCAACAGCTGTTATTTTAGGGGTTGTGAGTGACAAAAAAAATGTGTAATCTCAAGAATCTTTACGCAGCCGATTACAACCCTCACTTTTCTGTCGTCACATTATCATCCTGCAGACTGACAGATGTTTACAAACACAACAAACTCTCTGCTAATCTCGATAGCTCTCAGTCTGTCTTTAAAGGTGCGCTTGACTTTGACTTATGGCATCAACTCCAACTGTGAATTATTTAGCGACGCACCAAAGGGCTGGGATTAGAGAGCGCTCCACAGTCGCCAGGACAAAGACTAACACTGGCACCTAAACATTCCCCAAATGTCATCCACTTTTATCCCCCAAAACATCAATCAAACTAATGCGTTTTATCTGTCCAAAGGCGATTGTATGTGTTTCCAACGGCCTTTAGCGGCTGCGGTAAAGGTCGTCTGGATAAGCGCCTCTCTGATCGTTTTAATGGCTCGTGTTGTTCCCAAAAGCAGATGACGAACCAGATTAGGATTTAAAAATGGACGCGAATTTGTAAGGCTTTGATTTGGGTGTAATCCACAGGAGAATGAGGGCTTTATTAGCTTCTGAGGAGGAAAACGAGCCTGTCTGTCAAAACGTTATTGGAATCGATTAGCGGTGCCCGCATGGATTTGTGAATATAACTGGGTGTGTTGTTTCCAGAGGCGGACGGATATAGGTTGTTGTTATGGTGAATGTTGTTTTGAAGATGTTTTGTATTAAAATGTATAAAAAGCATAGAAGTTACTGCAGTAGCTTAAATGCAGACTATTTTTTATTGGTCAGTCATTGTCTGCTCTGTGTTGAGTGACAGCTGTATTTAACCAATCACAATGAAGTTTGAGCTTTCTTGAATAAGAAACGTATTACAGAAAAAACAGACATGAATTGTGATGAATGAAGTTGCTTTACAAGAGTTTTTGCAGAATGGAAACTATATTTAAATGAAAACTTTTTGATCCAGTCATGTTTAGTTCACTTACTTAATGCATTCTGGACTTTATAATTATTCACCACAATGAATTTAGAAGCCTTTCTACAGCTTTCAGAAGCCAAAAACTAACTGCAACTGACCAAGCTTAAAACAATGACAAGCAAGTATCCAGCTGCTTCTTAGTGTCAATATTGAGTTAAAGCTTGTGTTATCACACTTTTGAGTGATAGGGCTAGTGGTAAATAGAGCTATAGTTCTTTAGTTGTTTAGTCGATTAATCGGTCGATGGAGTCTTGGTCGACCAGAATTTTCTTAGTCGACTAATTCTTTTATTCTTTTATTTAGATTATAAGGAATTTGTCTTCAACAGTAACAGAATAATTGGTCTGAACTGACTTTTTGTTATATAAACACACTGTTTCCTCTTCATTTTCTGTTTAAACTATAGTTTTTGCATGAATTACATCATATTATTTGTCTTTTTGAGCAGGTTTCTTACAGAGTCACAATACTAACATTTCCAACCCGATTTTGATACTAAAGAACTTGATTCTCGATACCACAATGAGAATTAGAATGCCCTTTCAAGAAAGTCAGATTTTTATACAACAGACTGACATTTTCAACACAAAATGCAAGAATGTGATCAAACATTTTAGTTTCAAACCAGTTTTGATGAAACTCAAGATTATTTTAAAACTTTTCAGAAAATTTTTAATTTTTCTTTGCAGAAAATATCAGATTTTGTTCAAATGTTTATCTTGTTAATGTTTTCTGTATTTGTTCAAATGAGTGTCTAATTTCGACTCCAGTTTTAGCTTTGATTTGCAATACTTTTCAAAATTTGACAACTTTTAGCTTCAGAGCCTTTGCCACGCCCTCTTTTTAGTCGATTAATCGGTCAATGGGACATGTTTTTAGTCGACCAAGAATTTCTTTGGTCGACTACAGCTGTATTGGTAAATATATGCCATAGTTTCACAAAAGTAAATTTGCAATTTATAAAGAAAAAGCAGAAAATTACAATAAGTAATTCAGTAGAATTTTCCACAAAATACAAAGATGTTTTTTCCCCAAAATGAGTCATTGCTAAATTTAAATTAAAAATTTGATCTGTGGAAGCCTTTTATGGCAACATCTACAAGGACAAACAACAAAGAACATGCTAAATTTATTATTTACTTTTCAAATATGTTTATTTTAGGTTTAATAATAGTTCAATGTTTGTGAAAACACATTATTTAACTGCCAATAAACTTCGGGGAAACAGCTAATAGCAGTGTTACATTTAATGGGGAAAAGTACGAAGTTTCTTGTGACTTTATCAAAAATGAATGTTATTGAGCTTTTTAAAGTATTTTATTTATCTCATATTGGTGATCTAAGGTTGCAACTGAAAGAAAGCATTTTAGGCAAATTCTGGCCATTTAAATAATGAAGATATAGTCAAGCTAACAACTATAGCACGATTGACTCAATTTCGACAAATGACTCTGACTGGGTAATGACAAAGACAATTTCCACTGTCACAGTTTTCGGTGAGTTTAAAGTTAAACAGTCATTCATGTTAATCTTTGGTCCATATTGACAATGAGGTTGTTAGGTAACAGTTGTGGATTTACCTCTACATTTGTCATATTTACTGGACAAAAGACAATTAAAAATCTCATCAAAACAGCCAAACTGGTAAAAACAAGCAAAATGTTTAGTGAAATCTGAATTATAATCATGATCTCTTGTTTTACTGAAAAAGTATCATGACAACACAAACTATTTCTGCTGAACTACTGAAGGACAGATCTGTGACTTTCTGGATCGAGCTGCTCTGAAACGCAGCATGTGAAGCGGTTTTCCTTTTGCCTGGGTGAGTCTGCGTCGGCCCGAGTGCAGTGTCAGCTCGTGCCCACATCACACTTCAGATCCTCACTTCACCCAGGACTCTGCAGGCCTCCACATTTTCAACACCGCACAAAATAGAACGCTGACTAAACTGGAGAAGATGCTCTGGACGGACGATATATTGGAGCAGTGACGCGAGGAGACGACTGAATGTTTCACACAATTAAAAACACAGATTATAGCTATTTCTTCACTATAACTTTACGTCACAGTTTATGATCAATCTTAGTTAAATTTCAGTCATGTTTCAATTAGGCTGCAACAAGTCAATCGATTAATCACAACTTATCGATTATTGAAATATTCACCAATTAATTTAGTAATTTTAGTAATTGTGAACTGATCTTTCTTTAGGTTCCAAACATCCCATGAGTTGTAGAAAAGTCTCAAATGAAACCTAAATTACATGAAAATTGTGTAAACTTTTGGTATAAAAACTAGTCTGCCTGAGCCTAGTGTTGTCACTTTTAATATTAAGGAATTGTCTTGATTTTTAACACAAATTATGATGCCCAATGATAATTAAAAATGCTTTTTTAACGTCAAATTCGTATATAATAGACTGAGATTTTCAACAAAGTACATACTTTCTTTGTAAACATTTTGGTTTGATAAAGTTCACGATTATTCTAAAAGTTCAAGATTATTTTAAAACTCCTCAGAAATTTACAATTTTGTTTTGTTAATGTTATTTTTTTAAGTATCATTGAGTAGCAAATGAGTATCTACTTTCAATACCAGTTTTAATATTGATTCTTACCGGTATCTGATTTTTGATACTTTGATTAATGTGTGCCCTAAGAAAGTAACTTAGTAACATTAATTTGGGAATACTTTGTGTTAGTGTTTTCACGATAGTAAAATTTCAAACTCGATTTGATACTATACTCGATACCGATTTCGATACCACGGTGCAAACTTTTAATTTTTTTTCTTATGATAGAATTTTTACTTTGCAATACTTTTTTTTATTCGTGTTTTTCTTTTTGATATTATTAAAATAATAGTATTTTAATGTATTTGTTTATTATTAACTTAGATCATGAACCTTTACATTAAGACTGGGCTTTGTTCCATAATCAGACACATAAAGCCGTTTATAGTACAGTATTTGATAGTAGGGGGGCGGGGCTTAGCGACGAGAGGGGGAAGGAGGCGGGGCATAGCGAATGTCGATACTTGTTCAAACGAGTATTGAGTATCGATACCAGTTTCAGTATCGATTAGTATCGGGGAATCGTTTTTTTTTGACAACCCTACTTAGTGTGTATTATTGCAAACATCGTTCAAAAATATAATTTAATATCTCATTATATGCACAAAGACAAATAACAAATGAGTTTCTTAATAGGGCCCCGAATCAATAGAAATGATTCTAGACCCTGTTCCAGCTGCTGATTTGTGTCTCTGAGGAGTTTTATCTTAAAATAAGTCACGTTTTTTTGTATTTTTAAATTTTATAGTAACTAAGAGTATTTTGTTAGTAACTGCAACTTAATTATAAGTATTTTCACAGTAACTAAGTTACACTTGTCACTCAAAAATGTAATCTAATTACAGTAACTAACTTACACCCAACCCTGGAAACAGCATATGGGCCTAAAATTTTCTTCTTTCCAGATGAAAGCTGCAAACAACAGTGAGGAATATTTCTGCCTAAAAGTCTGTTCAATTTGCGTATTTACCTCCTCTTTCCGCCTCCTTCTGGCTCTTGTCCTCGTTTGTTTAAAAAACACAGATTTTCTTCTCATACAATGGTCAGTCACTGCCTTACACTTCTTTGTGAGCCTTCTTTGTGTAGATTATTGTACTATGTGAAAGTTATCTACCACAGGGTTTATGCTAAATAAGTCAACACATAACATCCTGCTATTAAATTCAGTGACATTGGTTAAAACCTTTAGTTTCTCAGACATTCTAAGACCCCTCCATCTGTTGAATCTGTCCGTGCTCTCTCATGTTCCAGCTCTCATGTTCTCCCTCGTGGACACTACAGTTAATTACTCCTCGTGTCGTGAAGATGTCAGTCTCTTGTGCACACCTTTTATAATGAAACCGCTGCAGCTGCTCTGATCTGTCACAGGTGAAGCTGCATAGAACATATAAGTGATTTTACACTTATTTCTGTCGAGAGCCTTCGCCGTCTCCACACTTATATGATCAGAGTCTTCTTCTGAGTGAATGTAGTGTTATATTGTCTTTATAATGGAGTTACTGTAAATGGAGTATGTTAACATGCTGCTGACTGACTGACACACCCTGATTCTTAAAATTCTGACGACTGGAGAATGCAGAAGAGTGAAAGTCATTGTGCACTACTATTTTGGTACAACAATAGCAAATATGTAGCCGTAATAGTGAGTGTAATAGCGGGTTTTGCTTCATTTCCTGTGTAGTATTTATACTTACCAGGGCTGTTGTGGACTGGTGACGTTTTGGCTGAGTAATGACCTGCCCTGTTCATTGAGTAGATTTAAATCATGTGATGCTGAACTTTTTGTACCTTCAAATCTCAAAAGCTAAGCAGGTTGGGCCTGGGCAGGACTTGGATGGGAGACCTCAGGGGCTACAGTGGGACGACTGGAGGAGAAACTGGAGTTGTGTCCTTTCACTCTAGAGCTGTACAATAAATCATTAGAGGTGTCAAATTAGTGCATTAATTGAGATTAATTAATTACAGACATATTAATCAAGGTAATTTTTTTAATCGCATTAATCTATTTTGAAATGTTTAACTTTATTTTTTCCATCTGCGAGTTGTAAAGTGGACATAAGGGTTGTTCCACTTGACAACTTGGCAACAAAACTTCCTAAAGTCTTCATGTTTTGCAATACTGTATATTCATATTTCCATCTGCAACAATAATGTAATTAATTAAATTGGATAAAAACAAAACAAAAACACTTAAGTTGAGTGTTTTTCTCAGCAATTTTTAGGTGAGATTAAAAATAGATTAATTAATTACAGATCATAATTAATTAATCTCTTAAATTTTTTAATTGCTTGACAGCACTATATATCTTATTTTAGATAATATCGTCAAAGTTCCCAAAAATTTAATATTGAGTATATCACGCATAGAAAAATGCTACTAAAAGAACTACTGTAATTTCTGCTCTATTGAGCGCACCTGAATATAAGCCACACCCACTGGATTTAAGTACAAAAATGATAAAGTACATATATAGGCTGCACTTGTAAATAGTAAGTCTATGAGAATCTACATTTTTGTTGCATTGCCTTACTAGCTGCATAATTCAAAGCTCATGAAAAACGTAGCGGGTTATAATCCAGAAATTACGGTAATTAAAAATAAAACAATTTAAAAAGTGATGCTGTAAGCTTTCATTCCAAGAGAAAAAAAATCATATTTTGCGGTTTTGTGATTGATTTCACATTTGTATAGCAAGAGGTTGCGTTCACATGATGTCACAATTATATAATGTAGACCAATGATATTTAATAGAGATTAGGATCAAGCAGCTAAATTTTAATACAAAAAGTTAATGAGTTATCAAATTCTACAAAGTGAACACAACCTAATGACGTCAACTAACGGCCAAGTGTTGAGTGAAGGAACAATGCATAATGTGACGTGTCTTTGGAAAGGCCTGCTGGGTGATATTGACAAAAGTGTTGATTATTTTTTCTCATATCCCGATAACGATCTTTCAACGATAATATGTCAATCTAACTGTAATGTGTTAAAACATATTTTAAACTTTTTGTTTCGTTTAGGTTTGATATGTTGCGTTTATGTTGTAGAATATTATGTCGTAAGAGCCAGTTTTTGGGTAAGAAGTCTTTCTACTGGACCAGATTAGACCCATTCACTTTTCACATTGCAACAGTTAGCAACATTCTGATGTAACGAAATGGCAACCTATTGACACACAAATATGAAATGTTTGTAAAATGAATGTCAGAAGTGCAGAAATATTATTATACCCTAAGCATTTTTTTTTACATTTTCATGTTTAATTGGCTAATTTTGTGACATTTTTACCATGAACAATATACACAATATTAATTTTCTCTTGAAACCAACATTTACGATATTATCTGAAATTTAATAAATTGCCCAGCTTATTAAAGGGGTCCTATTGTGTTTTTTTTTTAAATATTTAGTAAGAAAGAACATGCACAGATTAGTAATAAGGTAAGGTAAGGTAAGGTATACTTTATTGTCCCCGTAGGGAAATTTGTTGGTTGGTTGTAATTTACCTTTTGTTCATTGTAAAACACAAAGTTGATCTAAAACAACTTAAAAATAGAAACAGCTCTATTGACTTCCTGTTAAAAACTGCAGATCTGATAAGCTCCGCCTCTTCACTTTAAAATGTAACTGTAAAAAGCAACAGATTTTTAAAAACTATTTTTTATTGTTGGAAAGTGAATTTGGGACAGTATTGAACCATATAAGCTTCACTTTAGGTATTAATCTTTTGAAATATACCAAGTAAATACAGGAAAGTGGGAGGGGATAGGTGGTAGGTGAGAACAGGGTTTCTGAGCACTTGAGCTGCAGCTGAAGAACAACACTCAAACATGCAACAATCAATTCAAATATAACTTTGAGTAAACTAATGATAAAGGAAGGCCATCATAACAAGGTTAAAAACTTAAAAAAGTGAATTTAACATAATAGGTCCCCTTTAATGTATTAGTCGGTCACTGATGCTTTAGTTTAGTTGACCATAATTGTATAAATCTACTACCGGTGATTATTTATGTATAAATTTAAACAGTGAGGTCATCTCCTTATCTGTCGCCTGCATTAAACCCGCTGCACTCACTCACTTGTTTGACAGTCTTGTCTGAAGTGGATGTTATCTCACTTGTTTCCATTAACAGCACCGTGGCTCCATACGTCCCTGTGTCAGAGGCACCACAGCAGAGACGTGCTAATAACTGCAGGGTGTGGAGAGGATCTGGGGTTTGTGTTACATTATCACCTGTCTCTGGCTCTGTAGGAGGCCCGGGGAGCGCCATGGGACTGTCTCTGTAAACACAAATCAGATTGGACACTTTCAATAAGATACAGAAGATTGTGAAGGAAACAAAAAAGGAAAATGCCAGCAGTAGGAATTTTAAACTTATTGGCATCTTTAAGATTGTCGTTTTTCCAGTGTAGTAACAGATTTGAAGACGTTTGTGTTGGATTGACAGAATATTGTCCAAAAATCGTTATCGAGGTGCACCAAGAATTTACTGTATTCATTTTTGTCAATATTGCCCAGCCCTAAGTGTGAGATAACATTAAAGGTGCACTGTTAACTTTTTGATGGACTTGAATAAAAGCATTTTTTTGTGATTTAGATTTCTTTGCTGCATAAATAAACAATAAAAAATGCTTTTTCACTTTGAAGAGGTTTGCTTGACCACAAAGTAGATTGTTGTTTGGCTTAGAGGAGGTTTTTGGGATTCAGAGCCCATGTTTCTGCAAATTGCGAAGAGTGGGTCTGGTCATCACTTTCCTCACCTTCAGATCAACTCCACAATGCATTGTCCAATCAGATTAGTTTATTTGACGCACATAAAACAAAGGAGCTGATTGTTTTTCTGTCAATTAGACCAAAATCTAACTTCATTCACCTCAATTTCATTTTTTTTTTTTTTTTTTTTTTTGCTTCTCTCATGGAATCAGCGATGCTTTTTTCTCGATTGGCTAATTAATCTGTCAATCACTCCCATTGAAATTTGAAAGGGGCAAACTGATATTTCCGTCAAAAAGTGGTTCTTTTGGGTGTATTTTTTTTGCCTGATGTATTGGTCAATTTCATTTCACTTTGGAGCTTGTTTGTTCTATGGTAGGCGGATCCTTTTTTGCACTAACCAATCACTGCCGTTTGTTAGCGGACATTGTGTATGCACTGCGACCGACACATCAATAGTTGTCCGGGAAGTACGGTGTAAACATGGACTTTAGTGATCGTTGTTGTTTCCACAGTGAAATGAAAGCAGCTGATACATCTGCTAGAGCGGCACCATGATATTTAAATCACATTTTCCGGCAGCTTCTACTTTAACAGCAAACTTGCAGAACTACAAACAAACGCTTGAATTTGACGTCACCTCTTAATTTTTGTTCGCTTATTGGTCGATTGTCTTTCAAGCTTGATTCAAGCAGCAACGAACATTGAAATTCTTGACCTAGTGGCTTGAGTGAAATGAAATGGCTAGTATTTTTTCACACACACTAGTATTTTTAAACATAAATAAACATATTTTGTCTCAGTCAAAATATTCAAAAGTATGTTTTTTTAACAGTCTACTTTTACTGAATTGTGTAGCTGATGTATCACTCCCAGAAAGTTACATAGTGCACCTTAAAATGGATTTTCTATATATAAAAATCACTGTCAACATTGGTATCAGACCTAAACTAGTCTTGTTGGGGTTATGTGGCTGGGGTTTGGTTCAGTTTAAGGAGAGATTCTTTTAGTCTTTGAGGCAGCTTTTGTATGTTGACAACATTAATAAAACTGCACATGTTCCAGTGTTGAGTATGTTTCAACCTAAAATCTCCAGTTTGAGATTATTTGTAGTTTCTTTAAGTCATTCACAGCACATTTGAGTATTACTTAAAATTTCTCTTTCACCTGTTTTATAGCCACAGCTTTTCTGACGCAACTGGCCGTCGAAATAAACACGACTTTCCACACGTCTGCACAATCCCGCCGGCAATTTAATCTGGTGCAATCCTGCGACACGAGATCTTCTGCCCATCTCTGTTTGCCACGGGGCTGTAGAACGTAGTGATGACATCTGATACCAATTTTGACACTTTGGGCCTGAAAGATGCTCGGTGGATGTTGTCATGGCAGCAGCACGGTTCCACGGCGACAAATGGTGCCATGTTTGACCGGCAAAGCGTCGTCGTACATTAAAAATTCATTCAGTGTTATTCGAAAGTGTGGTTAAGTGCTCGGGCCAGTTTTGTCTTTCAAAAGTGTGGGCCAAAGGCAGCAGAGTGGTCAGCAGCTGAATAAAAGTATTAGTAGGAGAGAGTTTTGAATGATAGTCAGGAAGTATTTTAGCAATGAATCAGGAAGGTGCTAAAATGTGTTGTAAATGTCTTGGTTTGGTTTAGAAATGGTCCTTTTATGAATGTACTATAAAATGAACTTTGAAATATCACATGTTTGGAAGATTACGCTGTGTTTATGTTATTTTTGAAGATTATTGTAATAGGTGACATTCTTCATAATTTTGCTCAACAACATCCATAACAATATTATTAAGATTTTAAAGCTTGTGTCACTTTCACAGACTATATGGCATACAGTTTCACAGGCAACAATGCTTTTCGGCCACTAAAACAGCTTTAGGACAGCCTTTTCATGCATGAAAATTAAAGATTCTGTTCCCGATTTTTTTCTTCCTTTGAAAATGTAAGCAAACCAAAATATTTTATTTGAATCTTCCTACATCAACAACAACAACAACAACAGACAAACTTAGCAATGAAGGATGAGCAAACGGGATATTATTAGAAGGAGACAGGACATTGCGGACTAATTTTCATCTGAGTGGATGCATTAACAAAAAATCTGTGTTAGGGAGAAATTGATTTTAAGTTATTTTATTGTAAAAAAATCGAGTATAGTCCCTTTAAGCAGGCTTCCTCCTCTCACTCCAAAGAGTAGTGAATTACAAATTTCTTTCTGACAAGTTTGAAAAAATAGAAGTGTTGATGATGGTGATGATGATACTAACCTAATGTTCCTAACCCGCATGTTATTGGTTGTTGAGGAAAGTGGAGTGTCTGGAGGAAACCACCCAGAGACTGGAGGGAACATGCAAACTCAACACAACACGGCCTAAGCTGAGCGGGAGTCGAACCCGCGACCTTCTTGCTGTGAGGCAAGAGTGCTAGTGTTAAAAGATGTGCTTTAGCTATGTTTTTCATTTTATTAGTGCATCTCCAGAGCTCTCTCAGTATATTCAAGTGACTTTCGCAACCTTAACTTAGAGCTGGGCAATATATTGAATTTTAGATATTATTGTGAAAGTTGTTTTTGAAGTATCAAAAACTGAATAACGAGCATATCGTTTATAGAAAAAAATTTGCCAAGTAAAAATTTTTTTTTTTTACTTTTTAGGCCATACATGTAATGTTTTTGCACTTGTGTGATTAATTTTGCGTACATTTCACCTTTGTGTGACAAAAGGTTGCGTATTATAATCACAACATTATATAGGTCTATAAGATTTAACACAAATGAGCAGCTAAAATTTGTTGTAATGCAAAACACTAAACAATAAACATCATCTGGTTGAAAATGTGAGAGTACAATGACATACCATGGAAAAACTGCAACATCACAACCTATTGACACAAATATCGTCTGATTACCGTTATCGAGATGTGTCGAAAAAAATATCCAGATAGTAATTTTAGTCAATATCGCCACAACCACCTAAACAACAAATAGATTATTTAAAAGAATATTCACCCAACTTCAATTTGCAGGTTCGACTCAAGGTTCAAGCCAGGTCAACAACATCTTACAATCTCTCTGGGTGAAGTTTGCATGTTCTCCCTTCATGAACATATTCATTATTAATAGCCTACACTTTGGGGTGAAGAAAATAGTTGAAAATTTGTCAACAACTAAGTCTGAACTGTAATCAAGGGCAAACGTGCCAATGTGGCCCTTTGTCAAAATGAGTTGGACACCCCTGATTTAAGGAATCGATCAAGAAAGGTTCAACTACAGGAAAACCTGAACTAGAGAGGATCATCTAGATAGGCAACTGATGTAAAGTGACTGACAGAAATTATTGCAATATTCTACTTTTTTCCTGTTTGGACAAATGTATTGTTGTAATCTTACTTGAGAAGTCTAGAATAGATGCAGCTGGTTATAAGAACATGCTGTATAAGTTTATAGAAAAAAATCCCTGTGATAAAAATACAATGTACTTCCAGAAACAAGTGTCTTTAACCCAGCGACAAGTTAGATACTGTCCACTTCTCCTGCCAAAAAGACATAGGCTCCAGTCACCCATGACCCCTGAATGAATGAATAAAGAATTGTTGCAGCCAGAGATGACTGAATAGATAAAGTTCCTATTAAAGATGTATTGTTCAAACTTGCTGTAAGCAGGTTAAAAATAAAACTGTAATGCCTACATGATATAGATCTTTATAGCTTGTAGGTCTATACAAAAACAGCTGGACTAACTAGATTTCAGCACTAACCAAGTTGTTAAGAAAGTTTTGCTGCTTCTGTTGTTTGTTGGACGTCTCAAAGCAAAAGATGATGAGGAACGCATCTTTAAGGCATTTAAATTTAGACGAGAGTTGCTTGGCTTTTTCTTTATACTTGTACTTTATCATCAGTAGTTTTGATTGTGTGGGTTTGGACTGACCTCTCGTCCTTGTTCTGTGTCCAGGGAGCAGCCGATCTACACGACTCGAGCTCATGTCTTCCAGATCGACCCCCACCACCAAAAAGAACTGGGTCCCTGCGAGCAAACAGGCCGTGACCGTCTCCTACTTCTTCGACAGCACCAGGAACAGCTACCGCATCATCAGCGTCGACGGATCCAAGGTACGGAGCATTTGGGATTTGGGGATTTTCATGCCGAGGTTCACTCTGTAGCAACTAATTAGAAATGTATAGACCGACAGATAAAGTAATAGAAAGAGCTGCCAAAGATTAAAGAGTCTGTAGTGTATGTGATGTTTCACTCGTTCAGAAATCAACATTAACATGCTAACTAAATCACACACTGTTTGGTTTTCATTTGTGTTGAGAAAAAAACTGATTTTAAATGAAGTTAACACAAAAAAAAGCTGATATTGTTGTGGTTCTGTTTTGACTTAGACATGCTCAAGACTCCGTGTTTATGTGTCTGTCCCTTTTTGATAAACAGATTGTCTTTTTAATGTAGGAGAAAATGAAAAAAGATCAATTTTGGCAAAATCATGTCACAAATTATTTAATTTCCCAGTCAAAAGTATATTTGTCATACATGATTGTGCAAAAACAAAACTTGTTTAAAGTTGGGGGTCTCATTTTTTAGTTATATACTGTATTAGTAAACTTAAAGTGCCCATGACAGGTTGAACTACTCATTTCACAAAGACGTAGTTAAAATCAATATATTTAAGGTTTTACTAAGCATTTTTCAACTTTAATTCCAGTTTGGCCATTTTTAGCATTCAAAATTTACTTCCTGTTCATCAATGATGACATCACGCTAGGTAGTTGCCTAGCGATCATTTAATAAATTGGGCCCAAATTCTTAAAATGTAATTCATTTATTTTTTACTTGAGCCATAAAAATATACTAGATGACACTTTTTTGTTAAAGGTTGTTTTACAGAGCCATAAAAATCTGTTTCTTGTGAGAAAATTGAAAATGTCTTTGTCTCCTTAGTGTGATGTCATAACTTTAGTACTCTGCTTTACTTCCTGGTATTTTCAACATATTTTCAAATTTTTCTCCACAAACTTTTTTCTTGATTAACTTAAAACTTTCATTTATAATTACAACAGGTATTAATCTACCAAACTAAATCAAAATGTGAAAAAAGGTTCGAACCTGTTATACGCCTTTTAATGTTTTCCACTGAAAAGTTGATGGTAAATGCAACACTTGGTGAAAAAATTAAAAAATTTAGTTCTTATGAAGAGCCAAATGCTGCTAACCTGGCTCACGCCAGATGGATCTGTGTTGACCTCCTATCTGAGTTCTCACTATATCCATCTGGAACTTGACTCTCTGAAAGCGTTTGGGAAAAGGTGGGGTGTTTATTGAAATACTTCAAGCTGATTGGGTGTGGGGCCTACCTTATTTGTGTTTAGCCAATCACAGCAACAACTCGTAATGGTGTATCCAATGTCCGTGTGGGATAGAACAAGTGTCAGACACACTTCTGCTCTTCTTTCAAAAAGAAATTACTCCGTATTTCTGCTAAAACGCAGCATAAAAACAGAAAAAAGCAGCAGAAACACGAACATCCATGGGAGCCGCCTTTTTGTTTAGCTTGAACCAGTCTCGACGCTAACACCCTGTTTTAGCCCGCCCTGCTACAATGTGATTAGGCCTCAAAACCCTAACACTCCCAAACCAATCGGGCTGCGGGAAGGGCAGATGGATTGTCTCGAGTTTGTGAATTCACAAATATCACAAGATAAACCATCTGGCTGGCCAGGTTAAATACTGTGCTTTGATTGGTTGTGCTTGGGTGGTCCACTCCAGCTTCACTTTGCTGTTTGTAAAAAGTGCTTTTAATCCATAATTGCAACCAAAATGAATAGAGCTGTAGTCGACCAAAGACATTCTTGGTCAAATAAAGACATGTCTCGACTTACACAGTTCATGACTTGGACTTGAGAGATATTTTATAATAAAAAACATTGACATTGCACAAGCTGTAATTGTGATATTAATACTGAAACCTGACTCTCGTAAGGCTGAACTTAAGACTTGCAAAACAGTGTCTTGGTCCTACATCAGTTAAATACATACTTCTGTTTTATTTTGTGTCCAACTTTAAGGGTTTCTCGAAAATCATACAATTTTATTTACTTATTCACTTCCAAAACATGTTGATTAAGTCGTGCATTTGTGAGTGACAAGTTGCATATAATATCCCTTTTAGAAAAATATATCTGACATGATTATTTTTTAAAACAGTTAATGCTTTTTTTGTTTGTTTTTTGGTAGAAGAAGCATTAGTTTACTCACTAAAGAAACAAAGGGTTGCTTTAATTGCTCTTGTAGTTATAATTGTGAAGCCACCATTTAGCTGCATGGAGTAAGAGCTGTTTATACCCACAGATTACATCTAAAACTGCTTGAAATTAGCATAAACCCGTCTACTTTACATTAGCATAAGAGGAGGCTGAAAGAAACTCCAATATCAACAATAATTTCTGACCTGATTTCAGTTTACCCACTTCCCCCGTCGCCTCTAACGCCGAGGAGATCGTTTGGCAAATACTTCTTGAAAGCGCGTGTCGTCTGATTAGCGTTGATTGTGACCGTATTTGTCAGGACAAGCGTCGCTAATCGCGTGTGAATGACGGCGTTTCCATGGAGACCTGCGGCGCCGGCGATGGGCTGACGGTTGTTTGAACAGCTTTGCACGGGAAATATAACTAACTACTTCTCAGCGGCACCAGGTTTAGACGGATATTACCAGTGAGTTATTATAATGACTAGAAGCAGAGTGTAGCTGTGGCAACGCGTAGCAACCCATAGCAACCAGTGGTACAGATCAGGCAGCCATGTTGTGTTGGAAGAACTAACAGGAAGTTGAAGTTTTAAATGACACGTTTCTTTCAAATACCTTGATGGGTGAACCTTTTTTGTATTTGTACATTTATTAAAACTTCTATTCAACCAAACTAACTTTTATGTTTAGGTATTAAATTGTTCTTTTATAGTAAAAGCTGCGAAGTAAATAATAATAATAATAATAGCACTTTTCATGACACCCAAATAAGACTGGGCGATATTGACAAAAATAAATATCTTTGGACATATCTCGATTACAATATTCAGATGATATAGTTTCAAAGCATCAAGCATGTCTTTTAATGCATTAGTTGAGGTTTAATGATCAGAATAATTGGGTTGTGGTTGAGTAGAGACATTCTTGGTCAACTTAAGACGTACTATCAATCGATTAGTCGGCAAAAAGCAAAGCTGGCCGCAGTGTCTGAATGATCTGTCCAAATATCTGGGGCGACTCAGAGCTTTGTCTAGTCAGAGGTAGTTAGTGATTAATGCCATTTCATTCAAAATCCAAATACTGTATATGCTTGGAAAATGAGCATAGGAATGCACATTAAACAATAGTAGTCTGAAATAAATGTATTAAAATTTGTATAATTTAATATATTTTTGGGGGCTGATGTTTTAAACAGGGGGGCCCAACAAGTCTCTGGCTCAAGCAGGAGGTTTAGATGAAAAAAACTTTGGGAACCCCTGGTTTAGTCAATAGTCCTTTTTTTATGAAATACACTGAGAAAAATAATCTAAAGGAGTATCAAAATGTTTCTAGATTTTTGCGCGATATTTGCAGATTAAAACATGTTCCTATCACCAAAGCACATTCTGTAAGTCACATGTGTCAAATACAAGACCCAGGGGCCAGATGTGGCCCTTCACATCATTTTCTGTGGCCCTCGAGGTTTTTTGATTTTTACTTAAATCTTATGTTTGTGCCAGGAGTATTCTGAGCGTCTTACTTAAAGGGACCTATTATGTAAAATTCACTTTTCAAATATTTTAACCTTTTTATAATGACCTCCCTTCACCATTAGTTTACTTAAAGTTATATTTGATTTTGAATTGATTCATGCATGTTGGAGTAATCTTATATTGTTCTTCAGCTGCAGCTCAAGTGCTCAGAAATCCCCGCTCTCACCTACCACCTATCCCCTCCCACTTGTCTGTATTTACTTGTTATAATTCAAAAGAATAATACTCAAAGTGAAGCGTATATAGTTCAAAACTGTCCCATAGACACTTTCCAACAATAATTGCTTCTTACAATAAAATTTTTAAATGAAGATGCAAGGCTTATCAAATCTGCAGTTTTGAACAGGAAGTCAATAAAGCTGTTTCGATTTTCAAGCAGTTTTAGATCCATTTTGTGTTTTACAATGAACAAAATGTTATAGTTTCTTACTAAATAGTTGGAAAAACACAATAGGTCTCCTTTAAGTTTCAGACAAATCATTTCATTATAAGACTAAAGTGGAAGTGGATGTATATTCAGTAACAGTCACTTCATTAACTATACAAGAATCTAATTGAGAGACTATTATTTGTGGTGTGTCAAGGTTACAGTTTCATCAGGCCCTTCAAGAACAAGTTTGAAACCCCTGCAGTAAAATGAAGATCTACACATCCAACACATGAGATTAAACACAAGCTGAATCTGACCTTTTCCGTCTGTGTTTTTGCGGTTGTAGGCGTAAAAGTGCTGAAGAACACAAAACTATGAGTCACATGAAGTAGACGTTAATATAATTCTTGTGTGCGGCGGCGTCTCCAGGAACAGAGCCGTGCCCAGTGTGTGAGAGGTGCCAGCTCACATCACTGCGAGCTCGAAATCAGGATGAAGCGCGTACAGGGCGATTCAGCACTTTCACATGAGATTAGACACAACTGACGTAATTTAACACGATGATAGGGGACGTTTGTGTTTTATTATGAGAACGTGTTGCATGAATAACTTAACACAAAGACACTTTAGTTCAAATCTCACGGTGTAGTCTGGGATTTTCATGTCGAAGAGAAAATTGTGCAGCCCAAATGTGAACAACATGGACAATGTTTTTGTGGCTATTATTGCGATTTTGATTGGATTTGTGGTATAAAGCAGTGTTTCCCGACCAGATTCTCAAGAAAAGGTCAAAGTAAAATGGTATCAGAATGAAAAACAAGTTCTTGAAGTCAATTTTAAGAGACTATACCCGATTTTCGCTTCCTTAAAAATGGAAACAAACTTCCTACAATAGTCCCATGTTTTGCTCGCTTGCCTAATGTATTCTGAGCCTCTGAATTGTTCATTACAATGTGTTTTAAGCTTTTTTCACAGCTGTTAGGAGCAAGACGTGCTGGTATGCTAACAGCAGGTAGCCACAATAACAACAACAGGCGAACTTAGTAGAGATGCGTCAACAAACTGGACATTATTAGACGTAGTCAGGACATTGCAGACTAATTTCATCCTGAACAAATATATTAACAAGATATTTGTGCAGGTTTTAAGTTATTTAATTGTAAAAATAGGGTATAGTTATAGTTCTTTTAAGTCAAGTAATCATGATAACAATAAAATACATAGTTATATGTGTTGATGATCTTAAAGTAGATTTGTTTATTTGCTTAGCAACGACATTAGGTGTTACTTCGAGTATTACAAAAAGGTTTATAGAGCCTCAAGACAAAAGAACCTAAAAGACTGAAATATGAGCAGGTAAACTAGTTTATAAAAATCTACACTTTTCAAACACGTTTGAAGAGGTTTAAACTGTATTTTAGTACAACAGTGACAATTCTGAAAATTAAGATTATTTTCATAATCCCCACTGGCTAAATAAAAGGATATTGTGTTAGTTTTTGGTGTAGAGTCTACAATCAAGATGTTTCCAAAAAGATAATATTGCTTTGCCTAACGTTACACATTAAGGCTTTAAAATTAGATTTGTGTACAGAGACAAGCTTGTGGTATTACGGGCCAAGTTACAAGTCAGATCTGTGGAGAGGCGTGCCTAATAAAGCATGTTTTTTAAGGTGTTTTGGGCAATAAAGGTACCCACTGTAAAATATATTCAGTATGTTTAATACTGTAATATCATCATGGAGTCAAGAAGATGTGGAGTTTCTACCAGAAAAGTTTCATATTGTACCTTTTAACGACACTACTATAAAAATACTTCAGTCAATTTTGCTACGTACATATAAAGTATCAAAGTAT
>CM076403.1:14050498-14100192 GCA_038363315.1 Mugilogobius chulae
CCTGAAGCAGACGCCTCTCGATTTTACTGGAAGCATTTGTGTTTTTAGAAGTTCCATCTCAAGTCTTTCTGTCTATTTATTCTTATTTGTTACTTTGTGCTAAATAAAATCAACAATATCTTTTTCCTATCACAAATCCATAGCTGCTGTGATATTTTCCTTGCACGTTAAAGCCTTGTTTTGGACTTACTCTCACCTCTTCCATCCTCACGCTGCAGCTCCACCAGATCCTCCACAGCACTGCTCATTAAAGTTGCATGCTATTGTAACACTTTGTTTGTGCGAGAAACAATGAGAGCTGTTTAATATTTACCAAAAAGATAAAGACTGGAGCCCAAACTGCCCTTTCAGACCGGCGCGTCGACTTTGTTTTGATGACGCAAAGTGGAACATAACAATAATAGTCATAGAGCGAGAATAGATAGACTGTAGAAGGTGTAGCTTTCATACCACAACCAAACCACACCATCTAGATTTAAATAAGAAAAATTATAAAGTACATACATAGGCTGATCTTGTTACTGGTAAGTCTTTGAGAATCTATTATTTTGCTGCGTTGTTATATAAGCCGCAGAATTCAAATTTGAGAAAAAAGTAGCACCTTATAGTCCAGAAATTATGGGCTTTACTTGCTTGTGTTGACCCAAAGCATCTCATAATGTTTGAAATTATATTACCATAAAGTTCTTAAGTGTTTATTGGGGCAAAAATCATAAATCAAAATGTTTGCATAAATATTACCCATTTTTTTCTTCTGTGCTTTGAGAAGAAAAAGAAGAAATGGCTTTTTTTCAGTACAGGAGGGATGAGCAATTCATCGAAAAATTCACAGATCACAATGTCAAATTGTCAATGATGTACATGTGCTTTTGAATGAATCCCCTGTCAGTAAAAACGTGTTTTGGAGCAGAAGCCAGAGTTTGGATGAAGAAATTTGAATCTGTTTTCTGGTTCACCACGGCACGATTGTATCTACTTTATCCATTCATTGTTTTCACATTTATAGCTACACTTAGGGCTTCACTAAAACATCACACAACATATCGACCCCTACAGTACATCCTCCACAAACTTTTAATAGAAGATATTCAGAAAACGATTCTCTATTTACTTAAAAAGTCTCCTGCTCTGTTTGTGTGCTGCCGTGTGTGAGAGAGAAAGACGCTGCCCCAACACAAAGTTTTATTAAAAATATGGCACAAAGAGTTTAATACAAGATAATATATGTGTTTAAACACAGACATTTTAGCAGTTTTCTGACGATCTAAATCATGTCATGTAGAAGCTATTTTAGAGCAGCAGACCGCAGATGCAGCATAAACACTGACGTAATCGATCCAGAATAGTTAGACGTAGAATCGCGATACTTTTAAGAATCTATTTTTTTTCAACAACCCTAATAGTTTGTGCTCTTCTTATAGAAAGAGGCAGTGGTGGGACAAGTGTCAAGTCTTTGGTTTCAAGTTCAAGTCTTGATCCAAGTCTCAAGTCATGAAATTGAAAAGTCTAACTTACTCGAGTCTAAGTCATCATGACTTTCAAGTCAACACCTCGGGATGCTCTGGACAATTTGCTTGTTTACTAATAATCTGCTTTGATATGCTTGATCAATCACTGCTTCTGAATGTTTATTGTTTTATTGAATGTTTATTGTTTTGTTTTTACTTTCTACTATTCACGTTTGCTGAATTAACAATCTTGAGAAGTCCTCAGAAACGACTGTTGTTGTTATTTTGAGCTATACAAAAATAAACAGATTTGATTTGACACCTGTGGTAAGAAGGTCCTGGTATCCACTCCCAGATGACCCGGGATTTTCTACGTGAAGTTTGCATGTTCTCCCTGTGTCTGCATAGGTTTTCTCCGAGTGCTCTGGTTTCCTCTACCACTAAAAACATGACTCTCCTGCAGAAAAGAAAGCTGTATCAGTTCATTTCTTGTTAATCTGCATTAGTCATGCATTTATTACTACATGGAAAAAACGCATTGTGTCTCATCCTTCTCTCTTGCCGTATCTTCTCAGTATTTCTGCTAATATGTTTTAACCCAGAACAAAATAATAAATCCCTCTCCACCGACTGTCGAGAAGAGCACTTGTTGTGGCTCTCCGAAAGGACATGAGTCTGTCAGAGGCACAGCTCTAAATGCAGTGCCATGCTGTTCCAACACGACTCTCTCTATAATTACCCAGACTGTATTGTGCTTAATTGTCTGTAATTTACATTTCGCACTTGCCCTGTGTTTTTGTGAGGTGACTGTGCTCTTCTCGAATGTAACTGTTCCGGCACATTTAGATATGTTCTACCGTACAACCTGTCTAAAATTACTGCGGACGTTTCTATTGGCCACGCTGCATATTTAGAGCGAAGCAAATGTCGACGGCAGCACATGTTCTGAATAGTTAAAACAGGTGACGACGTTCTGCTGTAGAGACGTGGTATGTGAGAGCTTTAGGTTAGTGGGTCACTGTCATTCTGCAGCGTGATGAAAGATTGGTATAAGTAGTTTCCGATTATCTGTTGTTGTGTTGATGTATGAACAGTGTGAAGTTTAAAGAACACATGTTATTATAAGTTCAACAATGTTTATTCATTCAGGCAATACAGAATAGACAAAATTGGCTTGTCCTAACCTTGCTTCCTGATAGAAAACACAGCTGAAGTTCTGTCTGTGAGATGCTTTTCTTTACTTTCTGAGCCACTCTTTTGATTGTGTTTTTAAAAGTTATGATACAGCTGCTTATTTTACCTTCAGATTTGAACAAAATTGGTTCTATTATTATTATTTTTTAAGGATCATTCTCAAATGGAGTAATTTTTCTACGATTAAAAAACTAAAGATTAATCAAACAACGATTAATAAATCTGTGACTCGGAAGTACAACAACCCAATTGTCGTAGCAACGAAAGGTCGAGAAGATTGATGTTTGAGGAAAAGTTTGGACAGATCAGGACAAAACGCGGCAATGTTTGGATGTTTGGACTTTATCACCGTAATTGGATTAAAAGTCTGATTGTGTGGATGTAATTCTGAATGATATACTCAATAATGTGACGAGGAGCCACATTTACGCTGTCAGAGCGCTAATTCACGTTAAAACAGACCAAAAAAAACCCCCACAAGAAACGCTCATTTCTTGAATTAAGTAAAAGGTTGTTGCCATAAATCATCTGTCGCCATTTCCGGAAAGTCTGTAAAAACAAGAAAATTACAGACATCGAATCTTACCGTTCGAATGCCTGTAAATAAAAACTCAGACGTTGTGGGGTAATTAAAGTTTACAGACACTTTGGGTAAAGTGCGAATAGGATATATAGACAATAAATTAGTAGACGTGCAATCAGTTTATTTACTAGTTTATTGGTAACACGTGAAAGAGGACTTTTGGGGTCATTTAAGTCTTGATGCACATGATTAAAAATATCAACTTGACATTTTCTAGCTGTTTTAGAGCTACTAAAAAGTTAACATCCAGCTGACACTCAGATACTAATTGTTCGATAGCATCAGAGCTGAAACACAGAAACCTCTTTTAAAGAACAACATAGAAAATAACAAACCTACTATAGTTTTTGTCTTATTAATAAATGTTGTCTCTTTGTGTCTGTGCAGGTGATCATCAACAGCACCATCACTCCAAACATGACGTTCACAAAGACCTCGCAGAAGTTTGGGCAGTGGGCGGACAGTCGAGCCAACACCGTGTTTGGACTGGGCTTTGCCTCTGAGCAGCAGCTGTCCAAGGTCAGACAAAACACACTGTCACACTTTTATACTCAGCTTTTACTTTAGCAATACATAATACAGTTTGGGTTTAAGACATGATTATATTTAAGATTTCAATAAATTGCTTGTTTTTACCCAAATTAGCTGTTTGATGAGGTTTATAATTGTAATTTGACCAAAAATATGACATAGGCCTACATGTAGAAGTAATTTCAATACTGTTACCTAGCAACCACATTGTAACTATAGATACAGTCGGCAAAGTCATGTTGGAAATCCTATGTTTAGGCATGGGAAGCTAATCTTTTTACCTCTTTTAAGACGTTTTCTGGTGAATTAAGTGTATTTTTAGGAGTTGTTGATGTGGCGTTATGTCAGATAAATAAACGGAATGTTAAAGAAAGCAAAGAAGGTGATAGCATCAGGTTGCATTTAGCTTGCGGCTTGTTAAATATCATGACATTAAATTATTAGATGTGAAATCAGCAGCTCTGCTCTGTTGCTACAACACAAACAGAGTGACGCCATATTCCTCCATTAGAGGCGATGATGCTAATCTATTGAACACAATGGAAGATGTTGCACTTTTATAGATAAAACGAGCTTAAACAAGCGATTTCAGCAAAACCATGAACAAAACAGACTGATTTGTGTCTTATGAAGCTTTATTAAACAACACTGGCAATGTTATATTGTGTTTCCCAAACTGATAGATTCATTGGCACAAAATACTATTCAAACTGTCACCTGTCAATGTGACCTGGACACTTCTCCACAGAGAAGTGGAGCTACATGTACAACTTTTATTTGGAGATGTTTATGTTATTTTCTGTTGTTTTCATTAATGACCTGTAAAAGAGGACGATTAGTGTTATTAAAGTCTTAAATGATGCATTAAAAATTTGCATTTGAAGTTAGCTAATCGTTAGCAGTTTTACACACAAATTTTGCCTATAATAAAACACTAAAAAGTTTGTAAACTCAACAATAACTTTTAGCGAGGCTCTGACCTTTGTTAAATGTGGCCTTTAGGTTTGTACCAGCTGACACTCTCTGGATCTTTCATAACTTGCGTATTTTGCGGCTAATGCTAACGGCTATAGGAAAACAAACAGGAGAACGCTCTTTAGTTCTTTAAAACATCAGAGTCAAACTGCGCGTCTACTAATATGTCTATGAATAAATATATTTACATGTTTGGATTGTTGGATCACTTTATTCATCTCTTCATTTCTGTATTTATACAACATCAACTAGTCAAGTGCAGCGATATACGACATCAAAGCTGATCATAGATTCAATGATGCAAATAAACATAAGATGCAACAGTCACATTTTGCAGAAAGGGATAAAGTGCAACAGTCACCTCAGCACAAAAAAGACAGATCTGTCTTTATTGTGTTGCAGTGTTTAAAAGCTGAATGGCAAATGGAATAAAAGAATTGGCAAAGTGATTAGTTTACCTGCTGGGGCAGGAGGCCTCCTGAGAGCTCAGAGAGAATCTCTCTTGAAGGATGTGACTGGAGCTGCACTCGGCCTTCTGCAGCACCTGCTCTTAAGAGTTTAAGTCAGGCATCTGAACACCTTTTATCTTTGAACAGGTCTCTTCAAATATTTTTATCTTTGACTGACAGACCATGAAACCACCTTTCCCCTCCGCTTCCCCCAGGACTACAGATGGGAATTAGCATCTGCTATAGGGCTGCAACAAGTTTGATTATTCAAAACTAATCTATTATTTAAATAATCGTCAACTAAGTTAGTAATGGAATAATCGTTAACTTGTCTCATATACAGTATGTTCCAAACATCCCATGAGCCTCAGATTGAACAGAATAAGTTTTTGTTGTTGTTTGTCTACACCAAGTGTTATGATACTAATTAAAAAAAGACTTCATTCTTGATACTAAATATAGTACCACAATATTTAAAAATGCTCTTTTCACGTCAACTTTCTGCACAATAGACTGGCATTTTCAGCACAATATACAAAAACATTTTTGTTTTACACAAGTTTAATAAGCTCGAGATTATTCTAAACTAAAATTTTGTCCAGTTAATTTATTTTTTTAATTATCAATACTTGTTCAAATGAGGATTTAGTTTAGATACAAGTTTTAGTGTTGATTAATTTCTGAATTTTGATACTTTTGACAAACCTAAATTCAGCTCAAATTTGCCAAAAAATTTCAAGTCAATTTTCACGTTGCTTTCAACAACTAATTGATTAAACAAAAGAATAATCGCCCAACTAATCGATTACCAAAATAATCATTAGTTTCAGCCCTATTACAAGCATCTATGCCATTGAGCTTAATTTAATTATTGTCCTTTTCTTTACATTTTGGCGCTTTTCAATGACACACATGGAAGGATTTTGTTTAAGAACTCAAATCACAATTTTCAACTTTTATTTGTTTTATTTGTTGTTGTATTTGTTTTCAACTTTTATTTTTGTTATTTGTTAATTTCTTCATAAATTGCTACTCAACTGCTGTAAAACTTTTCTAAATGTTTACCAGAAGGACTATCACACCAAACTAAGTCAAAAATGTTATAATCTGTCATACAAACTTGACGTAGTATTTCTCCAGATCGACTCTAAATCAGAATTCATGTCTCATCACTGACTTATTGTCTTTAAAGCCGTTACCTCGAGCTGTGGCTTCGTCTGAGCAGTTTTATACAATTATTTTGTGCAACGCTATCTGCCCAGAGTGATGCTAATAAAGGCTTTGTTTTCTTTGCAATCTGACTTTGTTTTGGAGGCAAATGAAGCAATCAGGCTGGGATTTCATGCAAAAAACGCCAAAATTAAAACTCTAAATCCTCTTCCTTTCGTTATCAGATAATTACATTTAGATACCCGGCCGTTTTCTCTCGCAAACTTAATCCCTGTGGCTTTTTTTTCTCTCTTGTTTTTGCTTCAGTTCGCCGAGAAGTTTCAGGAGGTGAAAGAATCCGCCAAACTCGCCAGGGACAAATCTCAAGAGAAAGGAGAGACGATGAGCAATCACTCTCAGGTAAAAAAACATCTGTAATAAGTTTGTATTGTGTGTGATTAAATAACGGGTTTTCTGTGGAATCACAACATTGTTTTTGGTCTGTAATGTAATGTTAAATTGTGATGGAAACAGATTAAAAGACCATTGGTAATAAATATGTAAGGCTGAGCAATACTGACGATGATTAGTTAAACAAAATCCAAACTTTAAGCTTAGTGAGTCAAAATTAGCAGATGTTTTTTCCTTGATGGGCCAAAATGTATTACACCGAAGCATCTCAAGGACTAAACCTAATATTGTTTTGCACATCAACAGTCCATTTGAGAAGATGATGATTGTTTGTTTTAGGAGAATACATTTGTTTTTGTGTCTTTTGACTGACTTTTCAGTATACAATTTTATTTAAAGAAGACCTATCCAGCTTTTACAGTTCCAATACCTGTTCCGATACCTATTCCGATACTTTGGCTTAAAGTGAACCCTGGATATAATCACATGTTTATCCTAAAACACTTATAATATCATCACTTATATAAATACAGGACAAATACCTTGGAAGTATTTGTAGTTTTATTAAAATAGTGTTTTAAAAGAATCACATGGAGGCTGCCATTTTGCTGTGGTTATGACATAAAATAGTGTTGTCATGGTAACAGGCAGTAGCAGGTAACTAAGCAACATGAATTCCTGGGTTAAACCTTATCAGTTTGAGTCGGAGCAAAACCAAATACAGAACGATTATGTGGAATCTAGTAAAACTGAAGATAATCAAGAGGAAGAGGCAAGAACTGGACACTGTCAGTGGTGTTTTTGTCACAGATGAAATTGTGGAGTAACCATGGAAACACTATTTTATGTCATCAACCAAAATGGCGGCTCCCAGTGGCTTGAAAACAACATAAACAATGACAATTTTATAAAAAATAGTAAGCAGTTATATATTTGTTTGTAATTTATTTTAATAAGCATGACCAGTACTAGTGTTTTAGCCATATTTGTCTTCATATCCAGGGTTCCCTTTAAAGTGACTTCATTTTGTAGCTTTTTGCTATTTAGTTGCTTTGGTTGAATAAATAAGGCTCAAATAATGAACTAAAATCTAATCACTTCACTTAATCCAATATGGGGGTAGGTAAAGTGTTTGTTGTTTGTGCATAGATTTATTTTGTAATGTCGAAGGGTTTGGTCACAAGCATAAACTAACAGGTGCGACATTTAAAAAGCCGATATAATCCAAACAAGTATTCTGTCTGTGTCCTGCGCTCGACACAATTGCATCATCACAGTTTATAGTCTGAAAACCTTCTCTGTTTACGGCTTCTGTTGCAGTTTTCACAACATTAGCGACTCAGCGGGGAAGGTGACGATTTAAATGTTTCTGGTGTAAATGCCAAAAGGGAAAGTGACTCAGTGTCTTTAAGAAACGTGTAATTATAGAGTCTGTAATGTAGAGGAGTGAGGTTCAGTATGACGGTTGTAGAGGACAGAAGAACTTATGTTTGAGCCGGGCTGGTTTGGTCGTGTACATCTGCTCTGTTGACCATTTGCATCTACGTCACATGATCACTGATGAGGGCAAGTGCACGCAGCTTACAGTGAGCACAAACTGGCAAATTCACAATTTGTTAGACACAATGGCTACTTCTGTGCATGTCTGTACATTGTTGGTAGCATCTTTTAACGAGCAAACAGTTTGGAAAAGCTAATCAATGCAGCTGATCCATACCTTCTTCCTGCTGCTGTTTGCCCGACTTTGCCCTCATGATTTGTATTATTCTGTGGAAACAGTGTTTTGTCTTACACTGGAGCAGATTTAAAAGCATACAAGACTTTTGTTTTTCAAAACTTGGCTATAAGTCTCAAAAATAAAATATCTATTGTGAAAATCAAACCAGTGTATAATTAAGATTTGTGACACATGAAGTGAAATATTTCATGCCTTTATTTATTTGTTTTATTTTGATTATTCTGACTTAAAAAATTCAGTGTTTCAAAAATTGGAATTTTGCACAAGATTTATACAAATAAGGTTATTTTTCAAAGAAATTTCTGAAAAGTTTGCTAATTTCTATGCATTTAGATTTGGTTTTGTCCTTTTGCATGACTTTTGCATGAGCTACTGTATCAGTGTTGAGGTGTGAAGGGGATCGGTCTGTGGCTCTGCTCAGGTCGACCTGAAGCTCAGGCTTCTGTAGACAGAGGCCTTCAGTTCATCTGGAGGGTTGGGTTTGGTGTCTCTCATCTTCTTCTGGACAAGACTTTACGGATTCTCTATAAAGTTCAGGTCGAGTGAGTTTGCAGACCACGCAAACTCACTCAACCTGTGTGGACACGAGTTAAGTTAAGTTTATTTACTTGATGGACAATGTGCAGTTATATTAAAAAGATGGTTGTACCAGATTTAGCACAAAGCTACTTTCCATCTGCAGTCCTCAACATACAAACATTTAACATATGTAAAAATAAAACATTACACATTAAATTCAATATTCAGTTGTCAGTGCATGGAGTAGTTACATCAAGTAACAAGTACCGGTAGTAACACAGTACAGTAAAATAGCAGCCATTTTTAAAAGTACAAAATTGATAAAGTGCTTCATCTTGTTTTAGTGGGTCAAAGACAATAGCTGCCGGGTGTACCCACGATGGTAGCACCCGATGGCTACATACCCAAGTGTACAATGTACATGTGGCAGTGCTATCACAAGTCCTGCCTAAACATGAAATCAGCATCTTCACAAAGCCTGTCAGCAGACAGAAGCATACCGTGCTCTAAAATAAAGAACGTACTTTGACAGTGGAAAAAACTCAGTGGACCAACAGCAGCATTTGATATGGATCCTTAAAGGTTTAGGAAACATTTACAGATGTTTGGACTTCACTGCATCTTCAGTGACACTAGAACTGCACAGTTTTAAGTTTTTTGTTTGCTCTTTTTTTGCTCGCTTGCAAACTCATGGAAACTCATGGAGAATCTATAAAGTCTTGTCCAGAGAAATGAGAGACACCAAAAAAGACCAAAGCAGCCTAGAAATTAAACAAATACTTAAACTATGCCAATTATAATACAAAATACTGTGCATACTTTTGTCTGTGGGTTTCATCATAAAAACTCACCATCTTCTATTTCTTTTTAATTTAAAATGATCTATACGTTGCTGTAATTGTCAGACTTTCTAAAACTCTGAGGTAAAGTGAGGAGCTGGTTTTAGCCGTGACGATGAAACTAATGGAGTGAAAATGCTGCTGCTGCTTTGTCTCGGCGGGAGAGCGGCGGCTGCTGTGGCTCAGCGTGAGCTTCTGTGTCAAGAGCATCCCAGATAAAACTACACAACGTTCGTGTTTTAAAACGTGAAATGCATCTTATACTGTAAAGCAGCTTGTGAGTGGCAGGATTATCATGATAAAAAAGTATTCAAGTGTTAAATACAGAGAGTGCAGTGGAGCAAATGTGTAGTCTCTCAAACATCACAACATTCTTTAGTTTAGTTAGGACAGAATTAAAGCTTTTGCTGTACTTAATATGATTTTGCTGTGGTGTAAAAGTCAAGAACACAGCAAAGCAGATATTTTCTCTTTTAGTTCTATCATGAATGTTGTGAAAGTTTGTTTATTCTTCTTCTTGAATACCCTCTTAACACAATGTCAGAGGCTTAATACATTTTAGATTTTAAATGAAAATCTAATTTTCCATTACAAATTTAGTCTTTTCTCTCATTTTTGCTTGAAATATCTCAAATTATACAATATTCAGCATATTATTTCAAACCCAGCTTACTCTGTCTTTACATGCATTAGTTTAATGATCAGAAAAATTAGATTGTGGTTGACTAAAGATATTCTTAGTCGACTTGCGCATGTGCTACCAATCGATTAGTCGATTAAAACCAAAACTAGCCTCAGTGTCTGAATGATCTGACCAAAGATCGACCGAACAACCCGTCAGACACAAGCTCAGCAGGTTTGCATGCTAATTAACTCTGGAGAAAACAATGAAGAAATAAATACAAACAACTAAATGAGATTTTATTGTGAAAAAATTCAGACTAAGTTTGCAATGAGCTTTTTACAGAGGATATTTGTTTATCAGTAGCTGATTGCTGGAGAAACAACTCAAGCTAAGGCTGTTGTCAGCTAACTACAATAGTTTATCACTGTGCAAAAACAAAAGTTCTGCTGCTAAATCAACATTTGTGAATGAAATTTAACCCTATGACCCTTAAAAGTTACATTCAGGTGAAAAAACGGTGAGAAAAATGCTGTCTAAGCTTCAGGAGACAAATGTCTGTCAGATCGGTTCAGAGTCAGACCTGATTGAAACAGCTGCTCTTGTCCTGTTTTGTTGTTTTAATCAAAGAAGTTTCCCCAGCTAACCAGATGGACACGTATCTTTCTGCATGGAGCATGCGCAGTAGACCGAAAATCCCTCTAATAATACAAATCTTGGTCAACTCTGAGACAAATGAGGGATCAATGGACTAAAATATCACCGTCTAGATTTATTTAAACATTTACAATGTAATTTTCTTTTGTTTGTTGTTTTTTTAGTAGCCTTTTTTTGTTACTTTTTACTGCAAACAATATCCTCGATATTACATTTTTGCATATCTTTAGGACAACAATCACAATATTATCTGAATTTCATTGTATTGTAAATCTCTTTTTATTTGACTTTGTTGCAGTAAATAATAATAAAAATGTGTTTTGAGTGGCCGTGTATGGTCACAAAACTGACCAAGTTTCACCTGGAGGAATTCCTCTTCTTCTGAATCTTTCCATGGAAAATATGTTCCCTTATATAATTTCACACAATGCCATAAAACGCATTTATTCCCATTTAGAATTATTTCAGACTTTTGTAGTTGACTTTTCACCTTCACCACACACTGCACCTTTGAGAACACACATAGACACAAGCTCCTCAGCAAAGCCACGTAAAAATACAATATACAGCTTAACAATCATTCTCAAAAGCGATGAGGCCTGATTAAAAAAAAAAGTCACATGTTTGCTATGCTACCATTATTTAAATAACAATTTCTCAGCTTTAAAGTCCTCCTTGCCTGTGTGGATTTGCCCCAAGGCTTCTCCCCCCCTGACAGCGTCTCACACCTCCGTCTAAAAGTGTCCAGATTCAGCTGTGGGTGAATGGAGCAGTTGGGAGTCTTCCAAACCGATCCCCCCGATGACACGACCGCGCTCCCAAAGAGACAGGCAAAGTACAGGCTCCACTGCTCCTCTGTCAGAGACGCCGCCGTAAAGTGAAGGCGCAGCAGCAGTTTCAGCGTCAAAGAGAAGCCGACGTGACTGTTTTAAACTCTGCTGTGTGTCTCTGAGGGTTAGGTTTAAAATGCAAAAAAACAGACAGGTTACGAGGAGAGTGGACTTTAAGTGAAGATGAAAATGTTGAAGCAGAACAAAGAAACATTGTTTATTAATCTTTTAACTTTGTGTATCTTTAGTATTGAAAAAAATGCAGAAATAGATGTGAGCAATATATCGAATTTTAGATAATATCGTGATTGTTGTATCGAATATTTTTTTTTTTTTTTTTTTTTTTTTTTGAAAGGGACAATGCACATTAATGAACACCAGTACACAAAATACACGTGTAAATGAACCAAAGTTAGCATACAGCTAATTTACATTCGTAGTCCCGTTACATTTAGGACAATACAAGACAACACAATAAGAGAACAACTCATAAAGGCCACACTCACTCAGGGTACAAAGTGCCAATTTTCTAAAGTGCAAATGTGGTTAACGCCTCCCGTACACAGACTGCGATGCGAGTTCGGGTCGAGTTCAGTACGTTTTTACTGCGACTAGTATCCCCCACTGACTGCGGTCTCCAGTGCTGCGGTGCTCCGACTGTGCTGCGGCCAAGAGGGAGAGAGCGTCTGTAGTTATGCTGGCGATACTTCAAAAACTCGGGGATTCACGGGAGTTCTCACGACTTTAGCATGCAAGCCCTTTGTGACCGCTAATATTTGTCACAAGAAGGAAGAAACTCTGCACCAAACTTCGTGAAAATGCGCTTACCTTGAGTTAGCATCATCATGACCCGGTGAGAAAAGTTGTGAAGTCTCTCGTGTCCTGTTGTTTTTGCTGCTCCACATGGTTTTTAATCCAAAGCCTGGCGGAGGAGCGCGCATCACGGGTAAAACTCGGGTCTGCCTCATTATGTCAAAGATATAACGGCCCACAGGACTTATTTTCACCGCTACAGCATTAGTACCTCAGCGCTTGATCCACTCATCACCGCGACATGTAAACAAACGGCGCTAGAGGATGACGTCATCAGCCTGTGGTACAGATCGTTTATGCGCCATGACGTCAGTGACCGCTGCGAGCTGCGACAAAAATAGACCCTCTACGGATTCTTTCCGCATACTCGCACGACTGTCGGACGTGACTCGCACTGCACCGAGGTCTGTGTACGAGGGCACATTGGTTTTAAGCACTTTCTAAGTCTTGCGTGAGTCGTGCGAGTCACGCCTCGCATCAAACTCGCAGTCAGTGTACGGCAGGGGTAAGGTGCATTAAGTAATTTTAAAGTGCTGCAGTTTTAAATCTAATAAATAAGTTAAATTAGTTTAAGACCAGTTCGTATCCACGTGTTGGTCCTCTCCTGCCGCACAGAGATGACCAAGACACTGGAGTTTGCAGAGTGCCCTCTAGTCCTAAAACATTCATAAATATTTACATATTTACATTGAACAGTTACAGGAGATCGCAACAAAGATTGCAGAGTAATACATACGGTGCATGCCTACATATACATGCACCGAGAATCCATCTGGCTCTCCAGGTTAGAGTCAAGTTGAGATTCAGAAACTGCAAGTGCAGGATTTCCACAGAGAGGCAACTGAGAGAGTTTACGCAGGCTTCAAATGCCATGAAAATACTTATGTGACTTACAGAGATTGCAGAGACATTTAAAGGAGTAAAAATGTAACTGGGTTGCTTAAATTGAGGTTGATTGAGGTTCAGATTCGAGTTTTGAGCGCTACCATGTTGTGTAATTATTCTTTTCATTATGAATTATTGTTTGAACATTCAGGTAAAGTGTGTTTGTAAATTATTTTTGCAGTTTTTATTAAATGTGAAGGAATTCCACTGTAGAAATGGCTCTACTTCCTGTCATTTTCAACTTTCCACTTTAAAATGTTTCCTCATAAACTACCACTTGACAGATCTTAACTATCATAAACATTTACTACAGGGACTTCCATAGAAAACTTCCATTTTGGCTCTGACTCTGGTGTCTTTTGTGTTTGGTGCAGGAGTCGGGCAGAGAAACGCCGTCGAACACTCAGCCGTCCAGCATCAACGGCACCGACGACGAGAAGATCTCCCACGTGGGACCTGAAGCTGCCGTGTTGAAGACGGAGAACGAGCGACTCAAGAGCGCCGTCGAGCAGAGGTACCAATCTTTTATGTTTAAAAAAGGCGTTGCCAGATTTTCAGAGAAAACAAGCGACCAACCAATGCCATAACAAGTGACCTCAACCCTTCAAAATACATCTATTTAAAAAAATATTCAATTAAAAAAAAAAAAAAAAAGTATAATCATATAATTTGCATGTGTTTCTCCACAAAACAAGTTTCTAGTGAACATTAATAATGACTTTTTTTTTTTTCAAAAAATATGCTGTAACTCAATTATATTTTAAATCAGACCTGAAAAATAACTAAAATTCTCTTTTATGAATTAAAAGTGAAGCCCAAACAAACACAACCTTCAAAAACTCTGAGGCTGAGAAAAGTAGGTTGGAAAAAAATTTCTGTATTTGAACAGATGGATTAAATAAAAAATGGGACATCCCGATATGACGATTTCAGTCATTTAATATTGCCAAGACCTACTTAGTCCAACAAAATAGTTTGCTATTAGCTCTGAAAATCTGTTAGCTCTGGTCAAAGGCTTTGCTAAAGCAATAAATGAGGGTCTTGTGTATAAAAATTGAATGATTAACAACAGTACAGTTTTAGCTAGATTTCTAAATAAAACAGACCAATTTGAACATCAAACTGCACCTGCACGGCTGGGTAAGGTTAGACTAACATTAAACACAAAGGTCCTAATCTCAGTTCATAACGAAACGACATTTTAGCCACGACAAAACCTAGAATTTTTAATGCTTCAGCTAATGGGCTCTCGTTTTTGGCTCCAGCCAGAGCGGTGACGTCACCGTGACGTGTTATGAAACGAGTCTATATAAGTATCATTGTGATTTGTCAGAACAGATATCTGCAGCCAGTGTTTGTAGTCAAACACACTTGGTGGTGTTGCCTGGCCAAACAACGACCTGGAGGTCAAATGTAGCCTTCAAACCAGTTTTTTTGGCTTTCAGACTTCCTAAAGTATTGACCCAAACAGCAATAAGTACTGCACGTTACTCTGACTACTCTGACTCTACAATTTTTAACGTTATCATACTTTTTACTGTATGCTGCATTTATAAGAATAACCATCTCAGGTAATTATCAGTATTTGTCCACATAATTAAATTGTTTTCAGAAAAACAACAAAAGAAAAATAAAAGGTTGTGAATAATAATAAACTCATTCACTGTTCATTATTCCCCAATTTAAGTCTGTTTCAATAGATTATGCGTGTGTAATATTGACTCTCACAGTAATTGCTCTGTTTTGTTGTGCTATTGTCATAATCCGGTTGTGGCGCGTACAAAATGATAATGTGATGAAGTGACAGATGTGGATCCAGATGTGTTACTAATCACCGCTGTGTTCACGTCAAATCCATTTAGACCGAACACTCTGTTTGTTCCACGCGAGGGAGACGTCCTGAGGTTTGAAAGTGTGCCGCAATTAACCAACTTTAACTGTAATGAGACCTAAATAAAACAACATCTGTCTCCAGTGTGAGCGAAACTGTGGCAGGGATAAGAAGAGGCTCGGTGTGAGGAACGTTAGTTGGCTTGTTTATGTTTAAAATGGGTAGCTTTGTACTTATGAGCATTTCCTCTGTTTAAAAATGCACAAGTTTTCTTTGAGTCTTTATTCATTTTAGACTTATGTAGTGAAAACCTCATAGAAATGAACAGGAAATACTCATAAGTACAGAAGTTAGTTATTTTAATATAAACAATCCAACTGACTTTCTGCTTCACTAAAGCTGTCTCCGAATGTCCACACTCGTTCCCTATCCACTCAATTACTATATAGTCCTGCACTCATTCATCTGGTCTTTCGAACACGGAGCGCACTATTTTCAGCTGACCGTGGGTCACGTGACTCTCCCCCTTGAGTTAAATTAACGGTCAGCAAAAGTATAAATACTGATCAAGTCCTTCTGATGCGTGCATATATATGGACAGCTAATCATAATACAAGTCTGATTTATCTTGGACCCCACATTTAACCACAAATGGACTAGATCAGGGGTATCATGCGGCTCCTGAGATGATTATATGTGGCCCCCAAGATGATTTCTGATTAGTATTGATAGTGTCTCCTCTATAACATTTTCAACCAAATATGTTTTTTGGCATATTGCTTTTAGCATTGCAATCTTAGTGTCTGTAAAGCCTCTAAAATTCACTGGAATACAGCAATGTACATTCAATTTTTCTAAAAATTTTTAGGAAAAAGGGCAGTCTGATACTGTCTGTTACTCTCTTTGTTCACTTTTTCCTTCATCACATGGGGCCTAAATAATACAAAAAAAAAGAACAATTGTGTACATAAGTTAGACTTAATTTTAAAAAGTGGCCACGACCATCCCTGACTTTTATCATTTTGGCCCGAGCTTCATTTTAGTTTTAGACCCTGGACTAGATAATTTCTCCCAAACAACCCAAACTAAGGTAAGCAGCTAACGTCAGCATCTTTACGGCTAATGTCTTTCAGTTATGAGTGTTTTGTTTATTCTCCGGCTCAACAGTGAGTTTAAACAGCTCCTTATCATCTTTCATCAGTCGTGTTGTTTCCATTAAAAGACCTGACGCTGTCCGCGCTGTTTTTCTTATTCTCGCCATGAATTGTGGTCTATATTGACCGTTCTAGTGTCCATCGATGCTCTCTACTTTTCCAGATGCATTGTGGGATATTTGAGTGGACTACTTTTTGACCTGCTGGACATTCGGACACCACTACAAAATGGCGTGACCCCTGAATAGTGCACGTTAAAAGGGGGAAATTCGGACATAGCGTATCTCTTTGTCTGAATTTGTGCCTTATTATAAAGGGGTGTTAATGAGACTTGATTTGACTAAATATAACATACTTATTTTACCTGCTATTTTCACAAAATGTTCATTACTCTCTGCAAAAAGTGTGTCCCATCTGGTCTTGTATTGTTATCATCATCAGAGACCAAGGTTTGTGCTTGTGAAGAGAAGCTTTGAATTTTGACTCAAATTGGGGAAGTGCTAATATATGATGGACTGCACAACATTAGAGTTTCCTAACCCTTCTGTTTGTTTCTACGTAAACATGCAGGTAGGTGCTATTATGATAATGTTACTAAAGGTTACATGAAGCTCATGTAAATCAAAGCACAAAGTCACTCTCTCACAGCAACGTTCAAACGGCTGAGGAAATCTACATTTAGCAGATTTGAGCAATTTCTTGTATTACTTGATCGCGTCATTTCCGATTTAATCACTTTACTCTGATGTGAGATATCCGACGTGATTGGCAAACAATATTCTTCAGAAATTGATTCAAATTAAGTTAATCTAATATTTGTAAATGCTTCAGATAAAAAAAATCTTTAGCTTTGCCTTGACAGATCTTCATAAATCAGGGCTTAAAGTTCTCAGTCACTGTGACGGATTACAGTCAATTAAAAAATATACAGGAACGTTTCCATTAGTGATGTTTTCTTAAATGTTTATCTGATAAGTGGCTACTGTAGCTAACATGGCCCGTCAGGTTTCTGTCGATTTATTCAAATTAAAAAGTGGATTCTTTGTCTAAATCCAACCAGGTAATAATAGTAAAATATCATTCACCATGGCCAAGAACTGTACCTGTAAAAAAGCAGAAGAAATTCCTCTAAAATCCACCAAAATGCAGGAAATTACTTCTGTTTTCAGCAAAAGTTTCTGGGGGAGGACCCCTAACCCCCTTTATGCAAGAGTTAAACCTATATATATATTTCTCATCTCAACTCAAAATTTCTCATCACAAGTTTCTCATTATTAACGATCTCAATTCTCATAAACTGTAAATGGATTATAACTAAGATCAGACTAGTATTTCCTTAAAACATAGATGTCACCGTATTATTACGTTTAAAATGCAATTAAAATCTTGACTGCAAAAATTTTCAGTCAAATCATTTTTTGGTGCTTTAACCCCTGTCATAATTCTTTGCGAGTCTATTTTGAGCCTTTACAACTCCGCGCAGTCGTTTTAACTACATTTGTCCGAGGCCCTGGGACAGTTCATCAAGTTGATCCTAATAAACCGGTTGAGAAGTGACCCTCTCCAAAGTCAGCCTCTCCGAACCGAACGCTGGGAGAAAGCCTGCAGTGTAGCACAGTTCAGCGCGGCCATGCATAAAGTACAGCGCATACTAAATGTGCAAACTCCACACTAACACTAACTCCATGTGACAGATCAAGGTAAACTGTTTCCTCTTATCAAACCCGCCGTGACACTTCTCCACAATGTGACGTGTCCTAATGAAATGGGAACAACTGCAGACACGGCTTGTAGCGCTGAGGGATTTTAACACCAGTATGTCAAACGTGGGAAGGGGACGAAACGACAGATGTTGTTGTGTCATTATTGTTTAAGGTATGGGTGGATATTTTATAGGATTACACTAAATATTGAGTATTCAGTTTCTTAAAAAGCAACAAAAATGAAAAAGTATGAGTATGAAGGTGATCTCTTTTTGTAGATTTTTAATTAAACCTCAACTACTAAACATAATAATAATACATTTTATTTAAAAGCGCCTTTCAAGACACCCAAGGACACTGTACAGTATAAAAACAGCAAGTCAAAAGACATAAATAACATAATAAAACGGCACAAAACTGGATGATTATGTGGGGTAGGATTGTCTGAACAGGAAAGTTTTGAGTCTGGATTTAAAAAGTGGATGAAAGTCAGTGTTGCGCAGGTCAGGAGGGAGGAAGAGACGGACTGATGGGACTGATGGAGGAGGTCAGAGATGTGAGATGGAGCCAGGTTATGGAGAGCTTTGAAGGTGGTGAGGAGAAGTTTGAAATTGATTCTTTGTTTTATGGGAGCTGGTGTGGTTGTTGGAGGATGGGTGTGATGTGGTCTTATCAAGTTGATCCTAATAAACCGGTTGAGAAGTGACCCTCTTCAAAGTCAGCCTCTCCGAACTGAACGCTGGGAGAAAGCCTGATGCATAATAAGACCCCAGCCCACTATGTGTAAAAGTAGCAATATTTAAGTGTTGTACAGCAGTCATTGCTAACCGCAGGACTGAGGCCTAAAGTTGTTATGAATAATTAGGGCAGGGCAAATAATTAAAAGAACAGGAAGTCAGACCAAAAGACACAACTACATACAGAATTGACAAAATAAAACAACAAAAGTTGACAAAAGTTGAGCGGTGAGCACCTCGAGGGTCACGCAATAATCAGCAAAATAGCATACATTTAATATGATATTGAGTCCCAGGTTACTTTGTACAACAAAAGTTGGGCCTTAAGGTCAAAAAGGTTGAAACATCCTGTTGTATAAGACTTTACATGTGTGTTTTTGGTTACGGCAGGTTTTAAATGTGTTCAGAGTAGGCCTGGGTAATATTGTGATAAAAATCGAATTGTGAGCTCATCTCTGTGACAATCTGCTTTTTTTATGAACTCGTCATATCGTAATTTCCCTTTTCTCTATTTGCTGCATCTATCTGTTCAAATCCATAAAATATTTTTCCAACCTATTAGTCTCAGAGCTGCTAAGTCCAAGGCTTTATAGCGACTTTGTCTTTTTTGAATTATGCTGTTAGTTCATATAAGGAATAAATATTTGCAGTTTTTCAGGTTTGATTTATGGAAATAAAAAAAATGTAAATTGTGATCGGGTTCCAAAAACATTGTAATGTTAATTTTTTTGCCGTATTGCCCAGCCCTAGTTCAGAGAGATGAAAACTGAGATGATTTTTTGAAGTTTGGGTTATGCCTGAATGCATGAACTTTCTAGTAAGAATTAAAGGATAAATATGATTTCCTGAGCGCGATCACTTTCGAATCACATGCACCAGCGTAAAAAAAAACAGCGTAATAGGCACATATGACCTCACCTGATGCATCAGCCGGTTTAATTTCACTTTGTGGAAACTGTCTGGCATCGCATCATTTGGGCTTGTTCACTTTACAGGAGGCGAGGACTTGATTTAACATAGAGCATAAACATGTGTGTAAGTGGTTGTTGCCATTTCTATGTGGTAAACCTATACAGTAAATGAAAAGGTACAACATCATATCACCAGGCTGGCCACACATGACAGTCAGACATTACCCAAATCATGAATTGAGTTAAAGGTCCGTATACTGCTGCAAAAGAAATGACACAAGGGAAATATCTTGCATGATATGCTAATTCTGCTGAAATGTTGAAAGCGAATCTGGATGATTTATGGACTTACAAACATCGCATTAGATCTACCCGTGACGTCACATTACAGGACATTCAGAACACGGTTTTCTGAGGCTCAGAGGGGTACAAAAAATATCTCACAGACAAAACTTTAGCTGTGTTTTTATAGAAGCAGCGATGTTTAACGTAATCTGAAATTCTGTTGTTTATAAAATAATACATTTGTTTGTCTAATCTAACTGTCCTTCTGTGGAGAAAGTTTTACAGCAGCAGAAAAACACAACATTGCCTAACAAACAATAACATTTATATCTCCTCTTTTTGTGTATTTTGCAGCAACACAAACGCAAAGAAGTGGGAGACGGAGCTTCAGACTTTGAGAGAGAACAACGCTCGGCTGGTGGACGCGCTGCAGGAATCGTCCGCAAACGTGGAGAGCTGGAAGAAACAACTGTCGACCTGCAAAGAAGAGAGCGACGCGCTGAGGAGCAAGGTCAGGACACTGTGGTGGGGTTTAGGCTCAAATAGTTTAAGTCTGACATACTTAAATATATCTCCCGTGCAGTGGATTGTTAAAGTCACACACATCCTGACCGCTGACCGAGATTTGGACCTGCTTAATTAATAAACGTGACATTCATTGTTAATGTTAAAGGTGTTAAACTCAAATGAAGCTGGGGCTAAATTGATCGGAGTTGGTTGAGGACCTCATTTTAAAATATAATTCGTTCTGTGTTATATTCATATAAAGCAATTAGGCTAAAGCTAATATGTAAGGATTAAACAACGAGGAGCCGTGCATTACACAGATATAATGCACGACGCGGAGTCAAGAACATCACGACGCGCAGCGGAGCTTATGGGATGTGGAATGTGTTTTTGGTTCCATAATGTGTCCAGAGTCTTTGATTATGCGCTGTGAGCTGTGAATCACATCACAGACTTGAGGCAGCAGCTGGTTCCGCCCCTTCTATGACTGTGCGCACATTTGCCTGTTGCTGGTGTATAGGCCAGGTCTCTCTCTCCATGTCTGTCCCTGACTCTCTCTTATCCTCTCTGTCTCTCAAACCACGAAGGCTACCAGCCCAAAAGTCATGCAGGCCCACCGGGAAACCTCACGACTCTCCCGATTGGCCAGAACGCCATTGCCACAGAGTAGGAGGAGTCTTTAAAGAGCCGCATGTTGCAAACCTTTGACCTAGTGCCACTTACTCATGTACTTGTTTTTAATGTGGAGACCAGAAAATGTACTTAAAAATTACAAAGTAAAGGTTATATTTACTTGTATGAGCAGTGGCTTTATTGTGAGACTGCTTGTGATTCAAAACAAACACTTCTATACACATTAAATCATGTCATATTTCTGCAGGCGCATCAAATCTCTTGTAGAGAACGTGGGATGTTTTTGAAGTTCATGTCAGTCCTTCTTACCGCTCTGCCTCTGCTATAGTTAGCTCTGACACTAAGGGCTTCCTCCAGATACGTCCACAAAGGGAAACTGGGAAAATATATCCCATCTGCCTTTCAAACTGACTGCTATAATTCTTCTTTTGCGGCGTGAGAATAAGCTGCCCTATCTTTAATGACGGCACACACAAGTTTCTTTTTCTTTTTTATTATATGCAGCCTTTTCAAACTAATAATACATAATACTTCACACAAGCTGCCATTTCAAAGCTGCTCTTACCTGACCAAGAGCAATTTGTCAAACTCTCTGAAATCCTTTACTGTTTTGTCTGCTTCAAGAATATATATATATATACATTTCTTTGCTGTTTAATCATACGTTTCAGGCAAACTCTTCTCATTAGTTTTGACTTTCTCGCAGTTCTTTGTTCGCAGCCAAACGCGACAGACCCACAGTAGTCATTATTCCACCTATAGCATAATTAATGTTTTGAACACAAAGTGAAAAGGCAGTGGGGAATTCTCAGTAAAGAAGGTGGAGACTGAATGTGTGCTGAGCTGGACCTTAATTAAACCTAATTTTGTTTTACCAGAAATCTTTAAGGCAAGACAACACATTTTTTTTTTTTTAGGTTTTTTTGTCAATTAATTCTCTCAACGTTGGTTTTCTTCTTCTTCTGTCAATTCTGTTATCATAGCAACCAATTTGATGGCATACAAACTAAAAATTAATGTTCAGTACTTCATTTAAGGTAGTACAGTGACAATTTTCTTTTCCAGGAATCGGTTGAGGTTGAGTAGCGCCAATAACAACAACATAAAATGCATACATCTGATTATTGTGTATGTTTTTAGCTCTCTTATTGCTTACATTTGCTGTTTATTAGGTTAAGTGGTGCTATATTTTCATAATAAAGCACAAAGATGAAGTGATACAATAAATTAAAAATAAAATACATTTTAAAAGATTGTCTAGGGCCCACTAACAGACAGGCCCCGAACTGGTGGTTGGGGATCCCTAATTTAAGGTGTTGTGGTGTATTAAAACTCCATTATCAATTACTATTATTATTATTTTAAGCATTCACATAATTTCCATCTCTACTGTGGCTGATTTTCTTATTTTAGTTTTTTAAAAGTGGCAGAGAGAAGAGAAAATCAAAGCTGCAGACCAGCTGCAACTAACGATTATTTTGTTGATTGATTGGTTGACCAATTATTCTTTAGATTAATCGATTAGTAATGCAAAAGTGAGTTGAAGACAAGATTTATGGCAAAGGTGAACTAATGTAATGTCGCGTGATAATGTCACGGAGAGTAGATCTTCAGATTCTGGCATAGACACTAGATCCTCATTTCAACAAAATTTTAAATTTTTTGATGAGTTTTAGAATAATCTCTAATCAAACCTAGTTTAAAACCAAAATGTTTAATAAAGAGATAATTTGTTTTGTAAGTTTGATTTTTAATTATTATTGTAGAACCATATGTAGTTGTCCAAGTCTAGTCCTTTATACGCAGCACAACATGTTTTTACATCAAAAACACTTATTTCTGTTTAATCTGAGGCTTCTGGGATGTTTGGAACATATATAAAGACAAGTTAATGATCATTCGATTACTAAATTAGACTTTTATTTCAGTAATCGATTAGTTGTGATTAATCCAATAAATAGTTGCCTACTACTGCCCTACTGCAGACTTAGAAATAGAAAGAGATAAACAAGTCTTGGGTTTCTCTGCAAAACTAACTTTGAGCTCAGCGGATCACTGTGAGTGTGACTCCTCTGAGCCGAAGACTGTCTCAACAACTTCTTGATCAATTATTGGTAAAAGTAAGAACGAAATCGCCAAAAATCCAAATTTCGGTCATAAAATATCAGCTGGCCGATATATCGATCTATGTCTACTTTATACTGTATATTTTGCAAAAAGTGTCCCTTTGTGAAAAAATGCCACCCCTGACCGACTAAAGATTTACTGTTATAATCCATTTTTCCGATCTGGAAGCCCTAAACATGTGATTTCAGCTGTTTTTACTTATAAAGAGTCTCGTGAGAACATAACATGAAGAAAAACTTACGTAGTTTTACACTTCTTCTGTGTTAAACTACGTAAGTTTTACATTCTTAGCTTTAAATATAACGCCTTTTTATATTCACCTTTAACGTCTAACCATAAAACACACTCATACACCAAATGCTTGTAAGAATTGAAATTCCAGATTCTGTATCACACTAAAGTGTTAGACAGCATAATTCTTCAAGGTTTTTCTTTAAAATGGTGAAGAAAACGGTCTTGTCCGTCTGCGTTTTTTCTCTGCTCTTTCTAAAATGCTAATGCGGCTCTTTCTTTCACTAATATATGATTTAATCTCACTCCACCTGCCACTCACGCTCTTGTGCGGCGAAGAAAAAGTACTTAGCATTGTAAAAAGGCTCCGGTATGGCAAAGCAAGTCTTCAGAAGAGCTGTGAAGAAAATCATGTGTATTTATTTCAGTCTCCAAACAAAACCTGCACTTGTGTTGTCAAGTTTTTGGGACAAGAAGCTGCAAAGAAAGTGAAGAGAAACTACTGTATATATGCAAGCTATTCCCTTTTATGGTGGCCAGAGCTCTGATCACTCTGCTACCGTTCAAATGAACACATGAACTAATACAAATTCATTTTCTCATCTGTACATGTGTTGTTGTTGTTGTTGTTGTTGTTGTTTGCAGATCGCTGAACTCGAAGCCCAGTGCAACGAGGCCAATCAGGAGAAACAGAAGAACGCTCAGCTGAGTGCGAGAGTCAAAGAGCTGGAGATAGAGCTGCAGGACAAAGAGACGGTGAGTTACATCCAGTTAAAACAGGACAAAGTCTGGGCAAAAAGTCATCACACTTTCCACACTTTGTCACCAAAATCCCCATGACATGACGGTTTGCTCTGAAGTTGCAAGTTCTGTATCTTCATAGTGATAATGTCGTACCATAAGAGGACTTTTGGAGAGGTTCTCTGTTTAATCTCCTCCCAGTTTTCAGTAGCAAAAGAGCAACAAGTTACCATATCTTGTTATCAATAAATTATCAACATCCCAAAACTAAAAAAAAATATTGTGGTCAAGTTAGCATGCTCTCACAGCCTTCCCATCAACGTTTTTATCATAGTAATGGTATATAAGGCGAAGCGGGAGGTGCACACCTTGAATCGAGGACCCCAACTGCACAGTGAGCCAATGCCAGGTATAAAGCAGTAAGCTTAATACACTATTTGGGTATCGTATTTTCCGGACTATAAGTCACACTTTTTTTCATCTTCTGACAGGGGAGGCGACTTATACTCAGGTGCGACTTATCTACATAAAATAAATGTGAATTTTGCCTCCAAGGTGCAGCTACTTGCGTAAGTGAGCTAACATTTATAAAACTGCAAACGTGGAGGCTGCAGTCTCACAAACCGCAGAGATGCTCACAAGAGCGCATAGAGCTTCATTCAACAAAAATAACAGGACAGAGAGCGTTGATTCGGTCTGATTTCAGGAGTTCTCTTGGCCATGATCGCTTGAAAGACAAACACTGAAAACTTGCTGCAGCTGCATTTCCTTGTTTCACGCGGAGCACACGCAGATCTATGGCAAAAGCAGCGTGGGGGAAAACCTTCCAGAGGAATGAATCAAGGACTGCTGTTTATGCACGGAGAGGTGCAAATGTTGTTTGGGTAAAATAGGCAGTGGATTTAGTGGAAATAGATGTGTGGAACCTGCTGCAGGTCAAAAACAGCTACACTCAAGTCACATCGTGATTGTTGAAAGTCAAATGGACACAATGCTTATTGCAGATGATTTAGTGATAAGTTAAAAGCTGATTAATGCAGAGTTTAGTCATGTTTTGATCTGAATCTTGTAGTTTTGCCTCATGCCAGCGACCCTTGACAGGTGCACGATAGAAAAACGTGTCCCGCGTCTGTTTGTTGTCAAATTATGTAAAATAAATATCCCCCAAAAAGTGCAACTTATACTAAAAAAAAAACCACACACACAGCAAGAAGGTTGTGGGTTCGATTCCCACATGGGCCGGGCCTTTCTGTGTGGAGTTTGCATGTTTCTCCCCGTGTCTGGGTGGGTTTTCTCCGGGCACTCCGGTTTCCCCCACCAACCAATAACATGCACATTGGGGTAATATCCTCCAGCTACGGTAGTCCTGACCAAGCCTAGCAACAGCATCTGGAGATGGGTCCCCGAGCGCTGCACTGTGGCGATCACTGCTCCTGAGGAGATGCCCCAGAGGCATTGAAGGATGGGTCAAATGCAGAGGACAAATTTCCCTACGAGGACAATAAAGTATACCTTATCTTACCTTACCTTTCTCCGGGGCGACGTATAGTCCGGAAAATACAGTAATCATAATGCAAACCTGTTATGCATTGGCTTAGTTACTTTTTGAAGACTTAATACATTTCAGAGCTTAGCAAATGCAACTCACTGAACTCTCAGGTAGTTTTACACTGACCAGAAACTTAATTTAGAATAAAGTCTAATGTCTGTGCTACTTTGGGTACAAGAAATTAATTAAAACAGTAAATTAGTAAGTCTGCAAAACGTGTTGATGATAGGATCTGTTTGTCATTGACCTGATGTGTCCTACTGATCTTTCTTTAACAAACCAACACAAAACCTAATGATTCATCTTTTCTATAAGTTGTGGAAGTTCAGGTGACAAAAAGTTGAGGAACACTATAAATCTTTCTTTGCTTTTCACTGCAGAATGGTCAGGACTTTTACCTTTAAAAAGGATGACTCAGTGTCGTCCCTTAAATAAATCCAACGCAGTCCCTCATTCGTCATGGTCCGTTTGACGTTACTGATCAAATCTCGGACGGTGCGTCATCAGGAGCTTCACTTCAGCGTCCCGAAGGAAGTTATTACTGCTCATAAGATCTGCAGAGTTATGGAGAAGTATGAGTCCACTGTGTGCGTCAGATGTGGGTCACTCTTTCACATTTATACGGCTTATTGTGCTTTTTATCTTTGTACTAGTTGTGTGTGTTAATGCAAGTTGGAATGGGCCATATTGCCTAAAACTAGTATCTCAATTGTCTAAAGAAAGTCAGAAATGATTGCACTGAACCAAAGAAAATTAATAATTGAGCTGAATTCAGTGATATTTTCTAAAAGCACAAAAGACCAATTTTTCTGGCTAAATCTGTTAGTCAGCACTTCTCCTTTGCTGAGATAATCCATCCTATCTTAGGTGTGGCAGATACAGAGCTGCTGACTGTGAATTGAATGTCTCTGGGCTGCACCAAGTCTTTGTGAATCTATAACTTTGCCACTATGTTGTTGATCACAGAGTTCAAAGTAGTGGATTATAGTTACTAACCAATAAAACTTTCAAAAATAATTACATTTACCCAATTAGAGCAGAATCCAAAGAATAGAAAAAGGTTTTATTGTCATATTTTGCTTTAGTGCTAAAGTTGCCTGACAGTGCCATGTTACATACAGGCAAGTGCAAAGGTGCAACACTACATCATAATAATATAATAACATTCTTTCATTTTGTATCACTTGTTCTCGTTTGGGGTGGCATGTGACTGGAGCCTATCACAGTGACTTTGGGCCTTAGGCTTAGGAACACCCTAAACCAGGGATGGCAAACCCCCTCTTTGGCGGCTCATTCAGAAACATTTGCGCCTCCACACGGTCTCTCCCTCCCTCTTTCTCTCCTTCCCTCCCTCTACAGCGGTAAGCTTCGTGCAACTGTCAGTGCAACAGTCAAAGCGGACCTATTTAACAGACAGATCGAGCTCCCAGTGATATTCTGTGGAACTGGAGCTTCATACCGATCTTTATTTTGTGTAAACCTGCCTTATATCCATGGACAAAAGGTAAAAAATACACAATTTATAAAAAACATGCAAAAATAACAGCGGCAAAATCGAGCAAAACGACACAGTGCGGAAATCTGCAAAGTGATCTTAAAGCTTTTGCTTTTGCTTGAAACAGAAGTGTAGACATTGACCTGGCGAATGTTTGTGAAGCAGCAGTGTTTTCTCTGCTCTGATCACACAGGACAGGTTGAGTCAGTCTGATTAACACTAAATGCCCAGTTTTACAGGGGCAAAGCTAAGAGATGGCATCTGGAGCCCTAGAGAGAACCTGCAGTAAAATGAGGAGAACATGCAAACTTAGAACTCATCCTGGAGTCAAACCCATGATCACCTTAAAGGAAAGCCACTCTAACTTCTTTGCTACTGTGCATCCTGTATAATACATAAACAGGGTGTGCCTATGACAAAACTGACAAGGTTAAAACCCTGTTGAGCCGCAGGTTTTTAGTACAAAGGTATTTTCATTAGTTGTTTAATCCACTGGTTTGGTCTGAGCTCAGTTCAGTCCAAACAGTCTGTTCATCTCTAATGAGGCTGAGCCGTGTCTCTGACCTCTGTCCAGTGCCTCTCTAATACTGTTTTAAATAATTAGCCTCACGACCCGCGGCTCTGTCACAGTCTGGTCATGTGCACTTCACAACGAGGCCGCGCACTGATCCAGTAATTACTTCAGTCATGTCTGCCTTTATACTGTAATGACTACAATCAAAGCTCACTAAAAATACAAAAAACACTGCATTCTCTTGATTTTATAAGCTGAAATGATGTTAAATTAAGAGCGACACTAATACGGTTTATACAGATCACATGACAACATAGTACATTTCAGCAGTGAGTGACAAAAACACATGAGAGTCAGTAGTGATAAACAACTTTTTTTTTCTGTAAAGGCTCAAAAAAGCAGCTACACTTTGAAAATAAATATAAAAATATAAAATGATGGTACAAAATCAGATAAACAACAGAAACACAAAGACTTGTCTCACATTTTCTCGTGAATACAGATGTTGTGATCACACACTGTTGAGTTTGTTATCTTTACCTGCTTAAAAAATTATGCTTTTGAGTTTGTTTGAGGAAATGATTGTTGCGCAGCAGTAGAAATGTCTTCAAGGGGCACTGTGTAAGATTGGGAGGAATTTTGATGATCACATATAGTCCACAAACATTTAAATCATATTTATTCTTTACAACATGAATACTTAAGAGAGCACTGTTAACCAATCCACATCAATTGTGATACATTTATACGTATTTGAAATGTTTTATTACGGGCCGGAATGTGTATTATTGACGCTAGATGTCAGCATGGTAAATAGGCAAAATGCATGTGAAAGGCTCCCTCTGGTGTTCAAAAGTGGAAATATCTTGGATCACTTTGTTTGTTTGTTTTTCTTACACAGTGCCCCTTTAAATCTCCAATTAGCAAATACGCTAGCTAAGCTCTGCACAGTCAGGGCATTATTATTAAAAGTATATTTCTGATCTTCTGGAAACATTTTATAGATGTTTCACATTTGTCTGATACTTAAATCTCAAATAATACGTCTAGATTCAACGATTCTGCTGCATTTGGGCGGTCATAAGACAATTGTTTAGTAGTCATCTAGTCATATTTTTTTTATTGCTCGAGTAATTTTTTAAGGTCACAGACATATGCCTTAAAAAATTCAAAGATAGTAATTTTGTCGATATTGCCCATCTGGGATTTTTTTTTTTTTTTTTTTTTTTAAATATATTTTTATTAACTTTTTTCAGTATTTAAACAAACAAACAAACAAAAAATGGCACATTATATCTGTACAAAACAAATGGTAAGCATGTACAAAAAATCTCAATATCAAGCACAGCATTAAAAGCAATATACACCTCTATAATTACTAGATTATCATTACTACTCCCCGTTTAATTCTCAGATGATCTAAAATAGTTTCCCATTTTTTAAAAGGCTGGTTTTACCATTAATATAATGTCTTAAATATTCTATAGTAATAATATCTGAGATGTTTTCTTCCACAGTTGTGTGGAGGGGGCATCACCTCCAACCCATTTAACATTATGGTTTTTCTAGCCAACATGAGCAAAAATTGTACAATATCTTTGTGAGGCTTCAAGCCTACAGGTATAAGACCAAGTATACACAGCAGTGGATCAGGGACCAGGGTCTGCCCTATAACATCGCTTATCTCCTTACATACTGCTTGCCAAAATAACTGTATAATTTTACACTCCCACAAACAATGAAATCTAGTCCCAGTGACTAAATTACATTTAGGACAAATTGGTGAGATCCTGGAGTATATTACTATATATGTAAGGAGATATGTAAACATTGTGTAGAATATTATATTGCATCTCTTTATAACGATTACAGACTGATATTTTGGAAGGCAAGAGCAAAATTTCGTCCCATGCTTCATGTTCAATTGTTGTCTTAAGCACTGTGTTCCATGAGAGCCGTAAACATTTCAATCTGTCATTCTTCAGAAGTTGCAGTTCAGAATAGAATCTTGAGACAAAGCGACCACGTTTTAGACAGTCCATAATAGTTTGTTCAAGTTTATGAATGTCCCCTGGAAACTCAATGAGTTCAGCTTTGATTTTACAAAATTCCTAATCTGAAGATACTTAAAAAAATCCTTAGGAGAAATATTATATTTGTTTTGTATGACCTCAAATGTCTTAAATTTTCCTTTGTCCATAGATCATGCATTCTCACAATGCCAGCTTCTTGCCATGACCTGAGATCGGGACCAACTCCCCCCGCTGCCAAGTCTGGATTATTCACTAATGTAGTTAAAGTAGACAAACTCTGATTATTCCCAAACATTTTTTTAGACAGCTCCATGTTTTAAGAGCATTAGTGATCAGAAAGTTGTTCTTATGGTTGATGGCAACTCCTATTCCGTTTACCTAATAAATTTACAGGGCAGAAGGGTTTACAAAGTGCTCCTTCAATCCCAAGCCATGGCATATCATAATTTCCACAAGCCCACAAAGCTATTATTCTAGCGTGTATAGACACACATAGTTTCAATCTTAGGCAAGCCCCAACCCCCCAGATCCTTTGGAAGTTGTAATATGTCCATTTTAATTTAGGCTCCTTCCTGCCCAAATAAAATCTGATATTGCTCTGTTATTTCAGTAACATCTTAGAATTTAACAAGACAAAAAGCATTGACACGGGATACATTATTTTTGGGAGTACTATCATTTTATAAGATTGATCCTGCCAAGAAAGGAGATAGGAAGCTTTTCCAACTAACTAATTTCTCCTTAATATGATTAATTGACGAATTTATATTCTCTGCATACATTGAATTAGTTTTAGGCGCTATACGAATTCCTAAATATTTCAGTCCTGTTGGGGCCCATCGAAATGTTTTACAAAATCTGGTTCTAACGTATCACAGCTGACTACTGGCATTATTTCTGACTTTCCAAAATTTACTTTATACCCAGATATCTGTCAAAATGTTAATACAGTCAATAAGTGCTGGGATTGACTTGTCAGGTTCTGTTATGGTTAAAGGACATCATCGGCATATAACAAATTTTATACTCTTTGGATCCAATTAGTGTTCCTTTAATGTTTTCATTCTGTCTGATAGCTATTGCTAGAGGCTCTATAGCTAAAGAGAACAAAAGTGGCGAGAGTGGACTTCCTTGGGCTGTTCCTCTTTGAAGTCGAAATGGTGGAGAAAGAAGACCGTTTGTCAAAACAGAAGCTTAGGTTCCTTATACAAAAGTTTTATCCAATTTATAAATTTTGTCTGGAAACCAAATCTCTTGAGCACTTCGAACATATACTCCACTCAATACGATCGAAGGCCTTTTCAGCATCCATTGAAACAATGGCCCAGGTATTTGACAGTTATTAGATATTCAATAATATGAATTAGCCGTCTTGTATTATTGAGGACAAGCGATCCTTCACAAATCCAGTTTGATCCATATAACAATATCTGGTACAACACTTTCCAATCTAGTAGCCAATATTTTTGGAAAGGATCTCATGTCTACACCAAGTAGACTTATTGGTCGGTATGAAGAGCAAAGTTCTGGGTCTTTATCTTTTTTAGGTATGACAGTTACATGGCAAGATACATAGTTTCTGGTAACTTGGAATATTTCAAAGAGTATTAAAAACCTTTAGTAATAAATTTGAGATTTTCCTTATTTAAAATTTTAAAAAACTCAACTGGGTATCCATCAGCTCCTGGACATTTACCTAATCTAAGTGAAGTAATTGGCATGTTCAATTTCTTGTAATGATATAGGACTTTCTAATAAGTTGGCTTGCTCTTGTGAAAGCTGAGGAAAATTATTTACTCAAAACTCACTTCCATATAGCTTTCCACTATCAACCTCAGAGGTATAAAGTTTTCCATAAAACCTTAAAACATTTATTGATACCGTCATTATCCATGTGTCGAGTGTTATTTTCATCCTTTATTGCAGATATGAAAACACTATTAGGAGTGCCTCTTGCCAATCTTGCCAGTAACTTATTCGGTTTGTTGCCAAATTCAAATAATCTTTGTTTTGCAAATAAAATGTCTTTTTCAGCTTTCTTTGTCACTATGTCACTAAGCATGTTTCTACATTTCTTTAGTTCCTCTAGTTATCATTCGATTTAGATTTAAAGTACTCTTCTTCCAGTTGTTTAATTTTTTCTTCAAGTTTGGTTTGTTCTCTTAATCGTTCCTTCTTTTGCAACTTGAATACGATATTATTATGCCCCTCATATAAGCTTTGTATGCGTCCCACACTATCCTTGGGTCTGTATCATTGTTGTCATTAATATTTAGATAATATCTGTCTGTTCTTCCAGAACTTAACAAAGGCCTCATCTAAAAGGTAGAATGTATTCATCCTCCAAGAGATTGTACGCTTTAAGGGTCTTGGTGGTTGCATCACTAGATTGACTGGTGCATGATCAGAGAGGGCAATAATACCTATATCTGACATTTCAACTAGATAAGTTAAGTGTCTTGATAAAAATATATAATCAATACGTGTCATTGTAGAATGAGGCAATGAGTGAAATGTATAATTCTTTACCGAAGGATAGAAATGTCTCCAAATATCTATCAATTCAAGATCATCCAACATATTCCTTAGTGTTTTTGCTTGCTTTGATTGCGTATTTTGTGCAGGAAATCTATCCATTACAGGACACAAAGAACAGTTAAAATCGCCTCCCATCAATATATTTGGCGAATCCATCTCTGCAAGTTGGTTAAGAAGCAATGCAAAGAAATCTTCTTCATATATATTAGGACCATAAATATTGCCTAGTAAAATAACCTCTCCATAGAGAATCCCCTTGACTAAGATAATCCTACCCTCTGTATCTTTATACGTGTCCATGACAGTAAATGGTAAGTTCTTATGGATCAATATATTACACCCCTTTGTTTGTCGAGTAGGATGAAAAATAGATTTGACCAACCCATTCCCGTAGATATTTCCTATGTTCCTCATCATTGAGATGAGTCTCTTGCAGTAATGCTATTTGAATTCTGTCCTTCTTTAACGTATTTAGGATAGCTTTCCTTTTACTGGATTATTAGATCCTTTAATATTCCAAGTTCGTATCTTAATAGTCATCTCACATTGTATATAAAATAGTTATGCTGTGTCTTTAAAACAATACAAAGTACATGCTTGTTAAATCTTTGTGCCAACAACAACAAAAATTAAACCGTTCCAAGCAAAAACAAAACACACAGCCTAGAACACTTAAAACAAATAAAACCAACAAACTGAACATTATATAAAAGAAAAATATAATCTCGTCATACCCTTTGCCTAAACTAGAGTACAGCGGGGACTAAACAAATCTAAACAGTCTTAACGCACTCCTCACTAAGATGCACAGTAATTTGCCATGTTAAACTGCTAGCCTTAGTAGCAATTAGCAAAATAAAAGCAACAACAAACACTTGAAATCAAAGCAGCTTCTTTCTTTTCCTTTTCCCTTCTTTTGTCAAGAGTCAACCAGTCTTCATTAATGTTTTATTTACCTTATTTAAAGTGACGTGCCAAACATAAACCGGATGAATAATCGTTACTCTGGAAGTGTTTTCATGAAGTCGTCAACCTCCCGCATGTTAGAGAGAGAGGTAAACTTCCCGTTCGGATGAATAATCTTGATCACCGCAGATACAAAAACGCGTATTTGACGCCTGCTTCCCGGAGCCGTCGTCGCGCACTTGCAGACTCCTGTCTTTTTTTAACAACTTCAGCAGAGAAATCTTGATAGAATGATATTACTTTGCCGTCCACTTCCACTCTTCCTTTATCCCTCGCAGCGTAGAGTATCCTCTGTTTATCAGCGTAGTCGTGTACTGTCACGATAACAGCTCTTGATCCGTCTCTGCCACTGCGCCCGGTCTGTAGTCCCATGCGAATGGCTTATCAATCTTACCCGTTTTACTCGCATTTCCAGAATTGCAGGAATCCATTCCTCGAAAAACGCAGCTGGATCTCTGCCCTCCGTGCCTTCCTCGAGCCCAATTATCCTTATATTCTGGCGACGACGTTGGTTTTCGTAGTTATCCAGCCGCTCCAAGGCTTTTTTAAGTGACTTTTCCATACAGTCCAGCCTCGGTGCGTTTACCACAGACACGTCCTCCAGATCAGAAACGCGCTGTTCCAGACTATCCATTCTTTTGGCAGCTGCGTCGAACTTGTCAGACAGATCTGTAACTGGCTTGATTATTGTAGCGAGTTTCTTGTCTAGCATCTCTTCAATATTCTTAGTCACTCGGTCTACAATCACATCTTCTCTAGTTAGAGGATCATTTCCCTCCACCTCACCTTCTGGGATCACCTGCTTAGCCATTACACCGCCCTCAGTCACAGCGGTCTCGGCCTCACCACTGGGCTCCGTAATAACATCGTCCTGGCCATTGTCCTGGCTAGCTGCAACAGCGCTAGCATTAGCATTAGCTTGCGATCTCCCGTTTTGGCTCCTTTCTTCTTCGTTCTCGAAGCTGGGGTGACAAAAAGTTATCCAAGGACATGTCGAAGTTCTTATTCTTCGCTCTGGCGACTCACACGGCTGATTTCTTGACTGAAAAAATAGTTTTGCACATCCAAAGTGAGGAGGCGAAAAAGTACGTCTATCCAGCAGCACGCATCACGTGACCCCCTCAGTAGCCTATTTTTTATTCAAAATATGCTTGCAATAATAACAAATTCTTTCAATAATTGTGGTCTGGCCCTTTGTCATGTGTCTGGATTCGAATATGGCCCTTGGAGAAAAATAATTTTCCACCCCTGACTTGACCCAATAAACAGCAATTCAATCAAAAACACACTTAAACACAATAGTCAGTTGTTTGCATTTTATGTTGTTGTTATTGGTGCTACAAAACGACTGGTCCTGGAAAAGAAAATTGTGACTGTACCAGTCCTTACAAGAAAAAGGTTGGTGATCGCTGTGTTGCAGGATCGTTGTCAACTTTAAAACTACCACTTGATGACATCACAAAGTGATGGGAGCACTTTAACATATCTGAGATCTTACAAGAGCCACATTTGCATAAGGAAGGACCTAAAATCTGTCACTTGTCACTGTTCAGTTTTACACTGAAGAGGCAGAGCTTATTGTTATTGTCACACATGGATTCTATGTATTGCATCTTTTGTTTTTGTCTTGTCTGTTTTTTCATGTTTTATTTGAGTCTGAAATAAAAACTTGATTGATTAATTAATTAATATAACAAGGTTAATATAACTTGCTGAACTAGAATCTGAAAACAACCAATACAGTTTTAATATTTCTCTTTGAGCATTTGAAGTGTTGTTTAAGACAGATGACTTATTGTACGTTTAGTTTGAGAATTAGAAAATTGAAAAACCTCAGACTCTTGTATCTGAAAGATCTCACTTTGTCACAAGCACATGACAAACACGTGTAAGTTTATTGCATGTCTATTTAAAAAAATATAATTTTTAGGCTATAAATCTAAACTTTTTTCGTGTTGCTTTAAAATGCAGAAAGTTGTTGTGTCCTTTTGAAAGAACAAACAAGAAACAATGCATTATTATTTCTCTATGTGGCAGTAGGCCCGCATCCGCTGGCAGCCTATTGTGTGCCACCTGAGCCTTTAAAAGGAGGTCTCCTTACCTGCGCTTCCTCTTTGGCTGTCTCTGACGTCATCTGCTGCTCTGGGGAGCTGTGCACGGCAGCACGAGCACCAAACCCGTTGCAAAAACTGTCTAAAAACGAAAATAGCCGCGGCGCTCGTACTGTGAGTATTTCGTGTAATTTAGTCATTTTATCCCTTAGTCAAAATCAATCCAACTTAATGTCTTTCCAGCTTTGGAACGCGCACGGCGTGCGTAAACACTATCAGTGGCTTCCCACTCTGGAACACCTGTGGCTCGTGCTGCACGCTTGTAAAGTGAAACGCTCCGGTAAGCCGTCTAGTCTCCCAAATTCCTCTGCTTGTTTCAATATTATTTTAAATGTTTCCTTATTTCTAGCGCGTGGCGTCAAGTGCGTTTTACGCACGGGATAAATTGGAATAAATCACGGCCGTTGTGGTGCCTTCATTAAGCACTCTAATTGGTAAGTAATTAGCTTTAAATAAAAACACTTAAATTAAATTAGAGTTCACTTATTAAGTGCTCCTTTTCCTAGAGCAACACCCTCAAAGATAAAAGCGTTGTTGGGGTTTTGCTGGATTTTTGGTTGCTCCGTGCACCGTGCGCGCAGCTCGTATTTTTGGTATGTATCCATCTTGCAGGCGCATATGGTTCTGAACATTTATATGGAATTAATTATCCAAATTTCCTCTAGGATTGGAAACTGCGGGCCTCTCTTTTCTTCTCTTTTCCTCTCGAATTCATCTCTTCATCAGTTGTATTATTGGTCCGTTCTGGCTCTTGTCCCGTGGTCCACTGCTAAGACTCCCTCGCCGGCTCCTGTTCTGGACTCGAAGGCGACCTCGAGTCTTGTACGCAGCCGGGCGGTTGCGTTCCAACCAACCCTCGGTGTTGGCTGTCCGGTGCCCGGGTGAGCTCTGGACTGCGGGCCGCGCGGACATCGGGCCTGTCTATTGCCCGAATTGAACTCTGGACTGTGGGCCGCAGCGGACACGCGCTCTATTGGGTAGGAAATAAAAGGTCCGTATTCCTGTTGCTGTCTTGAGGATGTTTTATGCAATCCAGTTAACGCATGTACTATTTTAATTGTGAGAGTGAGTGCAAGAGTGAGAATGGTAGTCTACTGAATTTTAAAAAGAAATGTTACACTGTATTTATTTGTGGTAAATAAAAATTGTTACTTTTTTTTCTATTTTTGTCTCCAGTCCGCTCAATCACTTACCTGTGTTGTCCTTACGTTTTAATTGGTCTAGTTAAGTGTCCCTGACACTATAAAACAGGGTGGCGTTGTTGGTCCATCATTTCCTTTAAAATAGTCTGGTCTATTAGGAATTGGTCAAATTAAATACAATATTCATCTCACTGCCTCTGCCACGACAGGTTTGGCGATGTGGCAGGATAGATTGAGCTGGACTGAGACACATAGAAATCTTAGACAGGTTCTGGATTGCACGGATTGAAAACTGGAGTATAGAGTGATAGTGCCTTACGCTTATTAGTGGGTGTTCCTTTGGTGATTAAAGGGTAACTATGTGTATGGTTTAAAGGGTGCAATTTTTATTATATTTTGCATGTTTATCGGGTTTGCAGTGTTTTCGTATTATGTGTTTTGCTGTGTTTATTTTGAAATTCTGTGTTTTGTATTGTGCCTTTGATCTGTACAATTAGTAGAACTTTAATTGGGTGACATTCTGCCTTTAATGCTAAGAGGTTCTAAGCTATTTCTCTGTCTATAGTGTGTGAACAATACAGCAACAGAAATTTTTCCTATTTGCTCTAAATTGCGTGATCATTTTGTAGAACATGGAAGACCAATTGCGCGAGTTGCAGGAACAATTAAAGCAGTTAAAAGCGATAACGAGAGGTTACGTCAAGAACAGTCTCAGCGTACTTCAGATGCAAACGCCGGGTCATCGACTCAGTCTGCTGTGCCACCTGCTACTCCAGTGCAGGTACACTCTACTGACAGACTGGTTTTCGTCCCTCGAGACCGTAAATGCCCAATGTTCCGAGGTAGAACCGGCATTGGTTTAAACGAGTGGTTAGAAGAGGCTGAGGCGTGTGTAAGAGCAAGACATTTGTCTTTGGCTGATCAGGCGTTTTTCTTATTTGACCATTTAGAAGGAGAGGCTCGCGAGGAAATAAAATACCGCTCTGCTGAAGAACGGAGTGATCCAGCAAAAATTACTGCTATTTTGCAGGACCTGTATGGCTGTTCAGAATCCTATGTGGCTTTGCAAGAGGCATTTTTTTCGCGCAGACAACGTGAAGGGGAAAGTTTGTTGGAATACTCCCTCGCGCTTATGTTTCTGATGGAGAAAGTTAAACAGCGCGCTCCAAACAACATCGTAAACTCAGAAATCCTTTTGCGTGATCAATTCGTTGAGCAGGTCTTAGATGGAAACCTTAGGCGCGATCTTAAACAATACGTGCGTCAGTCTCCCCGGGCAACATTACTTGACGTCAGAGGCGAGGCCATAAGATGGGAGCGTGAGGGGCTGCCGGCGGTCATGCGGGGCCGAAGCAATTCTGTTCCCGCTGCTTTTGGAATTCAGTATGCGGTACAGGGTGGTTATCAGCGGTCAAGCCAGGCCCGCGGTCTACTGAACTTGACGAGATGAAGGAGCTTTTGCGGCGTCAGCAGGAACAGCTGGATACCCTGACGCAGAGCATCTCCCGCTTACAGCCCTTCCAGCACGCCAGCGTGGTCGTTCCCCTCGTTCAGGTCCAATCATTTGCCTGCGCTGTCAACGGCCAGGCCACATCGCAAGAGAGTGTGATGGACCTAGAGTCCAGTCTCACACACGACCTTCTGGGCGCGGTCACCCTCAGCCGCACCAGCCGTCGGAAAACTAATGCCCACCGCGTTGCCGAGTCACAGCTCGGGTGGGGCATCTATTGGCTCAAATAACCCCTGGGACGGGATTGAAGACGCTTCAAAGTTAATTTCCTCGTGTCCCCACTTGGACATCGTTATGGGTGGCGCCACTGTACCATGTCTTGTGGATACGGGGTCTATGGTCTCAACTGTCACTGAAAGTTTCTTTAGAAAGAACTTCGAGCCTTGGGGTGAGGAGCGTTTAAGAGCATGTCATTGGCTGGAGCTAAAAGCCGCCAATGGCTTGGCCATTCCGTATGTTGGCTACCTTGAGCTTGATGTCACCCTTAACGGAAAATTGATGCCCCAGTGCGGCGTTTTGGTTGTAAGGGATCCTCCTGGACGTACTCCTTCAGTTCCTGGCGTGCTCGGTATGAACATCATCCGGAGATGTTATCTCGAGCTGTTTGGAGAATATGGGTCTGCTCTTTTTGGAGAGTCCTCCGGCTCACTCCCGACTATCCTCGTTGAAGCAATGCAAAAGTGTCATGTAGCTAGTGTGCAGTCTACCTCTGTAAGGCCGGGTCGTGTCCGGGTCAGAGGAAGAAAGTCCTGTTGTATCCCAGGTGGTGCAATAAAGTTGGTTACCGCCACTTGTTCAACACGGTTCTCGAATGGAACTGTACTCTTTGAACCACCAGAGTCTGGCTTGCCTGCAGGCCTCATGGCATCCCCAGCTTTGGTGCGTGTAAGTCAAGGTACAGCGTATATTCCAGTAATGAATGTGGGAGTGGCCGATGTCTTTTTGTACCCCCGCACTGTTATTGGTACACTGGACAGTGCTCGGGTGGTTAGTCTGCCCTCTGGTGTTGCCGAGGTCTCCTCTATTGCCGCCCAAGTGGCCGGTCAAAGTACTTCCTTTCCAGTTCGTGATCAGATTGAAACCATTGACCTGTCTTGTTTACCTTCTGAACAGCGTGACGCTGCCCGGTCCCTCCTTCGAAAGCATGTGTCAGTCTTCTCTGCTAATGATCAAGACCTTGGCTGTACAAATTTGATGTCTCACGAGATTCCACTGCTTGACGACATCCCGATCAGACAACGCCATCGGCGAATTCCGCCTTCCGAATATGAAGTTGTAAAAGAACATATCAACCAACTTTTAGAGGCGCAGGTAATTCGTGAAAGTTCAAGCCCGTACGCCTCACCGATAGTTCTTGTCCGTAAGAAAGACGGTACGTTGCGGCTCTGCGTGGATTACCGACAATTAAACTCCAAAACCAGGAAAGATGCGTTCCCGCTTCCGCGGATCGAAGAGTCTCTTGACTCTCTTACTGGTGCATGCTGGTTCTCCACCTTGGATCTCGCGAGCGGCTACAATCAGGTCCCAGTTTCCGAAAAAGATCGCCCGAAGACCGCGTTTTGCACGCCTTTCGGCTTATTCGAATGGAATAGAATGCCTTTTGGCCTTTGCAATGCGCCGAGTACCTTTCAAAGATTGATGCAAAGAATTTTGGTAGTCAGCAAGGTCAATCATTGCTTCTCTATCTAGATGATATCATTGTGTTCTCTTCCAACTTGGACCAGCACCTGGAGAGGCTAGATGGAGTGCTGAGCAGATTACATGCGGAGGGTCTTAAGGTTAAACTCAGTAAATGTAGCTTTTTTCGACGTGAAGTGAATTACTTAGGGCATGTGATTTCAGACAAAGGTGTCGCTACAGATCCTGGGAAGATTAAAGCCGTTGCGGACTGGCCGCTGCCCACCACAGTGTCCGAGCTGCGATCTTCATTGGCTTCGCGAGTTACTATCGCCGGTTTGTGGACGGTTTCGCTAAGCTCGCGGCACCATTACATCGGAAGGTGGCAGAATTGTCAGGTAAGTCAAAAAGGAAGTCAGCCAAGTGTAGTCTAGAGACTTGGGATCGGGAGTGTCAAGCAAGTTTTGACGGTTTGAAGGAGCGGCTCACCAGCGCACCAGTGCTAGCCTATGCCGATTTTTCGTTGCCCTTCATTCTGGAGGTAGATGCAAGCCATTGCGGCTTAGGTGCGGTACTTTCTCAGGAGCAAGGTGGCAAGGTGAGGCCGATAGCATATGCCAGTCGAGGGTTGCGAGCTACGGAAAGGAACATGTCGAACTATAGTTCAATGAAACTTGAACTTTTGGGCCTAAAGTGGGCTATGACTGAAAAATTTCGAGAGTACCTCCTAGGGCATAGATGTGTGGTGTACACAGATAACAATCCTTTGAGCCACCTATCGACGGCAAAACTCGGAGCGGTCGAACAGCGTTGGGCGGCGCAATTGGCATCGTTCGATTTTGAGCTTCGCTATAGGTCTGGTCGTAGCAATCGCAATGCGGATGCCCTGTCCCGCCAACAAGATCGTGCATTAACGGAGTTGGAAGTTTTGGTTCCGGGGACGGCGGTGCCACTTCCTCTACAGCAAGCGCGGCGCTCATCAGTGGTAGAGGTTACTCAGGCTATTATGTCTGCTTTGCCGGGTCATAATCCTGTTGATATGAGAGCCCTTCAGGATTCAGACCCGGTTATTCAGGAGGTTGCCGGCTTTTGGAGACAACAGCGAGAGCCTAACTTTGAGGAGCGAAAGCGTTTGTCTCCCCCTGCAATGGTCTTGCTTCGTCAGTGGGCAAGGCTGGTTGAAAAGGACTCCTTGCTGTATCGTAAAACATTTCGCCCCGATGGAGGCGAGGCAGTGTATCAGCTGTTGCTGCCAGGGGTCATGGTTGACGAAGTCTTGACGCAAGTGCACACAGAGCATGGTCATCAAGGACGGAGCGGACCTTGGCACTTTTGAGAGCACGTTGCTACTGGCCAGGGATGACTAAGGCGGTGAGTCAGTGGTGTCAGCAGTGCTCACGCTGCCAGGTGGCTAAAGACAACCAGCCCCCAGCTCGGGCTCCTATGGGTCACCTTTTGGCCTCTCGGCCTAACGAAATCATTGCATTGGACTTTACACTGTTGGAACCATCATCGAGAGGATTTGAAAACGTGCTGGTGGTGACCGATGTGTTCAGTAAGTACACACAGGCGTTTCCAACTCACGACCAGCGAGCATTGACGGTGGCAAAGATCTTAGTGACCGAGTGGTTCTCAAAGTTCGGGGTGCCCGCGAGGGTTCATTCTGATCAGGGGCGCAGTTTTGAGAATCTGTTGATGCAACAGCTGTGCCGCCTTTATAACATTGCCAAATCACGCACGACTCCTTACCATCCGGCTGGGAACGGGCAGTGCGAGCGATTCAATCGCACCTTACACAACTTGCTCCGCACCTTGCCTGCATCCCGTAAGCGCGATTGGTGCTCTTGCCTGCCCCAGGTACTTTACGCATATAACACCACACCTCATCAGTCAACCGGAGAATCTCCGTTCTTCTTGATGTTTGGCCAGGAGCCAAGGCTTCCAGTAGACTTCCTACTTGGTCAAGTAGTAGATCCGGTTCCAGGGGAGCCTCATGACTGGATTTTAGAACATCAGACCAAGTTGCAGCTTGCTTTTGAAGGAACAAAGGAACGTTTAAGAGCAGCCGCCGAACGTAGGAAGGCTCAGCATGATCAGAACATTCGTAATGATCTTTTGAAAGAAGGAGAGCAAGTTTTGCTGCGCAATGTAGGAGTGAGGGGCCGCTGTAAAACACAAGATTTGTGGTCCTCCACGCCTTACATTGTCTTGACAGCTCATTATGGTGGAGCTGTGTATACTGTTGCACCGGTCAATGACCAAACCAAGGTTAAGACCGTCCATCGGTCCTTGTTGAAGGCGTTGGTTGGTGCTGGTCCACTTGAAATGATTCGAGGCAACGACCAATCAGGGTCCATTCGCCGTGCCTCCGAAGAGTCTTGTGATGTAGACTTGTGGGTTGCTGTCGAACATCCACAGTTGTCCGTTGCAAATCAAACCGTTGGGGGACAACCGGTTTCGAACCCAGTCTCCCCTGGGTTGGGGGTACCTGCAGAGCCTGTGCCCACCAGCAGTCCGGATCAACCCCGTTCTTTGGTTAATTCTGGAAACTCCGAGCTGCGACGGTCAAAGCGCACGACTGCTGGTCGCCACCCTAACCCACACAACGTGCCTCGGTCCGTATTGGGTGTTTAAAATTTATCTTGGACTGATAAATAAATTGTTCGTTCATCGTCGGGGCGACGATGCAAAGAGGAGGGGTAGAATGTGGCAGTAGGCCCGCATCCGCTGGCAGCCTATTGTGTGCCACCTGAGCCTTTAAAAGGAGGTCTCCTTACCTGCGCTTCCTCTTTGGCTGTCTCTGACGTCATCTGCTGCTCTGGGGAGCTGTGCACGGCAGCACGAGCACCAAACCCGTTGCAAAGAACTGTCTAAAAACGAAAATAGCCGCGGCGCTCGTACTGTGAGTATTTCGTGTAATTTAGTCATTTTATCCCTTAGTCAAAATCAATCCAACTTAATGTCTTTCCAGCTTTGGAACGCGCACGGCGTGCGTAAACACTATCAGTGGCTTCCCACTCTGGAACACCTGTGGCTCGTGCTGCACGCTTGTAAAGTGAAACGCTCCGGTAAGCCGTCTAGTCTCCCAAATTCCTCTGCTTGTTTCAATATTATTTTAAATGTTTCCTTATTTCTAGCGCGTGGCGCCAAGTGCGTTTTACGCACGGGATAAATTGGAATAAATCACGGCCGTTGTGGTGCCTTCATTAAGCACTCTAATTGGTAAGTAATTAGCTTTAAATAAAAACACTTAAATTAAATTAGAGTTCACTTATTAAGTGCTCCTTTTCCTAGAGCAACACCCTCAAAGATAAAAGCGTTGTTGGGGTTTTTGCTGGGATTTTTGGTTGCTCCGTGCACCGTGCGCGCAGCTCGTATTTTTGGTATGTATCCATCTTGCAGGCGCATATGGTTCTGAACATTTATATGGAATTAATTATCCAAATTTCCTCTAGGATTGGAAACTTGCGGGCCTCTCTTTTCTTCTCTTTTCCTCTCGAATTCATCTCTCCATCATTTGTATTATTGGTCCGTCTCTGGCTCTTGTCCCGTGGTCCACTGCTAAGACTCCCCTCGCCCGAGGCTCCTGTTCTGGACTCGAAGGCGACCTCGAGTCTTGTACGCAGCCGGGCGGTTGCGTTTCCAACCAACCCTCGGTGTTGGCTGTCCGGTGCCCGGGTGAGCTCTGGACTGCGGGCCGCCGCGGACATCGGGCCTGTCTATTGCCCGAATTGAACTCTGGACTGTGGGCCGCAGCGGACACGCGCTCTATTGGGTAGGAAATAAAAGTCCGTATTCCTGTTGCTGTCTTGAGGATGTTTTATGCAATCCAGTTAACGCATGTACTATTTTAATTGTGAGAGTGAGTGCAAGAGTGAGAATGGTAGTCTACTGAATTTTAAAAAGAAATGTTACACTGTATTTATTTGTGGTAAATAAAAATTGTTACTTTTTTTCTATTTTTGTCTCCAGTCCGCTCAATCACTTACCTGTGTTGTCCTTACGTTTTAATTGGTCTAGTTAAGTGTCCCTGACACTATAAAACAGGGTGGCGTTGTTGGTCCATCATTTCCTTTAAAATAGTCTGGTCTATTAGGAATTGGTCAAATTAAAATACAATATTCATCTCACTGCCTCCACCACGACATCTAGAATAGATGTTTGATCTAACACAGAGTAGGGGGTTGTGCTCTCACCTCAGAGCAAGACATAGACAGACATGGGACCTTTTTATGTTCAGTTTCTCCACACTCCTGTTGAAAGAAAAAAATTTTATTTCTTTCCTCTGCAGGACTTAGCAAAAGTCGACAGGGAGTTGTTCACACAGTTAAAAGTGAACAACTTTTAACTGTGTTAAAAGTTGTTCACTTCCAGTCTCTGTTGTATGACTGGAAGTGAACAACTTTTAACACAAGTTGAGTTGGGACAAAATATCCCCAACTTTTCAACACTCATAACAGTGTTATTAGACTTTTGTGTAAAAAAATATACACACACAAGACTACACCAACACTGATCCTATTTTCTAATGTTTGAAAGATGTGTTTTGGACCGGATTTAATCATTTGGATGGCCTGAGCTGGCCCCTGGGGCTTCTGTTGGATAGCCCCGGGTGGATGTGTAAAAAACGGATGAATTCCCAAGCAGTCACTGTACAACACAGTCTCTGAAGAAAACATAGATATTCAGAAAAAGCACATTTTCAAAAGGCCAAGACGTAAAAGAAAAACTTTGCACTCAGTAGCTCTAGATGCTTGTTTCATGTTAGAGCAGGACATACAGTAACTCGTGTCCACACAGACAAAAGGACTAAAAGGTGTTTCACTGACCACAGTGTTTCTGAATTTGTTTGGTCTGCAAACTCACCTGAGCTGGACTTCATGAAGAATCTATAAAGTCTTGTTCAGAAGAAGATGAGAGACATGAAAGCCTCTGGACTTCAAGTCGACCTGAGCAGAGCCACACACTGATCTCCTCCAGATCTCACCACACTGATACAGTAACTCATGCAAAAGAAGACACAACCAAGTATTAAAGCAGAGATATGAACAGACCTTTCAGAAACCTGATCTCTCTTTGAAAAATATCCTTGTTTGTAATATTGTTGGGCAATCTTCTCATGTTTTGAGACACTGAATTTAAAATTTTTACTAAACTTATATACTATACTTACCTATTTTTTCTCACACACCTGACAAAAATCATCTAAATTTAAATCTGAAACTTTGGAGCACAGGCAAATGGCTGGAGTCTTTTAAAGCTGTATCCCTGTAGTTTTTGCTTCTGATGTCCAACAGGTTCTGATCAGAAGGGAGAACTTTCTCCAAGCAAAGAAAAAAAAAAAAAACAGAATCTGAATTCCACCTACATTTTTTGGTAGATTGGTACAGAATGGTAAAGCTGGTGTTGACATCTGAGATATAAATGACACTAGATTTGGCAGATTTGGGTTTTGACAATTCCTCTGTAAAAGCTGAATTGCAACTGAGGTAAAAATGAGTTTTAGGGACTTAAAATTAAAAAATGTAGGCGGAGCCAATACAAAAGTCAAAATGTTTGAAATGTTTTTATTTGGAGGTTTACAGTAGAAAGTCTGGATCGTCTCAGAATGGCTGAAAAAATAAAAAATAAATAAAGGCATGGATTATTTCATGTGCCACTAATCTACATTATACACTTAACTTTCAGAATCCATTTACTAAAAATAACTTTTTTTTTGATAATCTAATTTTTTGAGACATACCTGCATATGTAAATAACCACAGATTTTGGCTGAAGATTTTTAGGGGGTTTAACGAGTAACTTTATGCTTCGACTTGATTAACCTGGGGCTTAGGCTTAGGCTCGACGACACACGCTTTCAACCAAAGTTTGTGGTTATTTCACGTTTTAGCTTTTCGTAACATATTGATGTAAAAAAAAAAAAAGTGCTTATCGAACGTTTTGTTGCATATCTGTTTTTTTCAGCCGCTGTGTTGGTAAATACTATTGTCCAGCTGCCACTCATTTCTTTACTATTACCAACAGCCTCTCTCTGCTGCCTCTTTAACCATTATCTCCTCCTCCCACAGCAAACACACTCACATCTCTCCACCTCTTCTCACTTTTACCACCTTCCTCCCCTGCTCTCGCTCCTTCCAAGTGCCTCCGACAGATGTGGGCTCACAGGGTAACACAATGTCCCCCACCGGGCCTATCAATCCCTCCGCGGAGCACCGGCCCCTTCCCAAACGCCATCAAAATCAAAACAAGATCCGTCAGCAATTAAGAGAATACATTAGAAAGATGAGCTGCTGGCCCACTTCTTCTTCTCCCCTCCCTTTTCCGTTTGCTCGCCCCGGGACCGCCGAGACCCACGCGTACCCTGGGTCATCTGTATTCCACCCATGTCGGGCTAGTATTGGTATTGGCAGGCAGGTTTGCTGATATTGGGTGCGTAATGATGCAATTAAAACCGAAGCCATTTTACTATTATTGGCAAGAACGCGTATCCCTCCTCCTCCTACGATTTTTAGCTGCGAAATATGATTTGGAAGCCAGAGTGCCATCCAAAAAGAACCCACTCGTAAGAAAGGAATCCATCTTGTCACGACAGCGCCGTTTCAGGTTCACGCGTTAATGCGGTTTAATAGAGGAGATACTCTTGGTTGGTGTATTAACATAAATCTATCATGCAAGCCCTCGCAAAATCCGCCATACAAGGCCATAACTCAGCTCGCAACAAGCCATCGAAGCAAGCCGGATGTTTTCCTTAACTGCACTCAAGTTGAGAATCAAATATATAACGAGGGAGAGGTGCTTTGCTTATCCATTATTGGAGTCATCTGCCGAGAATATGAGACGGGAGAAAGAGCGCGGAATGAAGCAAAAATGCAAATGAGTGGAATAATATTGGTTTACGCACAGGTTATATACCTTTGGAAATAAAAAGGCGCGTTGCGTTTTTCCGAGCCATATGTTGCTTCTTTGTTCCAAGAGGGGAGATGCCTCGGTGTCACTTATGTTTCTGATTAGCAAAATGATTTATGCCGCGATCGCTCAAAATTTCCGACAGCGAATGTGAAAATGCATTGTGACTCCACCAGATGTGAACAATAAACAGCATTCCCATTGTAATCTGGGGTGCTTAGTTTATATGAAGCTAATATAAGGCACACTCGGATGCGGCAAAGTCACTCTTTTTAGGGTTTGACTATAAATGATTGGAAATAAATTGTGTGTTTTATGCTGGATGGCATGAGTGGGTTGATGAATTAGGAACAGTTTTGTACTCTGACTTATCTACAAGACAAACCTGCTGCAGATCACCGGGATTAATTGCTTCAGAGTGTGGAACGCTGCTTCCACATTCTGCCCGGCGCGGTCCCAGCCTAAACAATGATTAATCACCCTTAACTATCCTCCGGAGGCCGCGCCGCGTGCCAAGCCCGGGCCTTATCCGCCCAAATCCGCCGCGCAGGTTTGGGGAGGAGCGGTGCCAGGTACAGCCACGGCAAGCTGTCCTCATCCGTTATCAGATTAAGGGAGGTGTCAGGGAGCAGGCGCACCGGAGCAGGGCTGGTGTAAGGGGGACACGCTCTGCGCACACACACAAACGTCACTCACAACCATCCGAGGTGCTCACCACTCTGCCAGCTCACAAAGACACTGCCAGGACCCAACCACAGCAATTACCAGCACCTTGGATAAAGAGATTGTTTGCACCGTGTGATACTAATGTGGACCAGTGTTGTTTACCCTTCTACATTACACCAGAGGCGAGAAAGAGTCTTTTATATGGGACCGTCTTAAGCTTCACTTCAGTTTATCGCAGGTTCCGAAGACTCTTTTTAAATGACCAGCTTTTGAAGAGGAATTGGCAAAACCCATAATCTGCGCAGACTAATGTCATCCAGGCCCTAAGCAAACATCAGTACAAAGGTTCATTCAAAAAGAACTTATATTCCTAACCTCTGTGCAGAGCTTGTTCTCACTAATTATTAGTCAGACAGTCCCCATCTTTAAAACATGTCCATCAGCTCCTCTGCAAAAGAGATTCTGAATCTCAATGCCACTTTCCTGGTTAAATAAAGGTCAATTAAAGAAATTTCAGTAGCAAAGACCACAAACCACAAATAGATGTGAATAATGTTTATTGAAAGAATGAATAATGATGAATTTGTGAATTTTTGATGATGTAAGCTGTAGATTTTTGCTTCAATGGGGCTAGCTCCAGGCCTTGTATGTAATAAGAAGCAGAGAATAGAATTTATGAAAAAAAGGGAGGCGGGTAAGGCATGAAGACAGTTGACAAAGGTGGTATTGAACACGTGGCTTAAATAGTGAATCAACTGGAAGGGCATTGATGTGGTGTGGTCCTGCTCCCGAACTTAAGATAACAAACTTATCTTCATTAAAAATTAAATAAAATTTTTTTTTTAGCACCTTTAGGCTTTGTGCTTGCTTGAAAACAGCACTTTTAGGTCATAAACAAGACCATTTTTGGACAATAATATGCTCACTAATGACTGAAACGTGTTTTTTTTACCATATTTATGTGCTGTGAAGTGTTTAATAATGATAGAAACGATATTAAATTATGTACATCATATATTGTTGCTTTGATAAATTTTATTTTTTTGTTCCAAGGCTTGGTCCACCCAGTGCCTCTGCTCACATTCAGTTCCAATCACGAACAGAAGCGGGGTTGTGCTCAGAGCCAAGCAGACTATACAGTATGTTCTCCTCTTTGGTCTTATGTCAAATATTAACTTAGAATATGATATTGAACATTAAAAGGAAAAAAACTTTTAGCTTTGAAGAGGAATTGTCCGAACCCCAAATCAGCCCAAACTAGTGTCAGTCGGGCCCCAACTACAAACACCAGCTTTACCAAAAAAAAACATTCAAGCAGAAATTATATTCAAGCTTTCCTCTGTGCAGAGCTTGTTCTCACTGATGATTACAGTCAGACAGAACCATAAGATACAACAACAAGCCTTGCCGGTGCAGAGTTGACAAGTCCTCATTTTTATACCACCAGCAGCACTTTTAGTTATAAAAAAAATGATTTTTTTTGACATTTTTCCATGTCTGAGCCACAGAAATATACCCACCATGGTCTGAAACTTGGTCTTTTACCTTGTTATGTTTTGAAATGTTTAATACTAATAAAACATGTCAAAACATTAATAAGTTTGGGGAATTTTTGGGTGTTTAAGAGTAAAAACCTATTCTGATCCATCCCAAAATAGTTGATTTGACTGTAAAACGTGGGTTCACATTTTATTTGTATCTTTAACATGTCAGCGAACTTGAGACTTTTTTACAAATACAGAAAAATGGGAGGCACATGGAGGCTTTACAAACATGTTACAAAACTCAAATATTTCCAATGACTTCAGGAAAACCAAATAACGTAAAATCAGATTTTTTGTGCATTCATGTTTTGAAACCAGTTAGAGCTGAATACCTAGCTTTTTGTTGTTTAATAATAAACTTAAAAAAAAATGATGCTGCAAAAGTTGCATCTTGTGACAAAAGTCAAACTGCTGTGTCTGATCCTGAAACTAAACAATTTGACTTTTCATAGACAACTGAAAGCTGATTGGCTGTTGTCCACCTCAGTTTCACCTTCTTATTTATAAATGCTGGACTTCTGGTGGTTCCTAGAGTCTCTAAAAGCACAATAGGAGCATTTAGCTATCAAGCCCCCTGGCTATGGAATCAGCTCCTGC
>CM076403.1:14101192-14119768 GCA_038363315.1 Mugilogobius chulae
TGTAGATGAAAGATGAGAGCCGTTTTAGCTAACATGTCAAAATGACTACAGTCGCCGCGGTCCGTGAGTCGAGCTGGGCGACGGGAAATGCGATGTGATCGTGAGTGGGTGAGTGTCAGTGCAAGCAGACGTTGATTATTTGTTACTGGAGCAACCGCTAACAGCTGATTTTTTAGCCATCGCGGCCTGTTCAGAGCCAGGGCGCGTGGCTGAGGCTCCACGTTTACTGCGGCATGGATCTCCTAGATACTGGGGTACCGAAGTTGTCGCACTGTGAATGTACTAGGCCTGGTATGTTTCAATTCCCTTATTAGAAATATCTATTAGCTAATTGCTGTTGAGTATAGGCTATATTCACCCTCAGGTTCCCGATGGTAGCGACCGTGCCTCCCTTTCTCTCCGGTTCGTTTTGGGTCATCGTGTGGGCTCTGCACTTCGGCTATAATGGCGTGGCCAGCCCTTGGACTAAGTGGGCACGAGGATGTATTGAAATGACCACGTAAATGAACTGTTTTATCTGACTCCCATGTATAGTTGTCTACAAGCAATGTGAATGACTCTGATTACTTAATCTGTTTAATGATTGTAACTTATGATCTCAAAGTAAACTTATTTATTCTAGGCTTGATAAATTAATTTTATAAATTATAATCTTGTCTCTGTCCATCAGTTAAACGAACTTGTGGCCTTAATTCTGGTGCAGGATAAAGGTTTCCCTGGTTAAATCTGGGGTGGCGTTGTCTGGCTTCAATCAAATTCTTATCTTTTAGTTAACCAAATTGTAAATAATTAGGCGAAATAAGCTCCGACTGGTCACACGTACAAAAGTAACAATAAATAAAAATTTATTGAAAACTAAATAATCAAAATCAGCCATTACTTTTGAATTGTTGATTAACATAATTATTAAAAAAAAAAACTAATGAAACAGGGCTGGACAAAAATGATGGTACCCATAACTTAATATTTTGTTGCACAACCTTTTGAGGCAATCACTGCAATTAAACGATTTCTGTATTTGTCAATGAGCGTTCTGCAGCTGTCAATAGGTATTTGGCCCACTCCTCATGAGCAAACTGCTCCAGTTGTCTCAGGTTTGATGGGTGTCTTCTCCAAATGGCATGTTTCAGCTCCTTTCACAGATGTTCAATGGGATTCAGATCTGGGCTCATGGAAGGCCACTTTAGAGTAGTCCAGCGCTTTTCTCTGAGCCATTCTTGGGTGTTTTTGGCAGTGTTTTGGATCGTTGCCTATTGGAAGACCCATGACCTGCGACTGAGACCAAGCTTTTGACACTAGCTTAGCGTTTGCAGTGAAAGCGCAGGGGAGAGCTGCAATTAGTGACAGTTTGGAGGTAAAGACATGACTTTTGTTGTCAGATTATTTACCGTGTTCATGAGTAGTGATGTGACGTCCCTGATTGATCCGATTCTTTTTAACGACTCCTAACTGTGAACGATGAGAGTCAGTCACGGAGGTGAACGATTCCTTTCCTCAGTGGGAGGAAATAACTAATACAGGAACAAAAAGGGAGCTTTTTTCACTCAAATGTGCGAATACAGAGAACTCTCGGTGTCACCTCAAAGTGGGCATCGCGTTAACAAGTAGGCACGCGTCACATACTGCCCTTGTCTTTGGACTCGCAGATTTTATTTCACAGTGGCAGGTTGTGTCGGTGATGATAAAAGTCTGACTGTTCTCTTATTCCCACAGTAACTTTACATTTAGACACGTATAAGTTCTAATTTCTCCATGAATATAAGTCGTAATATAATAAAACACACATCATTTTAAACCCTGTGTTTTGTGTTGTTGTGTTTGCAACAGTTCTTTGCTTCTCTACTTGTTGCAGCGATAGAGTCAGGGCAAGATTACTAAACACAGGGTGGACTGAGGTAAGTTCAAAAAGAGAAAAAACAAAAGAGTCGGATTTGTGAAAGAGTCGGATTTTTGAACGACTCTTTGAGATGAAAGATTCATGATGATTCGAATCCTTTCAAAGAGTCGAAAGTCCCATCACTATTCATGAGTGACTTAAAACTAAACACAAATATGTTTTAAGGACTTAACTAAACGTTTCTCTGTGATCATAAAGACTAGAAACATAATTCTTGGACTGACAGAGAGCTCACACTTTGCTGGGGAAGTGTGGAAAGAGCAGCTTTCTGAAAGGACCCGGAGCAGCCACACGGAAGTTTAAAGAAAGATTGATACTTGTTCAAACGAGTGTCGATACCAGTTTTTGTATCAATTCATATCAGGGAATCGATTTTTTGACAACCCAAGTGTGGACTGGCCGTTGTGTTCGACTGGAGAGCTGCTGTGTGTAGGGATGTAACGATATTGGCATATTGTGATATCGCGATATCAAAATGGCACAATATATCGTCGTGGTCTCTTGACGATATTAAACAGGACTCTGCGTCAAAACTAGTTCTGAGTTTGCTTTAGCCGCTTGCTCCGGCCTGTTTTCTGCCTCTCTCGTCTCAGATCCATGCTCTCTCTCTCCCCTCTCTCTCTCTTTCCCTCAGCCGCCCCGCCTCCTCCTGCTCAGTCTCAGTCAGGGCAGGGACACTTGTACACAGGCAATACATGCGGCTACTGCAGCTCTGTTCTCTGGGTTCGAGCGCTCCTCATCAGTTATCCACAGGAATATCTGGATTTATCTAAAGCTTTCATTCACATCACAGTTGTGTTTTAAGAAACGGAATTACACGCGAGTACACGCGGCAGCGCGAGTCTGATGCTGTGCTAACGTCTCAAAACTTTTTACGTCGCTCAAACCGCTTCATGCGAATCTTTGGAAAAGCAGATTTAGTTCAATGCGCTCTAAAACTCCTCTAAACCAACTCCATGCTGTGTGGCTGCAGAAGACAGAGGCGTGTGGCCCTTTTGTTCCCATTACGTTTGTCAGAAAGTTAAATAGCTGCTAACCAAGGTGATGCTAACACACAGCTAAGCTGTGCTGCTCCTGTTATTATTTCCACCTACTGTTAATCTGTTCACTGTCCAGCAATCACTAAACAGCACAAACACACACCCACAATGTCACTAAAGTCTATGTCACTCTAACTCTAACCTCCTGAGCCTGTGATAAATGCTATTAACCAGGGCTCTGCAGGGTGACTGCTCCAGAAGAATTAACACACATTATTCAAAGTATTATAAAATTATGAAAGGCAGTGGAATTCTCTCACTAATAATGTGTACAATTAATGCATTTTAATTTTTTATTTAGCAAGTTAATAGAAAGGTGGTGACATTAAATCCCATTGGTTATAACAAAAACATTTAAATAAACAAATAAAAAAGAACATTTCTATACATTAATAGCCTATATGATGAGAGAGACTCATTTAGTCTGGAGTCCTGTTTGCACCCTAGAAAAAGAATCAATGAATAATAAATAAGAATGACTGGAAAATGTGGCGTTCATGCTTATTTATTGTAAGAATAAACTCCGTATCGTGGGCCCTATATGATATCGTGATAAATATCGTATCGTGAGGTTCTCATCTCAATAATATCGTATCGTGGGATTTACATATCGTTACTCTCTAGCTGTGTGCTGACTTGCTGTGTCGTCTATGCCTTTTTGCGATATCCCATGCAGCCCTCGTACTCACCTCCGTCTCCACACTTCCCTGTCAGAGTCTGCTCTTCGTTTATCGCTCAGAGATGGTGCTCACCTCCGGCTCCACGCTTCACCATGTCTTCCACACCTTTGATTCTCTCTCTCTCTCTCTCTCTACTATCAGTGTCTGTGCTTCATTCATCCCTCACACACCTCCAGCTCCACACTTCTTCTACACCTTGGATTCTCTCTCTCTTTGCCCCCACCCTCTCTTCTCTCTCTCTCTGTGTAATATCAGAGCGTGTTGTTCATTCATCCCTCACACACACAGCGTACTCACCTCCAGCTCCACGCTTCTCTTCTTCTGTGTGGTAGGTTTTCCATACCTTTGATTCTCTTTCTTTCTTGCTGTGGATTATCACTGCTTGTCTTGGCGTCTACACCTTCTTCTGCTCTTTCTAACATGTTCTTCCTCTTTTTTTCCTGTACTTTTTTTTCTTTTGCTTTCGTTACTTTTCTTGGCTGCCGTTGGTGCTGACTTTGTGCTAAGTGTGTTGATGAACGGAGCTGAGTTGTGGGTTGGATTTCTGAGTTCTGCCGTGTGAATGTTCTCCTTGCGAGTGTGGCAGAGTGGTTGGCAAGTCTCCTTTCAGTGAAGAGGTTGTAGGTTGACTTTTGTGTTGTCAGTGTTGATTTGTTTACATGTAGAGCTGGGCAATATATCGAATTTTAGAAAATATCGGGAATGCTGTTTTGTAAATATGCAAACATGTAATATCGAGTGTATCGTGCAGTAAAAACATGCTACAAAAGAGCAAATTTAAAATAAAAATTAGATTAGTTATCATGAACTTTGTGATTTGGCAAATATTGTCTGATAATTAAAACATTAGCATCATAAATGAGAAACAAGGGACTATGGGCCTCATTCATGAAAGTCTTCGTAAAATCTGTGTAACATCCACTTTAAGAAGCCGCTGCGAAAACTCTACGTGTGATTCACGACGGTTCGTAACGAGCCAAATTCCTTCCTAACAGCCTTCACGCCAAATTCACCAAACTGTGTACAGAGGCTCTGGTCCTGGGAGGGACACGGAGCTCGAGTCCTGGGGGGTTAGAGCACAAAGGCTCTGAGGCTGGGACAGGCTGCTGCAGGTTTATTAAAAGAGACATTTTTTGCAAAACTGAATTTTTTTTTCGTTTCTAAAATTATTTTATATACAATAATTTGCAAAAATACATAACCTACAATTATGTAGGAATTACAATTTTTGACTGAACTAAATAAGAAATAAAATTCTGAAACAGCTGATTTTTTGTTCTTACGATGCTCCTCAGTGTTCGTAGGATTTGTTTTTACAGATGAACATTTTCCGTTACGAACAAATTTTGTGAATGCCAAAAATGTTCGTAAACAGCCCTTAAGAACAAATTTGTTTGTAAGAACGTGTCATGAATGAGGCCCTATGTGCCTAGAATTAGAGGTATTTTGCATGTTTTGAGTAGATTTTGATTGGTTTGAACCTGATTGCCGACAGAACAAGTACAAAATATCTCGTTTTACGCAAAGAAAAATACACACTAACGTGAAATTATGAAAAAACAATCTTGTGTTCTTTAAATAATAACTACATTGACTTGTTCTGCTTTATTTAAGACAGTCAAACTGCTCACATCACAATAAACACATCATTCAATCACTTTGTAACTTTTTTATATTTAAAGTTGTCGCTTTTCCAGTGTAACTAATTTGAACAAAGATTTGAACACATTTATGTTGAACTTTAGTAGAATCTTCAAGTAGTCATCTGGACAGTGTTTGAGATCAAGACGTTCGACTTTGAAACTTCTATATGGATCACTCCTGGATGATGAACTACACCTCTTATGTTGAACTGACAAAATATCGTCCAAATATCGAGATTTGCCCAAAAATTATCGAGATATTCATTTCGCCCAGCTCTATTTACATGTATAGATATGATATGAAATGCATATTGGGCTTGTTAAGGTTTTAGTTCTGAAGAGGATTATCCAGAAAGCCTTAGGAGAACCTCTCTTTGGGCTGTCAGATTCAATATCAAAATCCAGTGGCACAGACATTATGGTTTGACAAGTGAACGCTTTAATTTAGTTAAATAATAGTTGAGTCTCATTGAGATTACAAATCTCTTTGTCAAGAGTGTCCTGGCCAAGAGGCAGCAAAACATTAAAATAAACAGATATTTAACAACAAACAAGGACACAAGATTGCACAATAAGTAAAATAAACTTACACATTTCATATAAAACATTTACAAGATGAAGACTGGCCCTCTAAAACATCTAAAAGCATTATGTGTTTAATGATACCAGATTGTTTAGACCAATTTCAGTTTGTAGTTTACTCCAAGACGTAGGTGCAGCAAAGCTGAAAGCCTTTTTCCCCAACTCAGTTCTGACTCTGGGCAGGACCCGATCTCACAAGAAAGCGTACATTTACCACGACATTACACAACATATAAATGAGGTATGATTAGCACGAGTTCACAGCTGTTTTGTGTAATTATAGTACGAGTCACAGTCCCCATTCATTTCATGGTGGTTGTTAAGACGTGTTCTTATTTATGAATATTAATGAAATCCTGATTCTAATCTTAACCTGCCCCAAGCTCCAGACCTAATCTTACACATTTTAGTAACTTTATGCCTGAACTTACCCGTTTCACTTGAAGAAAACGTCCCCACGTGGCTTCAACCAAAACTCGTCCTATTTTGACGCTGTGAAATCTCATGTCATTTTTACTCTTTTTCATATCGTGCTAAATGCACGCGTAACATAAGTACTAAAAACAGCTGTGAACTCGTGGTCAAAATACGCTGTTTTTGTGTCGTGGTAAAAGTACGCCCTCTAGTGAGACTGGTTGGGTGCAGACAGCGTTAGAACACTCTGAGACCTCAGGTTATAGTCTCCAGAGCTCCTGGGCACCAAATAGTCATACTGCGGAAGTAAACCTAACATGGCTTTATATACTGTATAAAAAGGTGCCAATGTTTCAGTCTATGTAGGGACAACAATGTCCGACCAGCTCTGTCATAGAGCCACAGTGATGTGTTAAGGCTTTTAGGTTTGTCACAAATCTCAGGCTCCATATACACAGGATCTAAAGTTTGTTAAGCCTTGGAAAAGCATGCCTATATAACACATGATCAGAGTCTGAAATGGGTAAGAAAGTAGCAGACACAAGCTTGTTTTGGCTTCAAAACAGAGACAATTTAATTCTGTAATAAATCAGTTTAATTTGCAACATAAGTTTTGTTTGCATTCTGGTTCTTTTTGACGACATGCGTATATGGAAGGATTCTACAAGGGAAATTCATTCTCGTAAAACTTATATACGTATTTTTCAATTTCTTCATAATTTGGATCTGAACTGCTGTAAAAGTGTGATAAATGTGTTATATGGGCTTTAAGCAGGTGTTTCTGGTCTCAGGACAGGACCTCATATGTAATGTTCATTGTATTAGTTTATCACTATGAATCTTTTGTGGGTGGTCACACACATCTCAAATCAAAGTGTGCAGAGGCAAAGACAGCGGGATTTTGGTTTTCAAGTCTCTAGTTTCTGTGATATGTATTATATAGTTTAAGATTTTGAATTGTCACATAAATCAAGAACATCAACTACAGACTACACAATCAGTCCACACAATATCTGGCTGTAAACATCATACGAAGCTGATGGACCATCATGTCTGATCTGAGTGTGGAGACTGGACTGGAGTCATAGTCATGTACCTCATCTCTCCATGAGGTACATGGATACGCTTTGATCTTACAGCAAGAAGGTCACGGGTTCAACTCCCGCTCAGCCCGTTTGCATGTTTCTCCCCGTGTCTGGGTGGTTTCCTCCGACACTCTGGTTTTCCCATTAACTAATAGGCAAAATGTGTCTGCTGCGTGGCTCAGGGCAGCTTGCCATCACAGAGTGAGGGGGGGTTACTATGTGAAGCTTTTTGTGTACTGTATAATGTGCTGTATAAATAAACCATTCATTCATCTCACTGTAGTGTGTATGTATAACATACAAATGTGTATTTATACCACACATTTCCAAGCTTCAGACAACTTATGCAAAACACACCTCTCTACTATATGACACGCTAAGAAAAAAAACACTCTATTTGACACAGACAGATACAGGAAAAAAAAAAGCAACACTCAGTTTTCAGAGTTTTGGGGGGCAGAATAATTTTATTTTTGAGATCCACTGTTTCATATGAACCCTACAACCATTTCTAATCCTCAGGACAACTCTTGTGGCGTTACACATTTTCAGTCCAATAACACAACCAAACAATAGAGCAACCCCCAAACAAAAGTGACAGGTTTCATCAGACTGTCAATAGTTCACTGACCCCCGTTGGCCCTGGACAGAGGTTATTCAGCCTCATGGATCGGCAGTAGTGTCTGAGTTGATCCATTCTTCAGCTGCTGCTGAGTTTTGGGAGGATGTTCATGTCAGTGGACACAAACACTGAGCAGATCTCAGACATTTTCAATGGGACCATTGGGACCACCTCTGCAAAGTCCAACGACGATGTGAGTGCACTATTCGACCCGAGCTCTAAGCACTGAACATATGGTAGATATGGTGGAATACCATCAGTGGCGGAGACGACTAATGGTAGAGCGGTGACTCAAACACCCTGGAGACACAAGACAACACCGTCCATAGCTCCATCCCTCTCTGGTTGGACAATCAGAAGTGTGTTTTTGGCTTCATTCTGGTGCCTTTTATACAGAAGACTTGAGCACAGTTAACCAGCGGTAAAAGTCAACTCTGAGTTTCAAACATGAGTTTGTGTGAATAAACGACCCTGTACTCACTCTTTATTGTTCTCACAATCAGTCAAGCCAAACCAAGAAATGTGTTCACCTGTCTTCAGCTCCTATTGACTCAAATCATGATGCTTTTACAAATGGACTGTTTTCTAATGAATTTTCAAAAATTAAAATGTTGCGTTTTATTTATTTTTTTCTTGAGTGTAGATAGATAGATGAATGGATGGATGTCTCAGGACTGTCTCAGTCCAGTTTAGGGTCAGTTCTTTCTCTGTCCCAGTCCGGAGCAGAGAGAGCGTACAAAGCGTATTAGAATTAGTGGTGTGTGTGTGAATAATTCAGAGGCTGCTGATGGATGGACTCATTACTGCCTGCGTGCCTTTGTGCCTTACACTCATTTAACATGCAGATCCAGCATTGATTTGGCAGTGTATTTTCTGCGTCTCTGTCTGCGAGTGGAACCGCTTCACAAAAAGACAAAAGACCGTTCAAATCAAATACTGTAGCTACATGTGGGAGCACTGCAAGTTAGGCTGAAATATTACACCCTGTCATTTATTGTAATGATAATGTAGAAAAGTTGAATTAATAATACATTTTAATGATGCATTTTATTTATATAGCTCTTTTCTGGACACTCACAGACTTTGGCTTTACAGACAAAGGCAGATAAACAAAAGTACAACATATAAAACCAATTATTAATTAAAACATTAATCAAACATAAAAGCAGATTTAGAGATGGGTGGTGAGGTCGGTGCAGTCTCTGTCCCAGAGAGTGGGGCAGTGATGGAGAAGCCTCTGTCGCTCTAGGTTGGCTTAGCTGGAGAGCAAGTGCATTTGGAGGTTTTGCTCGGCCAGGGTCTTAGCTGGAGGAGCAGGTGCAGTTGGAGGTTTGGCTCGGTCAGGGTCTTAGTTGGAGGAGCAGGTTAAGTTGGAGGTTTGGCTAGGTCAGGGTCTTACTGGAGGAGCAGGTGCAGTTGGAGATTTGGCTCGATCAGGGCCTTAGTTGGAGGAGCAGGTTAAGTTGGGGGTTTGGCTCAGTCAGGGTCTTAGCTGGAGGAGCAGAGTAAGTTGGGGGTTTGGCTCGGTCAGGGTCTTAGCTGGAGGAGCAGGTGCAGTTGGAGGTTTGGCTTAGTTAGGGTCTTAGCTGGAGGAGCAGGTGCAGTTGGAGGTTTGACTCGGTCAGGCCCTTAGCTGGAGGAGCAGGTGCAGTTGGAGGTTTGGCTTAGTCAGGGTCTTAGCTGGAGGAGCAGGTGCAGTTGGAGGTTTGACTCGGTCAGGCCTTAGCTGGAGGAGCAGGTGCAGTTGGAGGTTTGGCTTAGTCAGGGCCTTAGCTGGAGGAGCAGGTGCAGTTGGAGGTTTGGCTTAGTCAGGGCCTTAGCTGGAGGAGCAGGTGCAGTTGGAGGTTTGGCTCCATCAGGGTCTTAGCTGGAGGAGCAGGTTAAGTTGGAGGTTTGGCTCAGTCAGGGCCTTAGCTGGAGGAACAGGTTAAGTTGGAGGTTTGGCTCAGACAGGGTCTTAGCTGGAGGAGCGAGTGCAGTTGGAGGTGGAACTGAAGTGAGAGAACAGGTGACACAGGTCCAAGTGGATCAGATGAAACGTCCATTGTTTCAGTCGGTGATAAGGCCATCCCCTCAAAATATTTCTCTGGAAAATCTTTTGCAGTTCTGTAGCTTTTCAGATGTCCAAAGCAAAGTTGTGTTAGATGTCCATCTCCATGTATGTATATTGTGGCAGCTGTTTGGTCTGAACATTTCTCCTGTGCCTGCGGCTTCTTCAAACGTACAGCATTTTTTGTTTATATATGCTGCGCTGTATGTATTGAATGTAATGAAAAGGTGTAATGAAGAATACAAGCGGTTGAATTGAGTTGCTCCACTACGTCAAAAGAGTCAGCTGAGGTGGCTCGGGAAGACACAGCTGCATCAAGTGTTCATAATGAAGCAGCAGAACACACATGAGCGAGGGGCAAGTGTTCTGAGGAAGACTTCAATAAAATAAGATTAATAAAACTAGAGAAGTATTTTCTTAAAATAATATTTGCATCTTTTGCAACTTTTAAAACTTTTTTTTCTTTTCCTTTTAAATGTTGTGGTGTATTATGGGTAAATTCTCCAGAGTGAGCAGTGAAGGACCACGTGTGTATCCTAGAAAATGATCCACATGCTAACCAAACCAAGGACACTCCTATGGAGGACATGAACATTGGAACATGACTTGGATGATGTCAGTGCCCTGCCACGCTCAGATCAGACCAAGGCAAGTCAAGGCACCTAGGCTTACAAGTTACAGATGATTTTCATATTTTATATTTACCTCCAAACATGGGTCTTGGTGTAGTTTGTTGGTGCACACCAAATCAGACAAGCGAACCAATGATGTATATGTAAACAGGACCACTGCTAGCTCTTTTGCCCTTGTAAGGTTTCAAAAAGAAGGCACTGCTCGGGTTGGTGCCCTCAGAGCAGGAGGTGTCCTAGAATAGAATTGAAAGAACTATTTGTGTCTATGTCATAGAACAAAATTCTCCAAGCTCTTTGTACCATCAACTTTGTCCCTTTCTGACTCCACAAACTCTGTCATTCTTGCTAAATATTCCCTAACACCAAAACGCGCAGTGACGGTAAAAATTCTGAAAATCCAAACCCAATCTCATCACCCCAACATCTCAGCCTTGCATCTTCTCTTCTTATACAAATGTTCTAAATATTGATATTCCGTCCGTATCCTCTCATTGCTGGAATGTGCAGAAATCCTGATGGTTTTCCCGAAGGCACACAACGCTGACTCAGGCTCCGAGTATTGACAGGGCGTTGCATTATGGGATATGGAGGGGCATCAGTCACGTAATGGTGAAAAAGATGGCTGATAATTAGCTCCGCTGGTTTAACTTTGAGCTAATGAGAGCGCGCTAGCTAAACGAAGAAAGGTCAAAGGGATGGACGGATCGTGGAGTGTCCGGGGAACGAGTGTCAATCTGCTGTACGTCTGAAGAAGCAGCGGCACAGGAGAAATGTTCAGACAAATCAAACGCTCATGTGTTTCTATTCTATTTGTTTTACTATCAACTACAGCATTTCCTCTTAAAGGCCTTAAACTCGATTTGTGCTTTTTGAAATGTAAACCGTAATCTTTCTACATTAGTCACATAATTGTCACTATGCTTTTACAGCTTTGACGGAAGTGGGCTCAAAATGCTAACAACAAAAACAGTTGAACTTAGTAGAGATGGATGAACAAACAGATAATATTAGACAGAGTTGGGACATTGTGGACAGGTTTTCAACTCAATTACCATTAAGTAGAGATTTGTGCTGGGGAAAACTCAAGTTCTCCAGGTCACAAACATGGCATATGTGATGTTTACTATAAATCAGAACTGTCCAACTAAAGCTATGGTCACAATCTTTTTTCTCATTTAGGTTTCATCAAATGTTTTGCTCATTTCCTAAGTCATTCTTGAGGCATAATTACAAAAAAAAACAGCACTCCCGCCCGTTCGTAAGTTCGTAGTCAGGTCGATGGTCTTAAAGGGACTATACTTGATTTTTTTGCAACAATATAACTTAAAAACAATCTCCCCCTAGCACAGATCTTTTGTTAATGTATCTATTCAGGTGGAAATTAGTCCACAAAGTCCTGTCTATGTCTAATAAAATTCTGTTTTTGTCCAATTTTTTCTGTTGTTGTTTTTAGCATTGTGGCTACTGTTGTTAGCATACAGACTCACCTTGCTGCTAACAACTGTGAAAAATCATTAAAACTCATCATCATGAACAATTCTGAAGCTCAGAATGTATTAGCTAAGGTAGCAAATCATGTAGACTGAAGTAGGAAGTTTTAAATTAATTATTTCTGTTTACATTTTTAAGGATGCAAAAATCAGGTACAGTCCCTTTAAAGATTTTCTATGACCAGTCTACGAATGCAGAAACTAACTGTAGAATCCATCTTAAAGCCTATGCAAGCGAGAGTGTGCCAAGGGAGGCGCAGCCCGTGTGAGGGATATGTGCGAAGGACTCATGGATCTAATATACAGTATTAGGTAGGTAGGACCACGGGCCTGTAGCGCGGAGAAACCACATTTCTCCGGAGAAATGGGGAGGACTAGAGCGCGTGGGGGAAATTATCTGGAGTTGGACACAGACATGGGGAGGACAGCTCGCTATAACAGACGCAAACATTTGGACAGCCCTGGCGGTAAAATAATGTTTGTTGTGAAGTGCTTCAAACTTTCTTTGAGCGAAGAGACAAACGCCAGAACATAAACACATTTTCAGACAAAGCCTACACGGAATATGAGCGTATTTGTGTTTTACTGCTGTACAATCAGGCTATTGCAACGATTTATGAAAGGTTTAATAGACAGAAACAACTTCTTAAAGGAATGAGTTGAATAGAGAGAACGCACAGCTTCTGTGCAATACTAAATAGATGGGGATTACCGTAAAGACTCATTACGGAAGCTTTAGGCCACACGTAAGAGTCGTACGGCTTCATTTTTCCATGAATCCCGTAAGTTATTGGTGAGAGCTGAAAGTCGACCATGAAAAGACTGTAGGAAAACAGTCTGTCCACAATCGCCAACGAACTCCGAACAATTCATTTGTACTGGTCATTGTGACTATAGCACCAGTGCCTAGTGTTGGTTGTCTCATGGGGCTGGTTGTCTCTTTGGGCTGGTTGTCACATGGTGCTGGTTGTCTCTTTGGGCTGGTTGTCTCATGGGGCTGGTTGTCTCTTTGGGCTGGTTGTCTCATGGAACCTGGACTCTTATAACATGGGGCTGGTTGTCTCATGGGGCTGGATGTCACATGGAGCTGGTTGTCTCTTAGGCTGGTTGTCTCTTTGGGCTGGTTGTCACATGGGGCTGGTTGTCTCTTTGGGCTGGTTGTCACATGGGGCTGGTTGTCTTTTGGGCTGGTTGTCTCTTTGGGCTGGTTGTCTTCTTTGGGCTGGTTGTAACATGGGGCTGGGTGTCTCCTTGGGACTAGGAAGGGAGGAGTTAGGGACTAGAGAGGAGGTCGAATGACTAACTGTATGTTTGGATTATTTACTAACATTTCCTTCTACTCACTTTTATTACAGTGAAGTGTTTTCTCTCTCTCAAAAAAAAAAAAAAAAAAAGATGAAATAAAAGAAATGTAATGAGGCGTGACAAAGACAGCTCCAGTCCTGTTCCACTTCAAAAGCACATGGCAGAAAAAGAGTGAATATTTCAAACTGGACCTGAGCCAGTGTTTTTCAGAAGAGGGTTTATTTTGGTTGCGCTTTACAAGTCTGCAGCTGGGAATACAAAAAGCTGCTTTGTAATTATACATTTGTCAATAAAGTTGGACGGGGATTCAAATACAAACTCCCAAATGGTGGGTGTTGGGAAGGGGGTGGGGTTATGGTGGAGAGGAGGGGTGGAGGGTATAAGTATGGGGGTTGTCTCCGGGGTGGGGGCATGTGGGATTGTTTGTAATACACTGTAAAGCACTTTGTGTTGCATAATAAACTGAATAAGTACAGTGTGTATAGTGCCAGATGTTGGATTCAAGCACAGACCATTTTTATTTAAAACAGATAAATAAATGTTAATTAAACAAACAAATGTTCAGGTGCTGGTAATGCTGCCAAAACGTCTTGTCTGGTGTGACATGTTATGTAAAAATGGTAAATGGTCTATTTATATAGCGCTTGTCTACCTTTCCAGGACTCAAAGCGCTTTACAATCTAGTATCCACTCACCCAGTGTAACACAGCGGGAAGTGCTTTGGAGTGTTAAAAGTGACCAAAGCCTCGACGCATGTCAGGGCATTTTGGAAGCTTATTGAGGATAAATAACTAGCGAAGTTTTAACACTTTAGGCGAATTTTGACGCAATTACGCTGTCCATTTATTGTACATGACCTACACAGTGGTATGACTGGCCACAAAATAGTTCCTCACAACAACATATTACTCTCTTATGAAGGCAGAGTACAGGTTAACAAAGAAAATATAACTCCTTTTACTGTCTGTGTGTTTCACTCACTTTTCCTCTTCATGCCTGTGCGGTCTGTGGTTGTACTAGCCTGTCTATCACAAGAAAGTTTTCTGCGTTCACATTACTGAAGCCTTATTAAAACCACTACTCACCAGTGTTGCCAGATGTATGATAATTATCGTTTTTGTACGATAATTTCACCCCCTGTGCGATGTATGATCAATAAATTTAAGTCACTGTAAAACTCTATGTAAATGTACGATCATTTTGAAGCGTCAGGTATTTTCTTCGTCTTAACTAACGTGAGCTCACCTAAAAGACTGAAAACTGATCCAGGATCAGCAAACCACTTACCACAGCGTGCGCTTTAGCGGTGTTCTGTGATATTATTGGTCAACAGCACCAACAGTTCATCATGACTTCACATCTGTGTCTGCCCCAATGTAGTGAGACCAAATGTAAAGACACAAACCAGTCCGCATGAGCAATCATGGAGACATCAACAAGGGAAAGAGTGAGTGAATCAATGCTTTGTTTACTTATTATACAGTAAGACTGTGTTCTAATAATATTATTTTGGGCTGTGAAGAGAGAAAGCTTACTGTGTGCATACGATCATTTTGAGGCTCTGGTACGATAATTCAACATTTCCCATCTGGCAACACTGCTACTCACCCAAGCAAAAATAAGACAACACATTTAGAGCTCCTTGGATGGAACCCAAGTGTTTGACTTGATCAAAAACAAAATAATTGTGCACTTCTTAAAGTCTTTTGAAGGCTGTCATTTGGCTCAGTGTAGAAGGACGTCTGCTCAGCGCAGGGAAAACCTCCAGATTATATGAAAAGTCAGCCTTTTTCAAACTTTAGGGTCAGATCCTAGATGTGCAGTCATTTTTGTTTGTCCATTTAAGGCTTTGAAGCACTCTATGTCGTTCACTGTGCTGTGTTTCCAATGGGAGGAAATCACTTCCTGCCACCAAATTGGATTTCATGTGTCTCCCAGGTCACGTGACTGAAACCCAGCAATAGCATGTCTACAAACAAACACAATGCAAACAGCACATATTTTGCCTTTAATCCAAACCTAATCACAGCAGAACCTGTTGCTTTGATGGATGCTGTGTTTCTGGTTTCATTTCAGCGGTTCCTCCTGTTTTCCCTGGTGTAATTGAAGCTTTCTAATGTAAAAGCCGTATTTGGTTGCAAATGTGCGCTAACATGACTGTACATAATCAACAGTGTGGCTGTAACAAAGCTCTGCAGTGATGAGAACAGACAGGAGCCCCAAGCAAACCAGAGTGTACATTTGTGCAGGTGAAATCTTATGGAGATGAGATTGTTAAAGAGAACTGCACCTCCAGTTTGATTCCAGTGTTTGGAAATGAGACACACAGTGATTCTACATTCAGTCATTTCATTCTCACTTCACCCACAGGAGAGCCGGCCACCAGAAGCAACTGATCATGTAAACAGAGCTCTGTGTGACTCAGGAGCATAAGATCTACAGTTTTGTTTAAAATCCATTTCTGCAGCTTTATAAACTATGAAGGTACATGACATTTTGCAAAATTTGAAGTTACAGATGTGCTTTTTAGACTGAAAACAAGTGAGCAACGCTGTGGATCTGAGTTTAGTTCGCTCGTGGTATGTCTTTCAACTCTTTAGATTTGATTCACTCACAAGGGCCACGCCACACATTAGATTGCAGATTACATAATATTTATTGTGAATGAGAAAGAGGATGATACCTTACCAGATCGAGAGACTCCTCTGTAGATGTTGTCTTCCAGTCAGCAGGACTAAAGAAAGAGACAAGGGGTGGGAAAGTGGGGATACACAGAGACAAACCAGTCATACTGGGTAGGGGATGGGTATTGATAAGTATTTATCAATATCAATAACATTGTATAAATTGTTCTCCTTATCGATTCTCTTATTGATACCTGAAACATTAGCTTTATAGTGAAAAGAAACCACATAATTTTCATCAACAATCTGAGATTTTATTTAAAACATAGCTTATTGTCTGGTTTGAACACAAGCATAAACTTAACTTATATTTCTAACACTGGTTAGAAATAGAAATGTCTGATATTCTCAGAAGGTTACCGTGTCCAAAATTAATAATATAATAATAAAAAAAAGGTTTAATTCACAGCTGTTATTACAACTGTGTAAAACCTTTAACTACAAACTTGGTCACTGCTTTATGGCACTCATTCACCTTTGAATCATTGAATTTTCCTCCTAAAGCAGTGAGATTAAACGATATTTGTCTTCACTATTGAGCCCAATTCAGTTCCTCCTCCTGACATTCCCTGTTTTCAATAACTAAAATAGATCATACATCAACATCGTGTAAAATGACCAGTTCCATGAAAAATATGACTCAATTAGATGAATTAGATGTGTGAATAAGACGTGACCCCGTTCAGCTGCAGGTGAACTAGACGTCGTGCTGCTGTTGCTTTGACCACTTTAACTGCTGTAGAAGTTTATCAAAAACATGGCTTTCCAGTCATTTGATTTCGTGAGCAGTTAAATGCTTTGTCATATTACTTGTATTTTGACCTTTGCATGAAATGAAATGAAATTTGTCACAAATTCTGTAATGTTCATTCTTTTTTTATAAATACTGTATAACCACACTTTCAAAAGTTTTTTTCCTCCATTTTGTCGCTAGACTGTGACGTCATGACACACGGTACGTTACACGCTGGTCTCAGCGTGCTACGGAAGCTGAAATGGGTAAAAAGGACGTTTGTTTGTTTTGGTTAGTCAGCATGACTTCTGCAAAGGTATTGATGATGTGTGTTTGTTTTCTAGCAAAAAAAAAAAAAAAAAAGAAAGAAAAAATTGATTTTTTTTTGCTAAAAATGGAACCAGTTCTTAATTTGTTTAGCCCAAAATCATAACAGCAGTGATCTCAGAGGACTTTACATGATTATTGATGTAGCAAATAAATGAGGGCATCATGGTGGCAGAGTGGAAAGCGCTTTTGCCTCACAGTAAGAAGGCCGGGCCTTTCTGTGTGGAGTTTGCATGTTTCTCCCCGTGTCTGGGTGGGTTTCCTCCGGGCACTCAGGTTTCTCCCACCAACAAATAACATGCATGTTAGGTTAATATCCTCCAGCTACGGTAGCCTAGCAAGAACATCTGCAGATGGGTCCCGAGCGCTGCACTGTGGCGATCACTGCTCCTGAGGAGATGCCCCTGAGGCATTGAAGGATAGAGGGTCAAATGCAGAGGACACATTTCCCATGGGGACAATAAAGTATATACAGTATATCAGAAAATCAAACAATGAACATTTGGTCAATGCCAACAGAAGTCAGTCATTTTTATTTGTATAGAGCTTTTCACAGACACATAGTCACAAAGCGATTCTCAGCGAGATGGTCTAGGGCAGGAGTGACAAACCTGCGGCTCGCGAGCTGCATGCGGCTCTTGGCCAATCAGAGTGCGGCTCTTTGGCTCATTCAGAAACATTTGCGCGTTCCACACGCTCTCTGGTTCTTTCCCTCTCGCCGACATGAGGATAGAATCCTCAATATCATCCAGAGTGAATCAAATAAGAGAGTCTGACAAGTAATCACTAGATAGATAGAAAGACTATATCGAGAGGAAGAGAAATGAGAGATAGGAAACGCTCCATGATCTTCAAGACGCCTGTCCAGATGACTAACTTGAAGACTCTACTAATTGTATGAGACATAGTTAATTTCACTATTTTCAAAGAATTTATGCTGAGAGAAACAGACCAAAATGAGATTGTTTGTAAAAAACCAAAAATGAACAGTAAATGAAAGTAAAAAAAAAAAAAAACTGCAACGTAGAACTGACACAAAGGAAAAAATACACTAGTCCATAAAAATATCATAAATTGAGTTACTATTGCCAACTTACTTTGATATATTATACTATGTGACCGTATCAGATATGAGAACACAATATTGAATTAGTAAGATATGTAGGATTATCTTCACACTACGACATATCTCTGCACCCACACAAAAATAACGTGTCTTTCAATATGGATCAGATTTTCAAAATTAGCTTGAACTTTATTAATCGTGCCCAAAGTTAGAATTCATTCACCAAGTCATTCCAGCTTTCTGGTTTCTAAACTAGAATACTACAGTGAAAATTCAAATTCACACTCTAGCAGGGTAAATAAAATAACACTTAGAAATATCAGTTA
>CM076403.1:14120390-14185979 GCA_038363315.1 Mugilogobius chulae
ACTGTATAAAGCAGTCGAATGAACAACTACTTGCTGTGCAATTTTTTTTTGTTTCAATCCAGTCCCAGAAGTCATTTCTGAATGATCTCAAAAGTCCATTTGCACTTTTAGAATACCTCATATTTGGGGTGTAGATCAGTCAAAAAAGCAGGGTGAACCCTCTAACTGGAGTCCAGGTATGACCACTCCTCCTACCACAGTTCAGTCTATCTGTTGTGTTGCGATGGCTGCCATGGTCGCTTCGATGTCCTCATTTTGTGCTACCTGCAAAACACAGACACATTCAAATCAAATCGTGTGGCATGAGTTCAGACAACAGCATAACTTTGTGAGTGTGGTGCACATAACACACTTTAGGAATGTTTTTATCTAGAGGTCTACGTCTTACCTTTTTTGCCTTTGGTGCCAGTTCGTCCTGCGTTTGAGTTCTGGACATTGTGATTAAACTGTGGACAAGAAAAAGACACTGTGACATGTGCAATAGACTAGTCACTTCCTTTCCAAACAAACATCTAAGCTTTTGCTCACATGCAAAATAGTTCAGGCTAATCGAGGAGCAAAAACCTCACACACAAATTGATAAATTTGATATATTGAATATATTTACGAGAAATGTGAACTGAGCGTGATAACACATAGATTTAATAAGTTTATCCTTGCAATGCACATGGATTGAAAAATGAGGCCAAAAGTGTAGAATACCTTAATAGTAAATGCATGTTTCACTTACATGGTTAAACTTTGGGACAGAAGCTTGTGTTGAGGTGGTTCATCTGGAGCTCAGGGCTGTGGACACTTCAGTCTCATGAAGATTCTGCTGATGGATAACAGATCTCTGTCAGTGTTGCAGAAGAAACTCATCTCAGGCAACAGCAAGCAAAAAGTGCTTGCCTATGTATTGTGGCTAGATGACACATTTTATTGTGTGAGTGTGCATGTGTGTGTTACCATATTTAATGTGGTTTTGTAGAAGAAGCTAAACCTCACCAGTTTGTAATGCAACTGTTTTAAAACCATTGGGAAAGTACTTAGTAGATACTGTACAATAAGATGTGCTATATAATAAACTGCAGTGTAAATAGATGTACAGTATAACAATGCACTTACACATGACAAATGATATCCCACGATGTCATCAGGTCTAAAACTTCATTTCTTAAAAAGGACTGTGGACCGTCAGTCAGCTGGAGATTCTTCTGTGAGAAAAAATAGAGATGTTAGTCAAGCAGCCTGCAGGAAATACTGAGAAACCAGCTTTGCTATAGTAAAGGTGAGTAGAGTAGCCAAACCTAAAGTTACTTCCATATACTGGAAGTGAATGTAATTGGAAAGGCAAAATGTAAAAAAAATTAAAAAGCTGAATACCTGTAATACACATAAATGTATTTGTAAAACAAATTTGAGTTAATAAATTGTGTATTGTGCAAGAAAAAAGAAAACAAATCAGTTCAAATTGTCAACATGGAAGCATATCTCAATTGAAAATAGAAATAGGCATGTAATAAATGCAATTTGAGAATAAAGCATAATCTGATCCAAAATCTATTGCTGGGTTACTGGCAGTTTTACTCTGACTAGTAAAAAAGTGTTTGTACACTGTTATAAATAATAGGGCAGTTCATCTTAAACATTTTTGTACAAATTCTATTTAATTTTGGTTTAAAAAAAAATTGTGTCTGATTTTTCAGCGTGAGAAATGCCAGGTGTGGCGTGAGAGCGTGTGAAGGAGGTGAATTGCGTGTGTCACACGGTCATTGCGTGAGAGTTGAGAGCCCTGGTCTTAAAGCAGGCATGTCCAAACTGTGGCCCGGGGGCCAAATGTGGCCCTTGGATAATATTTTGTTGGCTCTCACTCAGACTCTGCTAAATTGGCCCACATTACAAAAAATTATTGATTTTTACTGTAAATTTGAACAATTATGTTATCAAACTTTAAATAACAACCAGCTTGATGTTAAAGGTGGTATGGACGTTTTTGCTGGATTTCAAACTCCCAGGACTGTTAGTCCCTTTTCAAAAATTGCGCATGCGCAGGATCAGCCCCCTCCTTCACTGCTTCTCCGCCCACCAAGTCTCGTGTGCGCGCACGCAGAGGCAGCAACACATGAGTTTGTTTACAAAGACCGGTTGGAATCGCTTCTCAGGATTATCTTTGAGAGAAAATTGATATACTTTGAAATGTCGCGTCGTCTATCTGTAAGTATTTTTTTTTTTTTTGAGAAAAAAAAAGTTATATGTTTTTTAAACGTGAAAGTTAGCAATTTTGACGAAACAATACATTGAATGCTGTATGTTTGCACGCTAGCGTTTAGCCAGCCATTACCAACAATTTCGCTCATAAATGTATATTATTTTCTACATGCATGATTAGAGAATTGAAGAGGAAAGTCAGGATGACCCACAGATGGGCTGTCAGCCGTCAACTTCGACGTCTGCTCCTACTACCAGCAGCAAGAAGAGGACCAAGAAGAAGGCGCCACAGGGAGCTAAAGCGTCCAAAAAAAACCAAACGCGGCAAGAGCACGGAGTTCAGCATCCTGGCTGATCTGTTACCGGAGGATATGGCAAGAGTCAAACTTCTTCACGCAGAAAGGATGAAGAGTGAAAAGGTATGTGACCAAGTTATGCGTTTTTGACAGTACATGAACAGAATAACACCAGACTAGATTTTGCATACAAGACTATGGAATCATATTGTTTGTACAGATCTTTTTGCTGTCCAAGGTGTCTCACACCTTGAAGTAGGGTCCTTTCACATTGAAATAGCTCAACACCTTAGAGTGTCTCAGTTCATTGAGATTATAATGTTCTCCCCCAAGTGTGTGAGGCTGACAAGCACCCATAAAGTAAAAACACAAATTGAGATTTTTCCACATTATAACAATTTCTTAAAACACTATGTATCTAATAAATGTATTGTAATTTATATATTTTAATTCAAAAAGACTAACATATCCAACTGTGATTTTATTTTGACAGAAAAGAATTCAAAAAATGGGCCTAGAGGAGTGTCAGCAGCTGCTCCACCAATGTTTACAGCGTGAACCAGGCCTCATCTTTGACATCCTCTCACACACACCTGATCCACCACCGCCAGGACCGCCAAATCCAGAGCAACTTCGCTGGTGTGTCTGCAGGAACTGTAAGCCTATGCCCACCCTACTTGAACAAAAATGCTGTGGAGAAACAGTGAACTGCATTTCAATGCTCCCACATATGGATCTATACATCGTGCAAGTTGGAGTTCTACGACTGGCTAGACGTGTCTGGAATGATCTAAGAGCTGAGATGGATGCCCAGGAACTTGGAGAAAGTCACAGACAGTTCCGATATGCAGCTTACAGACAGTTTGTGGTGTGGCGATATGGTGTTCTAGGTCCTGGCAACAGAATTGTGATACCCAGTTGTTGTGTTTGGAAGATAAGAAGAAAATTCCCTGATCCTCATGAGAATTATGTTGGGTTTATTCCATCTAGAGTATGAAAGACTTTATGTTTAGTGTCCAATATTTGTGATCAGTGTTACTGAAAGAACATGCAGTACTGCGCACACTTTTTGCACTCTCTAAAGAATCACTTTTGCATCTGTTATAATATTTGCACATACGTTAGTGTTTTTATTTGCTACTCATTTTTGCACATAATTTTTTAATTTTGTCTGTTATTCACTTTTGCACATATTGAATAAATCGTTTACCAAAAATATTTTTGTTGAATCACTTCTATCTATGTGAAGTAATGTCATTAGTGAACAGATTTAAAAAAGAAATGTGGCATAACTCTATTTAAAAAAGTAGTGAATAGTTTTTTATTACCTATTTCACATATAAACAATGTACACATTAGTTGCATATAGTGTGTGTGTGTATTTATATATACAGTATAAAAACTTGAAACAGGATCAGGGCTGAGATGGTTGTCCTGCGGGAGACAAAAAAAGGCACTGTCAGTCATGAACACAAATGACGTTTCTTGAAAATCATACACAATAAGAAAAAAAAAACACCTAGCCCTCTGCTGGCTTTCTGTTGCAGCAGTTCCTCCATTGTTGGTGCTGGGGCCCAGGCAAGAGCCCCAGCCTGCGTGGATCGTCTAGTCTCACAGGCCTTTTCTCTGACATCCTCTGGCAGCCAACAACCTTGAATGCAGAATGGCACTTTGGAGGTCTGGGATGTACCGGTACTCCTTTGTTTTTTGATGGTGTACAGACGCCACATCTTCGATCGCTTGCTGTACAATCTTCCATATCTATGAATGATCAAAAAGTATATCATAAAAAATATTTTGGCCTGTTATTCAGAATTTTTTTTCTTTTAATTTTAGTAGTCGTGGAAGAGTTTGACTTTAACAGTAATAAACTTTACAAATATATACTTACTGATATGTGCCATCTGCATGTGTCCGTGCCTCTCGGTTGAGGTGGTTGTTGTAATCTAGACCAGCCAGCCAGATTCGGGCTTTATAAACAGGTGGGGAAAAGCTGAAGCGCTTGGAGGCGTACATTAGAATGTGGTTGTGGAAGGACTCTAGCTCTGCAGTAGATCTATTGAAAAAAAAGTAAATGTTAGAGAAAACAACATTTTGAACATAACTGAGAACACTGCAACATCAACAATACCTGAATGAGAGATACTTGGGCACGTTTTTCAGCCAGCGTGCATCCAGAACAATTTGCTGGAGTCGATGATGTGCTGCCGAGCCTTTTGTGATCCACTCCTTTGTTTGGCTTTCTTCATCTAAGGAAGCATGTCTGCATGCTCCAAAATACCACTCATGCACACCAGTAACATGATGTAAAACTCCAGTCCACAGGTCCTACAACAAAACATGAACATGGAGAAATCAGATATAGCATGTCTCTAAGCATTTTATCACTGTAAATGTATAAGCATACATAATAACAGTAATAAATGTAAATACTAACCATGAAAGCCTCATAACTTTCAGCTTCTTTGCAGCAGTACCAAAAATGGTTGCTAATGTCTCTGTTCCAAATTAAAAGTGGGCCACAATCCTTCTCTCGTCCAGCCTACAATATAAATATATATGTGAATATATTAGTTGGTGCTTGTGTTTCTGTCTGTGTAATTAAAAAAATACATACTGCTGCAATCTTTTTACTGAGATTTTTAGCTCCATGCCAAATATCCAGACTGTGTTTTACGCCACTGTCTTTATATTGGCCAGTGTCTGCAGAAAAAGTTGACAAACATTAGAATTTCAAAAGTTTGACAAACAGAAAATAAAGGTATTTTTTAAAAGCAACTTACTAAACATGGCAGAAATCGAAATGTTGGCATCTGTGCAAAACTCTTTGATGTTGGGCAAGTCCTTGCAGATATTGTCCATAGTGTTGACAAAACTTATCTTCTCCATAGCCACAGAGTTGCCTCCAGTCTCACGTTTGTCCTTGTTAACAATAGAAATTATCTTCTTTGTGTCATTTTCCATTGCACTGTAAGTGCAATACTGGGCGCAAAACCCAGGGCTGTCCATACGAGCGTCACCTTTAAAGAATAACAAATACGTAATAAATAGAAAGTAAAATGAGTCAATCAGTACAATTATTATGCAAGCAAGATACTGACCCAGTAGCACAATGGACTCTTTCGGTTTCAACTGGTCAACAATAGTAGCACTTTCTTTTTTCCAAAAATCCTCAATGGTGTCCACACAAAACTTGTCTTGGATTTGTGGAAAGTTTTTGGATCTATCATTCCCATGTTCATAAACTTGAAGAGCAGTGCAGTTTTTCGATAGTTGTTCCCAGACAGAAGGATGTTGACGCCCAGCATAAAGTCACCAGCAAGCATTCCAAATTTGAAATACCTCTGTGAACTCCATTTCCAAACTGTGTGCCCATTTGGACAAACCTAATGTGCATACAGTCATTGTTATAATAATAAACAAAAAGAAATGATCACCAACATAAATAACCTCTACAATAACATATTCATCATGTAAAATTCTATGTATAGATACCCACCCATTCCACAATGAGAGCAGTGCATCTTGATTTGACAGACACTTCAAAGGGTTTTGCTGCACTGCAAGGTTCCTTGGTGATACGGTCCTTCACAGAACATCGGTCAATAGGAAGAACAAGAAAGTCCAGCAGCTGCTTTATAACGTCATGGTAGACTATGGATGCCGGCTTCCCTATGACATCTTCTTCAATCAGCACAGCTGCAGCTTCTGGAGGAGTGAGAGTTTCGGGTTTGTTGAGGTCATCATCAGGTTCATCGTGCACTGACTCTTCTAAAGTAACAACAGGATAATCCTCCAAAGAGATCCCTCTTGGTAGAACAGCACCAGACCTTTAAATTAAACATGCAGAAAACAAATCTTGTTAAACCACACCTGTACATTGAATACTTAGTAAATCAGTGGTTGTTCAAACAAAAAGGAAAATGTAGCTGCTTTTGTCTGTAGGTGTCAAGGAATTTGTAAACTGATTAGCACATCAATAGTGTCAACCCCCACCACCACAACTGTGCTTCCTACAGGAAGTTTTTTTGTGTTTGATTACTGAGGTAGACATTTATGTGGATTGAAGTACTTGTACATACCTTAGGAAAATAGGAGGAAAATAATCTTGGTCTTCACTGTCAGAGTCAGAATCAAGCTCCCTTGGCTCTTCCTCAGAGGCAGACTCCTTGTCCTCTTCTTCCTCAGAAGAGGACTCTCCTGTCTCATCTTCACCAGAGGAAGAGACAGATCGCGTATCCATATCTGGGGTCCATGTTGGATCCCAATCAATTCTGTAAAAGAAAAACACTTTTATTACCACGATAATAACCCAGTGATTTCAAGTAAATCATCTTATGAGCTCTCAAATCAACTTTTAGCATGTTTATTCCCTACCCCACTGCCGAGTAACTTTAAAACATGTCTTCAAATACTTTTACTTACATAGAATTCTGGAGACTATTGTAGTCATTTTCATCAATAAATCCAACATCAGCAGAGGTGGAGGCTCTAACAGAAATAACATAAACATTAGCAAGTATGTCAAATAGTAATTCCAGGAGCCACACAATATACAGTATATTCACCTTGGTTCTTCCTGTGACAAAACCATCTCTTCACCACATCCACCACTGCTGCTACTGCTGGTGACCATTTTCTCAACCCCTTTGACAGAGAAATCTGCATCCCTGTATAATAAAAAGTAAAAAAACAAAACAATACAATTATTAATGCAACTATATTTTATTATTTTTGTAACAGAAAAGGCACAATCGCCTAATTTCACAACAATAAGTGTAAATAAATGTACAGTAGCCTATTTACCGATCAGAGAGGGTCTCCTCCAATATTGTAGAGACCGCGGGGGGTTGTGGCCTGACCCACTGTGTGTGCGTGAGAGGAGTGGATGTGACAGTACTATAGTAACTGCAAAAGAGTGAAATGGCACAAAATAAATATAACTTCCCCAAGGACTCATCTTGCAACGAGTTCTATGGGTAATTAGAGTGGTCTGACAAGATGGAAAATACAACGTTTTACGATAAAATTATTACGTTATAAAGTTCTTGCAAATACAGACATGGAAGTAAAGGAAAAAAGTTACCTGTCCAAAAGAAACTTTGCAACCGAGGCGTCGGTGGGGAGCCGTTTTGCGTTTTTCAACGCGCGCCATCGGATAAATGATTCCCCCAGAATCACTCGAGTTTTGTTTCTTTCTTCAACACCCTTTCGTCTCTTCTGAGAAACCTCAAAAACCGTCTTTCTCTTTCGTCCTTGTCCATCTGCCATTGTTGTAATCCGCGGACAGAAGCGTACAGACAATCGCCGAACTGCTAACCATGCCCCGGGCAGTTCAGCTACATAAACACGCGGGAGGCGTATCAACTGCGCATGCGCGACCAGGAAGCGAGCGAATGGGCGTGAGAACGTGCACGATCACGCAGTAATGATTGACATGTGTGAGAGCCAGTTATTTTCGGGCACCACATCGAACTGATCGCATGATTGGGCGCCGGAAAATCGTCCATTCACCTTTAAACCTAAAATTAATGCTAAAAACCTTATTTAAGGTGTTGTGGCTCATCAAAACTAAGTTAATGCAATTTTCTCCTTCATTTTCATCTATTATGTGGCCCGTCGCTTCATAAAGTTTTCAAAAAGCGGCAATCAATGAAAAAAGTTTGGACACCCCTGTCTTAAAGGGACTATACTTGATTTTTTTGCAACAATATAACTTAAAAACAATCTCCCCCTAGCACAGATCTTTTGTTAATGTATCTATTCAGGTGAAAATTAGTCCACAAAGTCCTATCTATGTCTAATAAAATTCTGTTTTTGTCCAATTTTTTCTGTTGTTGTTTTTAGCATTGTGGCTAACTGTTGTTAGCATACAGACTCACCTTGCTGCTAACTGTGAAAAATCATTAAAACTCATCATCATGAACAATTCTGAAGCTCAGAATGCATTTGCTAAGTGAGCAAATCATGTAGACTGAAGTAGGATGTTTAAATGAATTATTTCTGTTTACAATTTTAAGGATGCAAAAATCAGGTACAGTCCCTTTAAAGATTTTCTATGACCTGTTTACGAATGCAGAAACTAAACTGTAGAATCCAGCTTAAAGCCTATGCAAGCGAGAGTGTGCCAAGGGAGGCGCAGCCCGTGTGAGGGAAATGTGCGAAAGACTCATGGATCTAATATACAGTATTAGGTAGGTAGGACCACGGGCCTGTAGCGCGGAGAAACCACATTTCTCCGGAGAAATGGGAGGACTAGAGCGCGTGGGGGAAATTATCTGGAGTTGGACACAGACATGGGGAGGGACAGCTTGCTATAACAGGCGCAAACATTTGGACAGCCTGGTGGTAAATAATATTTGTTGTGAAGTGCTTCAAACTTTCTTTGAGTGAAAGAGACAAACGCCAGAACATAAACACATTTTCAGACAAAGCCTACATGGAATATGATCATATTTGTGTTTTACTGCTGTACAATCAGGCTATTGCAACGATTTATGAAAGGTTTAATAGACAGAAACAACTTATTAAAGGAATGAGTTGAATAGAGAGAACGCACAGCTTCTGTTGCAATACTAAATAGATGTGGGATTACCGTAAAGACTCATTACGGAAGCTGTAGGCCACACGTAAGAGTCGTACGGCTTCATTTTTCCATGAATCCCGTAAGTTGTTGGTGAAAGCTGAAAGTCGACATGAAAAGACTGTAGGAAAACAGTCTGTCCACGATCGCCAAACGAACTCCGAACAATTCATTTGTACTGGTCATTGTGACTATAGCACCAGTGCCTAGTGTTGTTGTCTCATGGGGCTGGTTGTCTCTTTGGGCTGGTTGTCTCATGGGGCTGGTTGTCTCTTTGGGCTGGTTGTCTCATGGACTGGACTCGTTGTAACATGGGCTGGTTGTCACATGGTGCTGGTTGTCTCTTTGGGCTGGTTGTCTCATGGGGCTGGTTGTCTCTTTGGGCTGGTTGTCTCATGGAACCTGGACTCGGTTGTAACATGGAGCTGGTTGTCTCTTTAGGCTGGTTGTCTCTTTGGGCTGGTTGTCACATGGGCTGGTTGTCTCTTTGGGCTGGTTGTCTCATGGGGCTTGTCTCTTTGGGCTGTTGTCAATGGGGCTGGTTGTCTCTTTGGGCTGGTTGTCTCATGGGGTGTTGTCTTTTGGGCTGGTTGTCTCATGGGGCTGGTTGTCTCTTTGGGCTGGTTGTAACATGGGGCTGGGTGTCTCCTTGGGACTAGGAAGGGAGGAGTTAGGGACTAGAGAGGAAGGTCGAATGACTAACTGTATGTTTGGATTATTTACTAACATTTCCCTCTACTCACTTTTATTACAGTGAAGTGTTTTCTCTTCTCTCAAAAAAAAAAAAAAAAAAAAAAAAAAAGATGAAATAAAAGAAATGTAATGAGGCGTGACAAAGACAGCTCCAGTCCTGTTCCACTTCAAAAGCACATGGCAGAAAAAGAGTGAATATTCCAAACTGGACCTGAGCCAGTGTTTTTCAGAAGAGGGTTTATTTTGGTTGCGCTTTACAAGTCTGCAGCTGGGAATACAAAGAGCTGCTTTGTAATTATACATTTGTCAATAAAGTTGGACTGGGATTCAAACACAAATCTCCAAATGGTGGGTGTTGGGAAGGGGGTTGGGGTTATGGTGGGAGGAGGGGTGGAGGGTATAAGTATGGGGGTTGTCTCAGGGGGTGGGGGCATGTGGGATTGTTTGTAATACATTGTAAAGCACTTTGTGTTGCATAATAAACTGAATAAATACAGTGTGTATAGTGCCAGATGTTGGATTCAAGCACAGACCGTTTTTATTTAAAACAGATAAATAAATGTTATTAAACAAACAAATGTTCAGGTGCTGGTAATGCTGCCAAAACGTCTTGTCTGGTGTGACATGTTATGTAAAAATGGTAAATGGTCTATTTATATAGCGCTTGTCTACCTTTCCAGGACTCAAAGCGCTTTACAATCTAGTATCCACTCACCCAGTGTACACAAGCGGGAAGTGCTTTGGAGTGTTAAAAGTGACCAAAGCCTCGACGCATGTCAGGGCATTTTGGAAGCTTATTGAGGATAAATAACTAGCGAAGTTTTACACACTTTTAGGTGAATTTTGACGCAATTACGCTGTCCATTTAATTGTACATGACCTTATCACAGTGGTATTACTGCGCCACAAAATAGTTCCTCACAACAATATTACTCTCTTATGAAGGCAGAGTACAGGTTAACAAAGAAAAATATAACTCCTTTTACTGTCTGTGTGTTTCACTCACTTTTCCTCTTCAATGCCTGTGCGGTCTGCGGTTGTACTAGCCTGTCTAATCACAAGAAAGTTTTTCTGCGTTCACATTACAGAAGCCTTATTAAAACCACTACTCACCAGTGTTGCCAGATGTACGATAATTATCATTTTTGTACGATAATTTCACCCCCTGTGCGATGTACAATCAATAAATCTTAAGTCACTGTAAAACTCTATGTAAATGTACGATCATTTTGAAGCGTCAGGTTCTTCGTCTTGACTAACTTGAGCTCGCCTAAAAGACTGAAAACTGATCCAGGATCAGCAAACACTTACCGCTTTAGCGGTGTTCTGTGATATTATTGGTCAACAGCACAGATAGTTCCTCATGGCTGCGCGTCTGCCCCAATGTAGTGAGATCAAATGTAAATACATAACCAGGCCACATGAGCAATATGGAGACTTGATCAAGGGAAAGAGTGAGTGAATCAATGCTTTGTTTTATTTATTATACAGTAAGACTGTGTTCTAATAATATTATTTTGGGCTGTGAAGAGGAGAAAGCTTGCTGTGTGCAATGCATTAAACAGCAATGATTAAATGTTTTCACCCTCCCAACTGAGCGGAACGTGTTTACAAATCAATTTAATCATCTAAAAAGGGTTTATTTATTCTACAAATTGCCCTGGCCCGAAATAGAACACATTTGGATATGTACGATAATTTTTTAGGCTCTGGTACAATAATTCAACATTTCCCATCTGGCAACACTGCTACTCACCCAAGCAAAAATTAGACAACAAACATTTAGAGCTCCCTTGGATGGACCCCAAGTGTTTGACTTGACCAAAAACAAAATAATTTGCACTTCATTAGTAAGGACCACCAAAACAGAGATAGTTTTACATTGTTTATTGATAGATAAAGATGTTGAAGTTCCTTGGAATCAATGTGGGGGTCTGTCTCAGCAATCTGCCCGGCCGATTCAAGACCCCCACCCCTTCCTAAATGGTGCTAGAAGGAATTTGTGAAAAAGTGGAGGGCGGGTGGGTCGAGAGCGCAGAGTTGAACTGAGATGAGGCGCATGATCAAACTGAGACACAAGCGTGAGCTGGGATATGAAGGTTTCCGGTGACGTGGGGGTGTGGTTGGAGTGCGATGGGGGCGTGGTCCCACACACGAAACTAAATTAACCAAGTAAATTACGCTTCTTAAAGTCTTTTGAAGGCTGCCTCAGCGCAGGGAAAACCTCCAGATTATATGAAAAGTCAGCCTTTTTCAAACTTTAGGGGTCAGATCCTAGATGTGCAGTCATTTTTGTTTGTCCATTTAAGGCTTTGAAGCACTCTCTGTCATTCACTGTGCTGTGTTTTCAATGGGAGCAAATCACATCCTGCCACCAAATTGGATTCATGTGTCTCCCAGGTCACGTGACTGAAACCCAGCAATAGCATGTCTACAAACAAACACAATGCAAACAGCACATATTTTGCCTTTAATCCAAACCAATCACAGCAGAACCTGTTGCTTTGATGGATGCTGTGTTTCTAGTTTCATTTCAGCGGTTCCTCCTGTTTTCCCTGGTGTAATTGAAGCTTTCTAATGTAAAACCGTATTTGGTTTGCAAATGTGCGCTAACATGACTGTACATATTCAACAGTGTGGCTGTAACAAAGCTCTGCAGTGATGAGAACAGACAGGAGCCCCAAGCAACACCGAGTGTACATTTGTGCAGGTGAACCTTATGGAGATGAGATTTGTTAAAGAGAACTGCACCTCCATGTTTGATTCCAGTGTTTGGAAATGAGACACACTGAGTGATTCTACATTCAAGTCATTTCATTCTCACTTCACCCACAGGAGAGCCGGCTACACCCCTCTCTAGCGACAACCCGAATGTCGACATTAAAGTGTAATTGTCGATGTTGCGGCATTAGAATATTTTCTCTCCATCCCGGTACTCCGACACCTAACATTTTTTTGTCGATGTAGTGGTGTCGATGTAGTCTATTGTCTCAGAAATGCGCTCTCTCCGACAAACTTTTGTAGGTGCTTCTATTAAATCATTATTTAAAAAATATATACATAGCGTTTTCTCGTGACTGTTTACTGATCCAAACATGACGCTAAGTATAAAAACAGCGCGTTTTCTTTCTGTTTATCTTATTTCCGTTTGTCAAACTCTGCTTCTAAGGCCCTTGTCCGGCTTCTGTCCATGGTGCTGAAGTTAAACGCAGGAGATCGATCAATAACTAGATAAATAAGTAAATGGGTAGATTGAAAGGATGATGTTTGAATTATTCATACAAAAATCCTAAAATATCCTTCTTTTAGAGCCGCAGTCAGCGGCGCCTTTTTACACTCAACAATCCCCGGCACGTTGTTGTGCGCCTTTCACGTTTCAGAGGAAACAATTAAAGTTGCCTACAACAAACTGTCACAATGTTATAAAAAAACGCCCTTCTATCATCTTTCTGACTGCTTATTCATCGCGCACATTGCGTAGTCCGCTTTGAGAGCAGCCTGCAGCGGCTCTCCCAGCCTCACGCTGCTGCTCAGGCCCTCTTTACAAATGTACATATTTAGACACTGTGGCATCTAAACCACGAGAGTCTTAAACACTGTCTTTATTCAGGCCTATATTTTAAAACAAAAGTTTGTAAGAGAACGTTGTGAATGTGGTCTGGACTTTACTGGGGTGAAATGATGTTTAACTTTATCAATCTATTCTGAATATTGTTCATTAAAATGCATTATCCTACTGGTTTATATCCACATTCACACATGAAATTTCTCAGTTACGACTGTAACCTTCATGCATCATACAACGTGAACGATTGGTCTCTTTCGATAAAACAGACTGTTGTTTTTAAAGCAAGAGACATAAAAAACACCATGGCCTACCTTTCTCTGATTTCGTCGTTCCCACGGAGCCTTCACATGACAATGTTCACAAAAATCCATGGTAATAAATCACAAAGTCTTCAAAGTGTAAAACATAATCCATAATCATGTGCAGAGGCTTCTGTCGTGTGACTCTGCACATCCTTGTGCAATACGTCCCCGTTAAAGCGTCTGAGGCGGACTGAGGCGGAGCAGAGCTGCGTGTCGTGGGATCAGGCGCGTTATGTTTTCCTCGTTGCAGGCGGCAGCAGCGGCAGCTCTGATTTCAGGAGGACGATATGGGGCAAAGTCTACAGCTATATTCAAGTCAGAAAAGCAAAAAATGTTTAGAAAAAAGTGCTGCCAGTAGATAGAAGAAAAAAGACGCCGTCAATACGTGGTAAGCTTGGAAAATAATGTTAATTCCGAAATGAAATTCCGCCAGACTTGGCTTAAGCGAGCGAGTCCAAGTCCAGACTCCAGATTCAGTCCAAGACCCGGTCTGAGACCAGGTTTGCACGAACACTCGCATTGCTCTGGCCGTTTGGAGAGTGGTAAAGCAGAGGATAAAGTTTAAAGGTATTCTGTCTCTCCGTCTGTCCAAAAAATACTTCTGTCTTACCGGGGGCAGCCTGTCAGAAAAGCAACGTGAATGAAGGACGCTTTGTAACCGAGAAATAAAAGTATAATTTTTAGCCTTCTTAAAGCGACAATAAGTTGGCCACCACACATAGGACTATTGGTCATTATGACGTTCACTGTTGAGCTTGTGTCGGAGGAGCGCATCAATACATTCGGAGGACAGGGATGTCGTAACAGTGGGATTTAAAAATAAAGACATTCGGAATAACGGTGTGTCGATAGAAAGGCCTGTCGACAGAGAGGGCTGACCCGGAGAGGCTGCCACCAGAAGCAACTGATCATGTAAAACAGAGCTCTGTGTGACTCAGGAGCATAAGATCTACAGTTTTGTTTAAAATCCATTTCTGCAGCTTTATAAACTATGAAGGTATGAGACAGCAATTTGAAGTTACAGATGTGCTTTTTAGACTGAAAACAAGTGAGCACGCTGTGGATCTGAGTTAGTTCGCTCGTGGTATGTCTTTCAACTCTTTAGATTTGATTCACTCACAAGGGCCACGCCACACATTAGATTGCAGATTACATAATATTTTATTGTGAATGAGAAAGAGGATGATAACCTTACCAGATCGAGAAGACTCCTCTGTAGATGGTTGTCTTCCAGTCAGCAGGACTAAAGAAAAGAGACAAGGGGTGGGAAAGTGGGGATACACAGAGACAAACAGTCATACTGGGTAGGGATGGGTATTGATAAGTATTTATCAATATCAATAACATTGTATAAATTGTTCTCCTTATCGATTCTCTTATTGATACCTGAAACATTAGCTTTATAGTGAAAAAGAAACCACATAATTTTTCATCAACAATCTGAGATTTTATTTAAAACATAGCTTATTGTCTGGTTTGAACCAAGCATAAACTTAACTTATATTTCTAACACTGTTTAGAAATAGAAATGTCTGATATTCTCAGAAGGTTACCGTGTCCAAATTAATAATATAATAATAAAAAAAAGGTTTAATTCACAGCTGTTATTACAACTGTGTAAACCTTTAACTACAAACTTGGTCACTGCTTTATGGCACTCATTCACCTTTGAATCATTGAATTTTCCTCCTAAAGCAGTGAGATTAAACGATATTTGTCTTTCACTATTGAGCCCAATTCAGTTCCTCCTCCTGACATTCCCTGTTTTCAATAACTAAAATAGATCATACATCAACATCGTGTAAAATGACCAGTTCCATGAAAAATATGACTCAATTAGATGAATTAGATGTGTGAATAAGACGTGACCCCGTTCAGCTGCAGGTGAACTAGACGTCGTGCTGCTGTTGCTTTGACCACTTTAACTGCTGTAGAAGTTTATCAAAAACATGGCTTTCCAGTCATTTTGATTTCGTGAGCAGTTAAATGCTTTGTCATATTACTTGTATTTTGACCTTTGCATGAAATGAAATGAAATTTGTCACAAATTCTGTAATGTTCATTCTTTTTTATAAAATACTGTATAACCACACTTTCAAAAGTTTTTTTCCTCCATTTTGTCGCTAGACTGTGACGTCATGACACACGGTACGTTACACGCTGGTCTCAGCGTGCTACGGAAGCTGAAATGGGTAAAAAGGACGTTTGTTTGTTTTGGTTAGTCAGCATGACTTCTGCAAAGGTATTGATGATGTGTGTTTGTTTTCTAGCAAAAAAAAAAAAAAAAAAAAGAAAGAAAAAATTGATTTTTTTTTGCTAAAAATGGAACCAGTTCTTAATTTGTTTAGCCCAAAATCATAACAGCAGTGATCTCAGAGGACTTTACATGATTATTGATGTAGCAAATAAATGAGGGCATCATGGTGGCAGAGTGGAAAGCGCTTTTGCCTCACAGTAAGAAGGCCGGGCCTTTCTGTGTGGAGTTTGCATGTTTCTCCCCGTGTCTGGGTGGGTTTCCTCCGGGCACTCAGGTTTCTCCCACCAACAATAACATGCATGTTAGGTTAATATCCTCCAGCTACGGTAGCCTAGCAAGAACATCTGCAGATGGGTCCCGAGCGCTGCACTGTGGCGATCACTGCTCCTGAGGAGATGCCCCTGAGGCATTGAAGGATAGAGGGTCAAATGCAGAGGACACATTTCCCATGGGGACAATAAAGTATATACAGTATATCAGAAAATCAAACAATGAAACATTTGGTCAATGCCAACAGAAGTCAGTCATTTTTATTTGTATAGAGCTTTTCACAGACACATAGTCACAAAGCGATTCTCAGCGAGATGGTCTAGGGCAGGAGTGACAAACCTGCGGCTCGCGAGCTGCATGCGGCTCTTGGCCAATCAGAGTGCGGCTCTTTGGCTCATTCAGAAACATTTGCGCCTCCACACGCTCTCTCTCTTTCCCTTCGCCGACATGAGGGAGAGAGAGAACCGCGTGTGTGTAAAGCTGCTGCTGTAACCTGGCTGATCCCGCCTAATGAAGCTAAAACATGGAAATCCTGAGTCTTGTGAGTGTACTACTCACAAGCTCTCAGCCACTTTTTATTTCACGAAGATAGACCTCAGATTCACGGAGTTATGATTGTTTTCGCCTTTACTCAAAATTGACATTCACCTTTAAAGGGGGGGCCCATCTAACATGAAAAAATGTAAACTGATATTAGAATTTGATAATAATTATATTGTTAATAAACTGACTCATGTCTCTTTTAATTATAGTAAAATTACATCACATAATAAGAATATCACATCTAAAACTCACCAAAAAGCAGGAAATTGCACAGAATTTTTAAAATTCTCCTGGGGGAGAATTTCCCCAGACCCCCTGAATTACATCAACACCATGTTATATTAAAAATACGTTTAATAAAGGGCTGAATATGTCTGTGTCTAAATGTAATTCAATCAAAATTTGTTTCGCCCCCTAGTGGAGGCAGTAGGTCGATTCATGGTGCGGCTCTTCAAAGATGATGGCTGAAAATTTTGGCTCTTGGCCTCTGACCAGTTCGCCACCCCTGGTCTAGGGTCTCTAGGGTCAAACTTTAGCAGCTCACGATTCATGTCCTCACACTACACAGCTGGATGGTCTTATGTGGTCTGAGTGCTCACACTATACGTCAGATTCCTGTATCCGAAACCACAACAGAAAAGGTGGAGAAGAGGTTAAATCTACCTGAGCCTGTTCTTTCTTTGTCTCTCACTTCTGTCCTCCTGGTTCTTCTCATCACCGTCCCTCAGCAGGACCAGGAGCCAAGCCCAGAGTGGTCTTAGCAGGGTGAGCACACTTTAGATCCAATACAAACCCGTGCAGAGGCTGGAGATGGAGGATTCAGAGCTCACGTTTGATGGTAAAGCGAATGGGACCAATGAGGCTAATGTTGTGTCTCCAGAAGAGCATTGTGGGTAGCAGGCGCTCACATGGGACGCTCCATCACAGTGACAGAGGAGCGGGGGAGGGGCTGGAGCTAGACCCAGGAAAACCCGAGGAATCATCGCCATGGTAACCTGTGACTGATGCCACACCACAGTCTTTATGGTGTGGTGTAACAGAATGTATGAGGCCATTTGAATGTACTTACCAGCCCAGTGCAGTACTTAATACTGTGTGATGCTTTCTAGAACGTATCTCAGGAAAACAGCTGAATATTTACCATGAGCAGTGTATATGAAAGACACACAATCAGTCTCTGTTCAGTTGCTACAACAGGGACAGCGCTCCGCCATATTCCTCCGGTTTATGTTACCATCAAAATCAAATGAACAGAATGTTGGGCAAGTTCCTTCAAACAAGTAATTAGTTACCAGGTAAAGTAACTAGTAAATTACACACAAAACCCAGAAATATCCTAAACAATAATACCAATTAAACAAGTCTGACTCTCCGATTGTCCAAATTTACTGCAAACAACCACACTCGACCAACAGCAGTGTTATTTTACGCTCTTCTCCTCCAGCAGTCACAACAACACTGGCCAAACCTCTGGATCAAACAGCACAAGAACCAAGCATACGCAGTAGGGATGGAAAATCGATCGAAAACATTGAAAATCGATCGAAGTTTGCAGAAATCGAATCGTAAGGCCAGAATCGGTCAGTTTTTTCATGCCGCCACTGACTTACACACACACTCTGTATTTGTATGTACAATAATACAAAAATAGTCACAATGTTTGAAGAAACAAAGTCTGAACTTGTGCCAGACCTGACTGAATATAACTGTTTACTGTTTGAATGTTGAGAAAAAACACTTGTTCTAAGCTCTAACAACAGTGGTTTTGTATTATGGTTTATTTTATGCCTAAAAAAAAAGAGTTAATATAGATAAACTAACAAAATCGAAAATCGTGGCTGCAAAATCGAAAACTGAATCGAATCGTGACTTAAGTGAATCGTCCCATCCCTAATACGCAGACAACAGAAGATAATAAACATCCGCACGTTTAAAACAGAGAACCACAGACAACAGAAGATAATACACATCCGCACGTTTAAAACAGAGAACCACAGACAACAGAAGATAGTAAACATTTGCACGTTTAAAACAGAGAACAACAGACAACAGAAGATAATAAACATCTGAGCCCTGGTTAGTGGGTTAGGTTGACGTGGGTTTGGGAGTGTTTTGAATGGGTTAGTGGGTTAGGTTGACGTGGGTTTGGGAGTGTTATGTGGTTGGGATTGTGTTGGGGAGAGGGAGAGTGTATGATTGTGGTGAATAATAGTTAGAGAGAGATAGGGGGTATTCCATGAAGCGAGCTAAAGCCAAAGCCTGGCTTATTTGGCCAATCTAGGCTTATGAAATCTCCATTTCCGTTCCACTAACGCTGCTAACCAGAGGTGACGCTGAGTTGCCGCAGTAACAAGTGCGCAGACATAAACCTGGTCGGGACCAGGCTAACAGTCAAGATTATTTTAGCTTTGTCTCAAAAAAACGTCTTAAATCTCATGTTTATCCTCACACACTTCCACAACTGTGTGAAATCTCTCTGTCTGTCACAACACAACTTATAATGTCACTTTTTATTCACTTTTATTTACTTGGCATTGGCACCAAAGAGCCGCTCTGACCGTTTCTTTTCATCCTTTTTTGAGCCGCTTTCGCTGTAGTGAGACGCGTTTGTAAGAGCAAACGTCACATTGGCTGCACAAAAAGCCACATATTTAACTGGAAAATTAACTTGTAGGCTACTCCTACGTGAATCTAAACTACGTAAGATTTCCCACAGACATGCAGCTATTTCTCTAAAGCATGAAGCAATGAAAGCAGGACTAAAGTGTGAGAGCAGCCGTGGAGTCGTGCTGCTGCTTTTGAGCGCAAAAGCGCTTCATCGCATCTCTTTCCCTCGTCTCTGACCCCCCTGTCACACCACGGACACACATCCTCTGCTCTGATTGGTCAGTTCTGGTTGTGAAGAGTTACGCTCAGGTTACGCTACAACTTTGTGACAAATTTACGCAGCGGGACTAGTTCCACATGCGGAGTGGAAAACTGTGCATTGCATTAAAAAACGACAAGCCTACTACTCACAAATACGATGATAAATCCTTTGGATCTCCACCTCGTCTTTCTCCGGGCAGCGCACAGGAGGGGAGGGGCTGCCTCTCGCTCCCCGCATCAGAATAAACCACTATAAACTGAAAACTTTTGCGATGCAAATCAAACTATAGTCCGTGTGCACTTTGGCTCCTCTCGTGTTTCAGTCAAATCATGTAAAATAAGCGTTTTTCTCTCTCATTCTCAGTGAAGTCTTTGCTCCATTGATCTGGTCTCGTCACATTCAGCGGGAGCAAAGCTCAGAGCCCAGATTAATCTTCAAGCTTGACTTAGCGTTGTTCAGACCCAGGTTTATTTCTTTCATGGAACCACTTGAGGCTTAAGTTGGAGATGAAGCTAGTTTCAGCTCAGGATTTTAGGATAAGCCTGGACTTGTTAAGCCACTTTCATGGAATACCCCATTGTGTGAGAGATAGAGTGTGTGAAAGTGTGTGTGAGAGAGAGTGACTGTCTGATTGGTTGAGATTGGGTGAGTGATTGAGCACCTTCAAGTCTAATCACAGTCCTGTTTTGTGCCTTACCCACACAAAATAGTACAGAACTGTGATTAGACTTGAAGGTGCTCAACCACTCACCCAGTTAGTCAGGGTTCTTTGGTTTTCCTCAATGTGAGGAATTAAGCCCACGCGCCACGACAAGGCAGAACCCGTGCGTGGGGAATTTTTATTTTATTTTATTTTTTTTATAATAATATAACTATATTTAAAAAAATAATAATCAAAAATTTCAAAAAAATAAAATATTATTCTAAAAAAAATGTATTTGACATAATTTTTGATTGTAAACAAAAATGTAATCACAAAAAAAAGTAAATTAAATGTTTTTGATTGTAAACAAAAATGTAATCACAAAAAAAAGTAAATTAAATGTTTTTGATTGTAAACAAAAATGTAATCACAAAAAAAGTAAATTAAATGTTTTTGATTGTCAACAAAATGTAATCACCAAAAAAAGTAAATTAAAGTTTTGATTGTAAACAAAAATTAATCACAAAAAAAGTAAATTAAATGTTTTGATTGTCAACAAAAATGTAATCACCAAAAAAGTAAATAAAATATTCTAACTTTTGTATAAATGCAATAAATAACAATTATGAACAATTTTTTTGGGGGGGGTTTTAAGGTTTTATCTTTTTTTTTTTTTTCTTAATGTGCAGGTAGGTATGTCAATGTCATGGTCAGGGTCAAGGTAATGTCAGGTCAGGTCTACATGTCAGTCGAAGTCCCCGGTCTCTGGTCCTGTTCGTCCTTAGTCATGGCGAGATGTTTTCTCTGGAAGGCCTTTTTGCTTCGGACAGGAATCCCTTCGCGCTGGCAGTTTCTGAGGTAGGTCTGGTAGTCCTGCTGTAGCGAACCTCCCGTGGGGACACACTCCATCTCCTGTGCGCTCCACCAGGTTCGCACAGTTACTGGGACCACCATTGACGGTGCCCGTTCCACCCTTTCCCCCTCCTCTTCCTCCAGCAGCTGCACAGAGTTGAGGTCGTGCCACGGCTCGTGCTCTGCCTCCCTCAAAAGAGCATTGAGCGCGGCATCGTCCTCCGTGTCCCTCTTACGCTTCAGCTGTGCTCCCTGAACCCTTGTGGGAAGGTCCTCGTGCAGCTTGAAGAGGACTGTGTTCCTGCAGATGGTCCGTAGTTCGAATGTGGACCTAATCTGCAGTTGCAGCAGTCTCTCTTGGCTGACTGGGAGGTCACGGTGGAGGCGGGCCAATCTGGCAAAGTCGACAAATCCCCGTTTGTCAGAATTGCCAAACAGGCAACGTAGACATAAATGTCCATTTGCTTGGCCTCCACCGTGACCTCCCGTGGCATTCGTGTAAGCAGCGCCCTCAGCCATGGCATGCCGTAGGTCTGGAAGACCTCAAGGTGCCCCTGTCCCGACAACTCTCGAGCCATGAGCTGCTGAATGATCTGCTCTGTGAGGGACTCGGCACGAGTGGCCACCGAGACAGGGGCACCTTGCTCCCTGACCTCGACAAAGTCCCTGGCGTTCCACTGGATGCGCTTCCCTCCTTTAAAGTCCCTGAACCTGAGGAGTGGAAAGAACTTGAATCCCAAGCTCCTCAGGCCCTCCAGCAGCGCCAGTCCTGGGTCTCTCTCCGCCTCCACCACCATCTCGTACGCCAGTCTGAACACTTGGGGGAAACGGGCGTACGTGTGGTGGGTGACGATCTGGTCCACCAGCTCCGGGTACTCCAGGAGTTTTTCGGCCTGGCCTTGGTGAGCGGGAGACGTTTGGACAGTGCTTCCATCGTGTCCTCCTCGTCTGCACCGTAGCCCACATCTGTTAGGAGAGCACGGATCATGTGTCGGCCAATGATGGCGTCATTGGCCGACAATGATCCTGCCAGGCCGAACAGCTGGGTGGCTCTTTTTTGCTGGATCTCGTTTGTTGTCCAGATCGTCAGGGGAGGCGGAGAGAGGCCCATGCTTGCGGACGTGTGAGGGGCGAGTCCCAGGATGCCCTCGTCCTGGTGAGGCTTCTGGAATTTGTGGAGCTGGTCCCCAGGGCAACACTGAATTGCCCGTGTGCCGGGGTCCTGGGCTGGCCGTGGTGGTACTCCTCCAGGGCCAGCTCCAGCTGGAATGCCTGCCAGCAAGGGTCATAACCCGCAGAAAAAGTTCTTTGGGTCATGACCCTTTCCAGTCCCCGGCACAGGGTCAGGACCAGCTCCTTCCGGAAGCCCCGCACGTCCTCATCCGCAGTGGACAGGAATGGAATCAGAGCTGGTTTTTCCGCAACCAGCTCTGCCACCCTGTCCTTGTTAATGAGGAGGTGCGCGTGGAGCGTCCTGGGCACGTCCCTCCCCCTGTAAAGTAGCACCCCCTCGACCCGTGCCGTCAGCACAGCTGACCCCTTGAGCCCCAGGTCCTTGAAGTGCTCAAGGTACTTCTGTGCGCGCATGACCATGGCCGTATTAGTGTTCTTGTGAAGCACCCCGTTAGTGGCCAGGATCCCACTAACGGGGTGCTTGTAATACGGGCTCTGGTGTCGGTGTGGCGCGTCACAGTAGAGCTGCACAAAGTTGAGCAACCCTTCCATGTCGTAGCCCCCTCTCACGTCCCTGAACAGTCCCCATACAGCTGGGCCCACGTCGACGCTTTCTGGTCCGTGTTGCTGGCATAGTTAGCAGCTTCCGTCAGAGACTGGTTCGTGTAGACGTAACCAGTCCGACCACAGACGCTGTTAACTAGGCGCCGGGACCACATAAGGTCGACGTTGCCGTCACTGCTGCGGATGTTGCAGGCCACGTGTACGGAGAGGGCTACGACGTGGTGGAGAGGCTCAAAACTATGTTGGACAGCTCTACTGGCATTGGATCTTTTTGGCCCAGCCGGACCAGCGTGACCATGAAGCGCAATCCCTGCGGGTAGATTGCAGCTTCTTGGATGGCTGAGTCCAGCTGGGCCAACAGCCACTTTTGGTCCTGGTGGCAAATGGGTTAGGGTTAGGGGTTTAGTGAGGTAAGTTCTGGGTTAAACCTGGTCTGGTCCTACGAAACTGGATCACGTCCTATCAGGGCAGATCTCTATGGCAACATGCGGCAAACTCATAACCTGCTCCGGACAAGGATAAGTTCCTGGATAAGTTAAAAAGACGCGGCGTTGGCCAATCAGACACGAGAATTAAGCCGTTTGTGAAGAGAGAGAGAGAGAGAGAGATGAGAGAGGGCAGCCGAGAAATGAGGAAATGTGAGTTACGGCGTTTCTTTTATATCAATGCGATGCACACGGGCCCGGAACGTAACCTATTTATTAAGAGCAGCATGAGATCTTAACAGTGACTGAAGAATCCCGTTTAATCTGTGATGATTAATAAATTATTTCATTGTCAAGAAATAATGAATGACTGCACTTTGTGCACATTTGGCTGTGGATTTTTACATCACTTTGACTCAGATAAAGGACACAGCTCATTCAGCTAAACGGTCGATCTATTAAATGTTTGTGATGTTTGCACATTTGTGTTTTAGTCTGTTATATCGATGCAGGACATTTAAATGAACTGTGTAGTGAACTTCTGTGTCTGTGATTGGCTGATTAAGCGCAGACTTCATTTGAAGCTGCAGCGCGTTTTAAACGTGCAGATGTTTATCTTCTGTTGTTCTCTGTTCTAAATGTGCAGATGTTTATTATCTTCTGTTGTCTGTTGTTCTCTGTTTTAAGCGTGCAGATGTATTTTATCTTCTTTTGTTCTTCTCTGTTTTAAGCGTGCAAATGTTTATTATCTTCTGTTGTCTGTTCTCTGTTTTAAGCGTGCGGATGTTTATTATCTTTTGTTGTCTGTTCTCTGTTTTAAAAGTGCACATGTTTATTATCTTCTGTTGTTCTCTGTTCTAAACGTGCAGATGTTTAAAATATATAACAATAATTTATAGTCCATTTGGAGCACGTTCTGTTCAGATTCATTGAAAGTATTTGTAGTTGCATCCAATTTCCCATGTAAACCTTAATCTGACAACAACAGTAACAAGTTTTTAACAGCTCAAACCTCCGTCAAAGGTTGTGCTCCATGTTTTCAAGAAGAAGCCCGCTTGTGTCTTCTACTTCCTGTGGCACTGGGTTGTAGGTCTGTGTGGCTGTAGCGCAAGCTCCGGTGATCAAAGATGGCGGGCGCTATGCGTCTATGGCTTTTGCTCACTGGCGTTCGTTGCCAATATGGCAGTTAGCTCCCCCACGAGGAGCGGGACGAGCTCGAGCCGAGTGAATCCGAAAGAAGCCGAAAGCTCACACGTGACTGTTCTGACCAATCAGAGCGGCAGTTACAGTGTTAGTGCAGCGGTAGCCGAAGCTAAAGCTTAAAAAGCCATTTTATACGAAACTAAAACCTTTTGAACCAGAAAAAAGTTTATGATGTGAATCTAGGTAAGAATCGCCGCAAGTCCGTAGTTTTAAAGCTGTAGATGCTGTTTCTGGTGAACACGGGCGGTTTGTGTTTGCATTGCGCTCTAGGGAAAAAATCCTTCTAGCCTGTAGAGGAATTTTCCCGCTGCAGTACCAATGGAGTGACCAGTGGGGCTGATTTACAACGGCTGCAAGCTAGCAATACCGTATCCAGATATTATAATAGATCCATGCTGTAGCGCTGTAAACCTCTCCAGCACAGGAACAGGATGTAGAGAGAAGCCAACAGACACTGCACTGTGAAGGTGACATGCTGCCTTTGGCCACATATGAGCCCACTCGCTTCTTTGTACTGAGACCTCTGGAGTCTTGAGGTCTGAGGCTGATGCTCATCATGGCAGAGAATCCAAACACTAAACTAAAGATGTTGGCTGCAACAAGAGCAATAACCTGAACTCTCTTCTACAGCTCTGTTGTCCTCCACTGTCTCTTCTTCAAAAACTGTATTCTCCTCCACTTCATTGTTGTGTGGGGGACAGGCTCTTCATCAGAGGAATCATCATTGGCTTTTTCACATACTGCCTTTCTAATTCCTCTTCTGTTACAACCCCATATTAAACGGAGCCATTTCTTCTTGCCATGTCTTCCTTTCCAAATATTTTTCTTGTTAGCATGGACCACTGTTCTGTTTTGGGCTCGAGTACATCCGAATCCAAGTTGGGTTAACGCAGAAATAATGCATCGTGTACCACCTGCCTCCAGCCAAATGTCGGCCTTCTTTTTAACACCTTTTTTATACTTCCCCATATCACCATCGCAATTCTCACCAGATCCATGTCTTGAAAAAAAAAATGCTAAAGCATGGTGGTCACAAACATGTCAGCTGCTCTCATGACTCCTCTGAATGAGATGACAGTCTATAAGAAAGAGCTGTGTTACATTGACAGTAACTATAATGCTGCGTTCACACCGGACAGCTTATTTGCGTCTAAATTTGCCTAAACGCGCGTTAAATTTCGCCGGTTATTTATGCTGTTGACGCCTCAATAAGCTTGACGCGTGTCAAGGTTTGGTGGACAAAAAGACACTTTTAACGCCCCAAAGCGCTTCCAGCTCTCGCTTGTTTACAGGCTTTGTTTTGCTCGTAGACAGATCACTGAGAGAGAGAGAGAGAGGCTTGTTGCATTTATAAAACGGAGCTTACCCGATCACACAACTTTCTCCTCCCTCCAGACAGTGTCTTTTGCTGTCTCCGTCCTCCTCAGCTCCTCCCGTTGTACAGCAGGTTTAAACACGCACCGGGCATTTTTAATACATCCATGTGAGGCATTGTAGTCCAGATCATGTCCCGTGTTTGCCGTGTATCCAGATTTTCAAAACAACAAACAGCCAAGTCTTTGAAAAAAGCCCCAAACAAGCCACCTTTCGTTAAAAAAGTTATTAAAAGACTTCAGTAAACAGTCGTCCTTTCCTCTTGGTGTGACAGGGAAACAACATGTCACGTGTACGGGAGTGGAGTGGCGCGGAAAATTCACTTAAACGCTCAAGATTCGGGTTTACATTGACTTAACATTGAAAATGGACGCAAATACGCCAAGACGCTGTCCGGTCTGAACGCAGCATAACGGCGTTATCACTCACTGACGGTTAAGTAATCATTAGATTACATGTTACTCATAAAAAGAACGCTGTTACTAACGCCATTATACTTAAACGTCGTTTTACTTAATGGCCGTTTCTCCCAACACTGATTGAAAACAATGGTTGTGGAGTGCTGCAGTAAAATGAATGCACTAATCACACTACATGCAGCTCCGCGTCACCACAGTCCGCTCCCGTAAGCTGCCGCAGACCGCTCACCCACTGTCTCCGCTCCTGTCCACTCAAGCATGGGTCAAAAACACCAGTTTGTGAAATAAATGTCCTCGTTGAAGATCAAATAACTGTATGATGTCAGTGAGGAGCAGACAGATCGCTCTTTAGCTCAGATTACAACAGTTTACGTCAGGGGTGCTCAATACGATCGCGAGCTACCGGTCGATCTCCGGGGCAGGAGGAGTCGATCGCAAAGCCCTGCCTGGTTATGTGAAGTTTAGTGTCTGAACACATGATCTACTGTGAGATACAATAATGCGATTCTTTTTTATGACACCTCAGCCACTGCTTGGTTTTGAGGTTCTGTGCGTGTTCGTCTGCACTGGTTTTGGCACGGTGCCCATTCTGCTGCAGCTCTACAGATAACGGCAGGGCCACGGATCTATGAGGTCCGGAGCCGAGACTCACGCACGCTCTTTAGTGGAGCGAAGTCACAACACGCTCCACATCCGACTATAAGGCCAGAGAGTTCAGAGCCGAGACTCACGAAACACGCACACTCTGTAAGCCCAATCTTCTGGACTCTAGAGAAGTCACAACACGCTCCACGTGGCTGTACAGCCGTGGAATACAAGCACTCCAAACCAGACAGACGCAGTATACACACGCTCCTCAGCCAACAGCGGAGAAACGAAACTCACGTGCTTTAAAGCAGACAGACAAAGCCCCGTGGTTAAAAGCATTTTGTGGCCGACAGCGAAGACACCGAGAACACGCTCTTGAAACGGGGACAAAGAAAAGCCGCCGGAGGAAACAGGTAGAGCCATAACAAATCCTCACTAATGAGTTTGTTTTTGATGTGAATGAGGTTAAACACTGAAAAACAAATAGATTTTGAATTTTCAGAATAATTTGCTAATTTAAAAATTCTACATGTTAATTGTTAAATTGTTCGAATGAATGTATTCAAGTAAAATTAGGTGCTTGTATTATACAACTCATGTTGAATAAAAAAAAAAAAAAAATCTTAAAAAATACATACATAAATCGATATGTTAAAAGTAGATCGCAAGCTGGAAGTGTGAGCACCTCTGGTTTACCTTTTTTTACTCATCTGCTGAGGGTAGTTAGGCTATGTTATGAACGTGTCCAAATAATTTTTTTTTATTTTATTAATTAATTAAATTAAATAAAAGTCACCAAACTTTTAATGAACAAAAAGAAAGAAAACAATAATAAAAAGAATAAATAAATAATAATAGTACTGATCAAATACAATTAGCCTAAGTAATGCTCACTAGGGCCTGACTAAATTGCCCTGACTAAACATTGGTCAGCTACTTTGGAAGTCCTCTTTACCGTCTTAGCTCCCACGAAGAATGCTTTTTTTCCCTGCTTTTCTTGCCTCCTCACAACGGCTGACAGGTGTCCTTGTCTTTTGAGATCTTCCCAAAAGAATAGTTTTCTGGACTTGAGCATCTTTGAGTTCTTAGTGTTCTGCCATATCAGGTCTATGATGTCCTGGAGACAAATCAGATGTTGATAGGTCTGCTTGTCGCCTCCTGTCTTCTCCCCACTCTGTGGCAGACGTCGATGAGCAGGTGAGGGAACTCCTTCGTCTATGGGGCCACAAAGCTGCAAGTGTCAATCATTTTCTTCTTGACATGTCCTACTTAATCTTCTGGCAGCTCACACAGCCGCAGGTTCCATCGCCGTTGATATGATTGAACTTTTCTTCTAGCTGTGAAGTCTTCTTTCGTAGATTTCGGTCGTAGCTTCAGTACTTGTGGATTTCTTCTTCAGCCATTTCACCTAGGCTCGGCTCGTGCAGCTTCTGTAAGTTTGCACACATCAAACGAAAGAGAAACCGGTGGCCCAGAGTTTCCTATTGTTCTTAGCGACGCGCGCAGTGAAAAAAGATAATAATTTGGCTGGCTTAAGGCGTCAGAAAGTCAGCACTATGTGGTTAAAAAGCACCCGGGCGACTAGCAGCAGCCATCTTGGCCTGTCTCCTTCACTTGTGGTTTTACTTTGTGGCCATACCTGCTTGTCAAAGCCTGATCCCGTCAAATCTCCGAAGCTAAGCAAGAAAGGGCCTGATTAGTACTTGGATGGGAGACTGTTAGAACACCAGGAGCCACAGTGGGACGACAGGAGTAGATTGTCGTTGTGTCCTGTGGCAAGACACTTAACCCACATTGCCTCAGTGTCTGCTACACTGGGTGAGTGGATCCCTAACTGTAAAGCGCTTTGAGTGCCTTGTAAGGTGGAAAAGTGCTATATAAATAGACCATTTACCATTTAATTGTAACAAACAGTGGTGTCTTTACGGAAAAACTCCTTGTACAAATCTCTTTGCAAAGAGCTTATTGAGGGTGTTCGATTGTGATCATATCTTTTCCTATAAAAAAAAAAAAAAAAACAGTATATAGCATTTAAAAAAAACTAAAAATTTAGTCAGTGCTGCCCTTGATAGGAAACTGTTCACCTCCTCACCAGCACCCTCCTGGTTCCTCCTCAAACCTGCTCAAAGAAAAGTTCAAACAACCGCTGATAAAAGATCAAACATGTTTGTTAACTAATGCAAACGATTAGTGTTCAGTGTTCATTTAAAGATATAAGAAGCATCTCAACTCGCTTGTGTGTGCCTTAGCGTGCATCACTGAAAGAAATGGTTTCATCTCAGTCAGCGGCATAAGGTCTGACAACTTCTTTGCCATTTTTTGAAAGTAGGGCCAATATTTGTAAATGTATATAAAAATGCGTTTGTACAGTTTTTGTATCTGCTGGAAATACAAACTATCCATTATTACCTCTCCTCTCCAGAACTACAGATGGAAAAGAGCTGTAAAAGCTAGAATCTGGTACAAGCATCTTCTGCCTTTGTGCTTCATGTATGTGTACATTGTCCTTCATAAACCTTACCTTACCTTACACAAACACTATATTGACACATTTTCAACCTGCAAGCAATGTCCCCGCAAAAATGTTGCTTTAGTTGATTTGCAAAGATTGTTTTAGAAGAACATTGGGTGGGCATACATTTCATCTCGGCAGCAAAAGCCCATGTCTGCAGACTGAAACTTCCAGGCCTCTGACTTCTGTGACATCCTTCTGCTGTAAGGTGGCAGGCCCGCAGTCTGAAGCCTTCATTAAGTGGATGAAAAACATATTAAAATCCTAATGATTAAAAAGCTTCTTACACTTATCATCTGCTCCTTGATTTGTTTCACAAATGCAGATACTTTAGAATCCTGTGCCATGATCGGTTCTAGTATATAATATTTAATAACAAACAATAAATCTAATTTCTACAATTATAATGCAAACCTAAACTATACATAATCATTTCCACTCACCTTTAGATTTTTAAAAACGATATTGTTTTCTATTGCCATCAGCCGAGATGGCGAGCATGTCTGGGTACATGCAGCACATTTAAAGCCTCTCCTGAGCACTGCTGATCTTTTTGGAATTTACAAAATTCTAATTCTCTGAAAACCTTGTGAAAAGCATCCTCAGACACACTAACAACTGCAATGCAATTTACTTAAAAAACAAACAAAAAGTCTCACCCGCCCTGTGCTAGCCGACCGATGCTTTAGCTGGGCTGGCCAGTTTCATGTGCTCAAATGACGTGAGCACGGCAGCCCTGGCCAATATGTGTGAGCCAACAGATGTTTGATTTCTGGTGTCCGTCGAGCCGAACATAGTGGACAGACAGCAGTTTACATTTTAAATTTACGTTTTTAAAGAGACGGGGGCAGAGGTTATAACTAAGACACAAAAGGGAAAAGACACCATTGATAGTCTCCAATACAGTCTGTTTCCCTGGAATGACCGAAGCGTTTATATCTGGACCACATGGGCAGAACTGTGCAGGTAAAGTGGGAGTAGACACACTGAGGTAGAACAGAAAGTGAAGAACTAATTGTAATGAAAATATTCACACACACAAAATATAAACTTGCATGCACATGCTCGTCCAGTTGACACTGGCCATGCGCCTCTATAGTTACTCCAGTTGTTGGAGGTAAGAACCATGGCATCTAGAGCATGTAGAACAAGACTTTTGTGGATGACATGATCACAGTCTCCACAAAGAAACTGTGTTTCTACACAGTCGAGGTAACGGATTACGGCCTCACTGTCTTACAGTGTTGGCAGCACTGCATCACAACAAACTCAGATGCAAAAACTGAATTTAACCCTCTACTGCATGACTTTTTATTTTAGGAGGAAAAAAATATTTCAAGATACTTTTTGAGAGCTTGTGGGTCCCTGACATTATATCAATTATAACATTTGACCCCCACGCCCCCCACAAAAATCTGGGTTTGTTGCCTCAGGGCAACAGTGTGCGATGAGGGTACTAAAACACCAAGGTTTTCAATACTGAATGGAATAGGAGAAAATAATCTAAAAATGTATCAGAAAAGGTTTTATTCAACATAATGCCCAATTTACCTAAAAAAAGAGCCAATTTAGGAGAAACGATGTTCCCACTTGTACCTATATCTACCAGCTCAGGGAGTTGCGCTATTAGCCCTGTGTAGATCTCAAAGTTATGTGGAATACCTTCAGAACTGGCTAAAATGAGAGGTAGATATTGCTTGTTCTTATTCTTTCCCTTGAAGGGAACTATCTGTTCATCCACAGCCAGCTTCTCACTCATTGGGATGGATTACAATTTTGAAATAAGATGGTCTACAAGTGGTCGGATTTTGTAAAGTGGATCTGGACTTCCTGCAGGTATTGCCTCATTGTCATTGAAGTGGAGAGCTTTCTTGATGGCCTCCCATCTGTTCAGACTCATGGTATCAGCTACTTGATGCACCCGAGAGGCCTTGGACCAAAACATCCGAGTGGCTGGTAACCCAAACAGTGACATGTAGACCAGGGGTTCTTAACCTTTTAGACCCCGAGGCCCAAATATTCATGTAGAAAGTAACCTGGGGCCCAATCTCCTATTAAATGTATTGTACTTTACTGCTTTTGTGGCCCTCAAAGAGGTGCTCGCGGCCCAACTTTGGGCCCCGGCCCTATGGTAAAGAATCACTGATGTAGACTACAGTACCTATGAACTGTTCAAGTTCTTTAGTGCTGAGGTTTAAAGGCCTGCTTGGGTTGCACTGTATAGCATACAGGTTTGACTGCTCTGTGATCACTGACAGGATATTGTCTGAAAAAAACATCTTGAAGTAATCTTCTGATCTCGGAAGGCTTCCTTGCCATTCAGGATAGTCGGGGAAGTTGGCATTATGGGGTGTTCTCCAGCCATTGTCTTCCTCTGGTTCAAACACCTCATCCTCATCCTCATTTTCATCCCAACACACACACACCAACACACATCTTACAGAACCCTGACTGACCCCTGACCTACACTGAGTGTCAAACCTGATTCAGGGAGCCACTCTTCTCCACTATCACTCTCGTCCTCAAGCTCACTGTCTTCACTGTCGGATGGAACTTCCCTACCATGTTCATTCTTGGACCCATAAAATGTTTTTATGTCCATTTCCTACAAGCAGTAATACTCATTATTCACTCCAACACATCTCTTCTTTAGCACTATTTTTCCCAACAAAAGTGCTACATCTGCATGATGTTGCCCTAGGGCAACACACCTAAAACACAGTATTAGCATAAACATACAAGTAAAAATTATATGTAAACAATCAAATGTGCATCTTGACATATTTCTGGACATTATAATATTTTTTTTAATCAAATTATTCCAATTTAACCCAGAGAAAAGTGTTGTTTATCTTACCGTTACCTAGCACTGTGTCACATGTGACTTTGCTTCCAGAAATGACTGCTTCAGACTCAGTCAAATGTGCACACCCACTTCAGCCTCTGATTTTATTGGACAGAAACATGTCTGCTAACATTATAAAAAAAAAAAAAAAAAAAAAAAACTTAAAGGGCCAGTGTCTAAGCCAAAAAAGTGGTTTGTTGCCTAAAAGCAACACTATGCGGTAGAGGGTTAAAAACTCTGGCACAGCAACTTTAAATTTCTGACCAGAAATCGTCTGTCTCTTGGTCCACTTGGTCTCTATTTCATGGGCAGAGACAGGGAGAGGGATGGAGTCCAATACGTCTCTCAAGTCTTGAAGATGTTCTCCTATACATACAATATACTTCATCAGTAAGTACATAGGTCACGTAATGATTAAACCATAACATGGAGCCTCTTCCACTATATCCTCATTGTGGATTTGAAAGTCTCTGGGAGGTCTGAGAGCTACCTGCAAAAACAAACAAACAAAAATTGATTTATAAATGAATTAACTGGTAGTTGATTGGCAACAAACTATACAAGGGAGTCACTACATTTGTTACAACATGACTGTTAACTGCCATCCTGAATAAATAAATTGGAGCCTAGATTTTATAATTATAAAAATGATTTTATATTGATGCAAAAGCCTCTGCCAGAGCCTAACCCTCCTCAAGTAATTGCTTGAAGGAGTGAGCAGCCATTTTAAGACAAACAAACAATAAAAGAACAGGAATAAAGAAACAGAAGCACACAGAAGAGCAGAAAAAAAAATCTAAAGTAGCAAAAGTAGATCTGAACGAACAAGGACAGGAACATAAGAAATAACTCCTAAGGCTGCACTCACACTGGCACAAACGAACCGTGCCCAGGCCTGGACGGTCCCTACAGCGCGGTTCTTTTGTCCAGTGTGAGTGCAAACGAACCGCGCTTAGACTCAGCACGGTTCTAACTCTAATCATCACTAATCAGTCATAATGTAAAAAAAAAAAAAAAAAAAAAAAAAAAAAAAAAAACTGTTCAACATAGATATATACACATAAACACATAAAATGTAACTCACACAAAAATAAACATGGGAAGAAAAGACAAAATCACAAAGGTTTGGATTACTTTTTTCTCAAAACTTTTCATTTTTTCTGTTTGCTGCTTGGCAATGTGGTTAAAACGGATTTTGCAGTAGCATGAGCTCGCCATTTTCACCAGAACATGAACATGGTTAGCTTCAATACTGGTGTCAAACATGTGGTTGTGAAGTTGTAAAAAGAGTGTTTTTTCACTACAGTCCATAAGCACCTGTGTGAATGGCTGCAGTGGCTCCTTTATGCAGGGGAGGCTTTCCATGGTTTTGTTTTAAATTGTGCACAAAACGCCTCTCGGTTGCCCGACAGATAGAAACTATTTCTTCAGATGGTTTCCGAAGACCACCTCTGTTCTTTAGTGCTGTCAAAGAATGTACTCTGTCTTCTGACAAAAGAGCATTTAAGCACGTCATGCAAGTAATATTGGACATTTTTTTAACAATGAATCCAGCAACATAAGATATGGCTGCCTCCCAAGCCACACACAGTCTAATCTTCTGGCAACTGAACTTCAGGCTGTATATCCATCTTCCGTGCAATGTTTACTTTTGCAGGAGTGGAGTCAAGGACAGACGTGTTGTCCAGACGTAGACAGTTTCCTGTGCCACTTCTCACTTGATGTCGAACAAAGTGATGCTTGTAGGCCGCTCGAAACTGTCTTACGTTTGGGTTATTATTAAATCCACCACGTGCTCTGATGGCAGGAAAGAAGAGCTCCAAGTAATCCTGACTAAGTTTGTATGAGAATGTAGCGACATAAAGCAGGATTCTGCTCCACAAGATCTTCATAAACGCCGACAACACTCCTGCAACAAGCAATAAAACCAATGGCAGTTGTCTTTTTTGTGTCTTGTGCAAAGGCACAAAGGTGTCTTGCTTCCCTTAAATTTTTAGTCCACGCAAAAGCAACTCTGCGTCATCCAAGATGGCCTTGGCACGAATCTTGGTTGTTGGCTTGATCGGTGCCTTGTACCCTTGGCCAAGAGGATTGTGGCTGTTCAACACATCAAAGACTGCATCCACTGTGCGCAGAAAATGGACAGTGGCAGTACAACCACTAAACTGTGGGAATTTATGTGCTGCTCACAAACTCAAGCACATCAGCCTCACTCTTCCTAAAAACCTGTGCAGCTAGATTTACCTTCATTTTCTGACTGCGCCACTTTATGTGAGTCATTTTGAGTTTGTTGCAAAGAAGCAAACCCTTAGCTCGCTGGACCTTGTGCAGCTCCTCAATGTACTTCCACTGAATCAGCTGACCATCATCTCTAACAAGAACCTTTTCTGAAGAGAGGACATTTCTCATGAGCTTGAGCTTGTGGCATCCATCGAGAAGCACATGGATCTTTTGAGACTGGTCTTCAGGATGGTAAAAGAATGGCTTCATATTCATCACATCTAATGAAGTCTCTAATTCATTCAAGTTATTGATGAGAAAGTAGGCAATGGGAATCTTCCAGGAACTGTTAACTGCCACAACCATAACCACAAGTGCTTGTGTAGCAACAACATCCTGTACCTGACCTGTGCCTATGTCCACATAACCATGAATCTGATCTTCATAGAGAGTTTGCTTATGGATGCACATTTCATCAACCATCAAAGAGCAAACCACTTCCTTGCCCACTTTCTGCTGCTCTGATACATGATTTTTCAGGGCTGTGAATGAAGCAACAGTAAAACCTGGGTCTGCAGCATGCTTACCATGTGTGAATGGTAGAAGGATGAGGTAAGGCTAAGTAAAAGGTTTCCCTCACATAGCTGTAAGCCTTTGGTGCGTAAAAGTGCAGTGTGGTGGCGAACTGCTTTAGTTCCTCTGAAAACGCAGCTCTTCTCTTATGAGTGATTCTTCTAAAAATCTCACGAGGAACCACATCAAGGCTTTCAAGCACAGAAGCACATTCACCTGAAATCAACTGTTTTTTTCTGTAAAACTTTTTTAACCTGTTTGCTAGTTTAAACTTAAGGCTTGCTTTGTAACGAGCTGAAACAAGTTTTTACTTAAAATTTTTTTGGAGAGTCAGAAACAAAGTAGTTATAATCACTGCTTCTTTGAGTGTCTTTCTAGTGTAACAATGATCAAGCCCTTTATCTTCTGTGCCCTCAATGCTGCCAGAAGTACAATACACTCATTTGCACCAACACAAACATTCTCACCAACATGATCACAGACACTGACAGACACATTTTCATTGATCACATTACCATCATCATCTGCTACATTTTCTGTGTCGTTGACTCTTAACCGAGAACGACTTTGTACTTGCCTTTTCAACATGGGCGGCTCCTTGGTAAAAACAAATTTAGAAGGCACAGCAGTACTTGTTAGCCGGTCCTTCCTATCACAGAAGAAAGATTTTACATTTCATTACAAAACTGCCGACCGATGCTTTTAGGTAGGCATCTGGAAATAGTGGCTGATTTTCTTGTAGACTTGCTTTTTTTTTTTCTTTTCCAGTATTTTGCGAGAAAACCACTTGATTAGCTTCATTTGCTGAGATCAAATGTTATTCTGTACCGTTTGCCAGTTTAGCGTAGTGCAACTTGAAGAAAAATAAATGACTTTGAGAGCATGTTATTGCTCCAGTTCAAATTTGTACTGTAAACAAGATTTACAATAGACCATTACACAAATAAAAAGACAAGTCACATAAACTTTGGTAACAGGACTAGAATAGTAGACTAACATTAACATCTTAGCAGCTAGGAAAATTAGCATAAAACCCGATCTAATTAGCATATGAAATAGCGAAAATAAGTCATATTTGCATATCCAACTAGACATAACTTACAGGATATGCTCCTTAAACTCAGTGAAGATATTTGCACAGAGCAGCACTCCTCTTATGTCTGGCTGCATGCTGCTCAAAGAAAACATGCTGCTGTTTTACTTCTTACAAAAACAAAAGTAGTTCACAACGTGACCACTAGAAGGGGTTGTTTCACAACAAACTCTTAAAAAGACAGCACAGTCTTTATTGGGTCCCTCAAAGTCCTGCTGTACCTCTTGTTAGCGTACAGACTTATGAGTGCTTGGTCCACACAGTTGGCCTCGCTAGTTCCTGTTCCTTCTTATGTGGGGCTAAAAAGGGTACAGGAACAACAAAAAGTTCCTACAGAGTGAAATGTCTGCAGCTTATATGTGTCCCTCTGGTCACAGTTGGGGTGTGAGCAGTCCCATCAGTGTCCCGGGACAAACGCAGACAGGCCGTTAGCCCAAGGCCACTCTGCTGATCCTCCTGACACCTGTGAGGCTGATGGATTAGTCTAAACATGTGTCTGAACAGAGCATTGTTCTGGTTCATCACACACACTGTCACCACATACGTTACAAACAACTTCACTTCTTCAAATCTAATCAAATTAAACATTAGTGACCATTTGTCACATTTGGATATGTGATGCACTTTCCTTCTGCTATTTTTACGAAGTGTCCTTGAGGATATTCATATGAAATACTGCATTTGAACAACCATACGCAGCTGTGACCCCCAAACACAAACGGTTTGCTTCTCGCTAAGTTATAACACAGACATAATATATCATAACGAATATTCCCTCAAAATACGACTTAGGCCGAAGTTCGTGCGTTGTTTTTATCTCCTAATGTATGTTTTTTTTTTTTACTTGTGTAACTTACTTTCCAGAGCAACTTGTAGTACCTAAATATGTAATCATGAATGCTCATTTTGTATTTGTAGGCGACTTGTCATTTTGATAATAGGTTGATTATATAGACATCTACAGCATGTGTTGCATGCATTGTAATTCTTATATAAGGTTTAAGTTGCCTGCCCTTTTTTAGGCCTAAATAACAAGGAATAGGCCTACTATTTAATCAAATAATTAGCTTAATTAAATTTAAATATATGTGTTCTATATAAAAAATACTTAACTTATTGAAGTGATTTGTTTTGAAGATGTTTGTTACAGTGCACACACACCTACACACACACGTGGATAAACTGGATGGGCCATAACAATTAGGCAACAAAAATGAACAAACAGACATTGGCAAAAACAAACAAGTAATTTAGGCAAATTAGGCAATATTTTGAATTGAGCTATAGAAAAACAAGAAAAGAAAATATAAAAAATCAAACTAAGTAAAAATGATTAGTGATTTTTATAAACTATTGATCAGGTGATTCTGACGAGACTCCCGCTGATTTCATCAGGACAGCAATGTTGGCGTTTTCCTCGTCCTCTGGCATTACTGGCGCGCGTGTTCTTGTCTCGGAGGGGCAGACGCTTTTTCACACAAGTGTTGTGTAGAACTACAGTAGCAGCAAAAACAATACACACGTGCTCGGGTGCACGCGCAGCTCGCTGTGGAGACAGTGGAACCTAAAAAAGACAAAGACATATAGAATAATCGTATATAATCACGTGCCAACGAAAGAGGCCTTTTAAAAATATGAGCGAGCAACTTACCTCCTCTTTAAACACCAACACAACGCTCAATCAGATTTCGCGTGGATGCGTGCTTGGTGTTGTACCTCTTCTTGGGGTGTTCTAGGGGCTTGGACCAGTGTCATCAGCCATCTCTTCAGGATGTAGCCGCTATCCCGGAGTAACATGCCGTTATTCTCCCCTCCTCAAATTCTCGGTAAAGAGAACTCTCTCTGACAATCCGCGCATCATGTGTAGATCCAGGCCATTTTGCAACAATGTCAAAGATCATCATGTCCTCTCTGCACGCGATCTGCACATTGATTGAATGAAACTACTTACAATTGACAAATACAGTAAATGCTTGGGAGGAGTTTGTATTCTCACATGAGTGCCATCTATACAACCAACACACCCCGGCAAACCACATTTGAAGAAATTCTTCCTTGGATTTTGCTGCTTCCTCCTGGTGAGCTGGTGCACGTAGCGGTCATTATGTGCTGAAGGGCTAGAGAGACTCTATAGCCCAACATGCTGTTCTCCGATGAACATTTATCATATCTCTGAACGAATTTTGAAATGCCCCGTTGGCAAAAATCGGAGCGCAATCAGCACCTGCAAGGCGGGGACAGCGCCCCATTTCTGTTAGTAGCGTGCAGCAGTTATTCGAAAAGAGTCGCTCTATCAAATCGAAATCTTTCAGTGAGCTCTGCGTCACTGTAGACCTCCATCGATTGGTCCTGTCTTGGATCACCCTCTCTTTCTCAGAACCCTTTCATTATGATACCGATAAACCACATGCAGAGCTGCCATGTTAAAGCGGAATCAGTCAGGATAGATTGTTGCCAGTTGTTATGGATACTAGTATCCCCACCGGCACTTACGCCTGCTCCACACTGGACGTAAAAGTTACACCTGGGCGTAGCTCACACTGAGCTTACGTCTAGCTGGTGCACAAGTCGTAACTATAGGCTGGTCTTAAGTTCCAGATTTAAGTCGGACGTAGCTGAACATCAGTCTTACGACCAGCTAGTGCATTCGGCTCCTGGAGCCTCAACCTCCGACCACCACAAAGCGTTCTCTAACCTGCATGTTAATGACTGGAACCATCAATGGTCTGTGTGGTGACTGGATTAAGGAGGAAGGCCCAGACACCATCAACACCTTTCACATACCTTCTCCTGCAGGTGTGGTCAGTCCCAGAGACCCAGGACACCTCCAGGAAGTAGAGTCACATGGTGAAACACAATACTTTTTAAAGACATACATACATAGAGGATTCTGTTTTAGAACTCAAATTACTTGTATGTTCAACTTTATTTATCATTTTCTTCATAAGCTGCAACCAGACTAAGTCAAAATGAGATAACCTTTTGTACTCAGTGTAGGAGCTGAGGAGTTGTGTTGTGTGAAGTGAATTGTCAGAGGTTCTGGCTGAGTGACAGTGAAGTGGCCCCTCAGGTGTGTTTTCCTCCGGGCCCCTGGAGCTGCTCAAACTTATCTCTGAGCTACAACACAATTTTCTTATATGCAATTCCATTTCCTAATCACAGTTTTGTGTTTCCCGAGGCCATGCTGTCTACGGCCAATCAGAGCCCTGTCTACAGCCGCGGGAGCCAATCAGAACACGGCTGGGCTGCGTCTGTGTGAGGAGGCCCGAGGACACAGACTGTTCCTATCACAGCAGAGCAGACACAGATAAGACAGTTTGGCTGGGGTTTTACTGTTTGTATAAGGTCTATATTCTCTTTTTAAGACTTTTTAAGACTGATTCAACTAAGATCATTGATTGTTGTTTGTTGGCATTCTTTCTGGTAACTTTATATAATTTAATTGGTTTTAACTTCACTTGAAAAGGAGTTTTTAATAATTTAATTTATCTAAAAAGACGTCTTTTCAAAAACAGAGCTTTCTGTAAATCTATAAATCATCAAGACTTGTTTGGAGTATTTTGTAATATATTCTCCTTTCAGTAACTCAAGTTACTTACATATAAACTTTTCATTCATGAATTTTCTTTTATCCCAGTGACTTTGGGCCTTAGGCGGGGAACACCCTGGACAGTGGCCAACTCGTGGCAGGGTTAGACAGACCTCTGTTCGCAACCTTGGCGTCATCATGGACCCCACTCTCTCATTCAAACCCACACCAACCACATCACCAAAACATCATATTTTCACCTTCGCAATATTGCTCGTCTCTGCCCTTCCTCTCACAACCCACTGCCCAAATCTTAATTCATGCCTTCATCACCTCAACAATAGACTACTGCAATAGCCTCCTGTATGGTCTCCCTTCCACTCACCTCCAGAAACTGCAATACATCCAGAACTCTGCTGCCCGCCTCCTCACTCACACCCGCTCCAGAGACCATATCACCCCCATTCTCAAACAACTCCACTGGCTCCCTGTGCAATATCGCATCCAATACAAGGTTCTGCTCATCACATACAAGTCTCTCCATAATGTAGCACTTGTCTCACACAATATGAGATTAATTGTATAGCACAAGATATAAAGCTGTATTTAGCTAAGTAAGGCTATGACATGTAATGAAGTTGTAATAAGGTTGTAATAAGGCTAGTGATCAGAAGGCTATGTTCGACTCTAGGAGGGAGTGACATGAGACGTAAATTTGCTTTTGGTGAGGCACCATATATTGTGGAAAAATAGTAAAAATGACATACAAACATATAACAGACAGTCTTTTCAATACGAATGGCCATTCATGGATATACAGAAATCACAAGCGCTTAATTCAGTTCAGAAATACACCACAATGATCTATTGTAAGTGTTCAAAATATCCAGAGTCCATCAATATTCAGTTCACTGTATCGAGAGTCCAGCAACCTTTAATTGCAATGTATCGAGAGTCCAGCAATCTTTAATTGCACTTAGCAACCTCAAAATAGTTCAACCCAGTCCGCCCAAAGTTCATCAAACCCACGTTTGGATTTCCCAGGAATCCCGAGGGAAAGATAATGTTCAAACAGTTCATGAAAGGTTGGTATGTAGTTCAGTGGGCATTGGGCATGTGAATGAGTGGGGGAGAGTGTTTTTCGTGGGCTACGAGGAGCCCCCTACCGTCCTGGCGGGGCAGATGTGGCTCTGTGTTACTCTCAGTGATCTGGGCTCTGTAGGCTCGAGGCCTGCTCCATTAGCTCGCCATCAACACGGAAACCTGGCCTGGACAACAGGACCAAAGTTTCAGTCAATCATATATTACCTTGCTAGCAAAGAGGTTAATATATCTATATACAACAGGTTTACATTCAGTTTCCTCAGTGTATATTCTGTGTATATTCTCAGTACTGTATTATCAATGTTCAATTTGTTCCATATAATATGTGCACATAAATCATTTAAATATAGCACTACTTGTACTATAAATAATCATCATAAGAATTCATCAATGGATCAATGTAAATACATCACAACATTATATCATAAATAGTATCATATATCACAAATGCTAAAATATTAGCTGTGGTATTTAACATGAAAACAGGTCCTTAAAGTTCATTTCAGATCAAAAGTGCAAAGCTAAAGTGCTAAGTTAATCATAAATATTCATTAGAAATAGTCATTAGCAAGACACTTAAAAGGCATTAAATAAATAATGACACAAATGTAACTCCATACAAAAGCTGCACAAACACTTGACTTGTGTGTAAATGCATGTCACAGTGTAAGGTTGACAGAAACAGGCATAAAGTTTGGCATTGAAGGGTGCTAACTGCGCCCATTTAAAACAATGGCGCCGGCTAAGCTAAGTTAGCACAAACAAACAAACACTCACCGATTTCCGCTAATTACGCCTCACAAACCAGCTCAATCGGCGCGAATTGGGCACAATAGGAGGCTCCTACAACATAGCATGTAATGCATTCAATATCAAGCGGAAATATAGAGTAAAAGAGCAAAATAAGCTTAAACAGACCTCAGCCACGACTCTCAACCGGCTTCCCCACTGGTGCTAGTAATCAACTAATCCCACCGGCATAATAAAGGGACGTGATTGGCCGCGCCGCGTCACGTGACCGCATGACGTCACGGGAAAGACGCAACGTGATTGGTCGATTGAGTCACATGATCAATTGATGCTGAAAAGACTTGGAGACGGCGCCAATACATGTAAAGGAGCGCTAATAGAGAGAAGAGCAGGCAGGGACAGGTTTTGTCACCTGGGTTACACCCTCCCCCCCTAAATCATGCAACTCCGGTGCATGTTATCTACATCGACATGGGACATATACGAGGTCGGACACGGGAGTGGTAAAAGCTTCGCCATATAAATCAGCCAAACTATGCCAAAGCGTTTGAACTCCTGAGAAAAGCGGCTTGCCTAAAACAGAGTACTGTAAACGCTTAGCGGGTTGCTTCTCTCTAGCGGAACAGCTAGAGACTGGACTGCCATGTAAGTATTCTCCAGATTGCATTTCAGCTTCCTCCACAGGTGCATCAGAGACTGCCTCTACCTCATCACTGGATGAAGATGGATCCAGGACATCAGAGACTTCAGACATGGCAGACGACTTTCCTGCTTCACTAAGGACATTCATCTCAGGGAGTAACTTTAAGGCAGAAGATATCTCAAAGTCAGTCAAGTAGGTTTCAGTTTCAAGAACAGGCAATTCAGGACAGGCTGGCGACACGGGCATAAGGTCAGTAGCACAGGACACAGGCTTAACATCACTGTATTCATCAGAATCAGTACTTCTAGATTGAAAAGGGATTGGCTTAACTTGAATCGGACGCACTTCGAACTCATCATCCTCACTGCTCCGGACGTCAGTGAATTCATCCGAATATGCAATGGATGGTTCTTCGGGCGGATGAAGTCGGAATCGCCGTCGATACGGACGCCAGAATCTTCGTTTGGGTTGTTCAGTCTGTGGGTCACCTTCAACTACCCCTCTCTGCTCCACACAATCAACATTCGGAGACCATCTTCTGGAGGGTCTTCGTCGATACATCGGGGGTGTAGTGTCCTCACACACTGTCTCTCTCTTCGTCCCATCACATCTGCGCTGGTCCCCAAGTTGAGGACTGCGAGGAAAGACGATCTTCGCCAACGCCTTCTGTTAGGTGCGTAAGGACTGCCTTTGACAGGTACACCACCAGGACCTGTCACATTGATGGCTTTCGGCCCTCTTGCCGCCTCTACAACATCAAACTCCACAACTTCTCCATCGCCCACACTTCGGAGAACTTTTCTGGGGTTATTCTTCTTTATAGCAGTCTGGTGGACAAACACATCCTCTTTGGTGTCATTCCTGGTTAGGAATCCATACCTCTGTTTCACGTTGAACCATTTAACGTGCCTTGGATCAGGGTTGCTATGACTTTTCTTTCTGCTGGGACTCGTCAACTGGTGTCGATGAGTGAGTGGTCTGCGTAGACGACATCATACCATCATCCACATCCGGCAAAGACTTCACAGGTGGGACGTCAGGCTGTTGGACCATGAAGGCAGAATCAGACAGAGGAACCGAGGAGGCAGGAGCGAGTAGCTTCTTACGGCCCTCTGTAGGTAACTCGTCTTCAGTGACAGTAGGCTGGAGGTCTGTCAACAGCTGACTAAGCAGAGACATTACACTTTTAAGTACTTCCACATAGTCTTTTCCATGAGCGTCGCAATATCAGTCAGTGCACGCAGGTAAATGTCAGTAACAGTTTTTTCTACATGTGAAGCGCTAAGTGGTGATAGTTCTGATATTTCATACTTACAGATTTATCGTGGCTCACGTAAGTACAAGGCAAAATATTACGCAGCGCAACAACAACATCACTCGAATCGAATTCAACGACAAGGGTCTGATTATACATGGACTCGGACTCATCAATAATCTGCGCTTTAAATTGAACCGTACTTGCTCAAAAACTAATTACTTCATCATCTGTTTCCGTTTTAGTAATACTGTCAACGATAACTGCGTTGGGAATCTTTATGCCATGTTTTGTCAAAGTATCCATGGTTGGAAAAAAACAAATAATGTCAATTTACTATTATCACAATAAATATTATTACGTTAACTCATCCAATTAACTCCCTCCTGGCTAGCTCGCCACAATTTGTGTAGCACTTGTCTCACACAATATGAGATTTACTGTATAGCACAAGATATAAAGCTGTATTTAGCTATGTAATGCTATAACATGGTAATGAAGTTGTAATAAGGTTGTAATAGGCTAGTGATCAGAAGGCTATGTTCGACTCTAGGAGGGAGTGACATGAGACGTAAATTTGCTTTTGGTGAGGCACCATATATTGTGGAAAAATAGTAAAAATGACATACAAACATATAACAGACAGTCTTTTCAATACGAATGGCCATTCATGGATATACAGAAATCACAAGCGCTTAATTCAGTTCAGAAATACACCACAATGATCTATTGTAAGTGTTCAAAATATCCAGAGTCCATCATATTCAGTTCACTGTATCGAGAGTCCAGCAACCTTTAATTGCAATGTATCGAGAGTCCAGCAATCTTTAATTGCACTTAGCAACCTCAAAATAGTTCAACCCAGTCCGCCCAAAGTTCATCAAACCCACGTTTGGATTTCCCAGGAATCCGAGGGAAAGATAATGTTCAAACAGTTCATGAAAGGTTGGTATGTAGTTCAGTGGGCATTGGGCATGTGAATGAGTGGGGGAGAGTGTTTTTCGTGGGCTACGAGGAGCCCCTACCGTCCTGGCGGGGCAGATGTGGCTCTGTGTTACTCTCAGTGATCTGGGCTCTGTAGGCTCGAGGCCTGCTCCATTAGCTCGCCATCAACACGGAAACCTGGCCTGGACAACAGGACCAAAGTTTCAGTCAATCATATATTACCTTGCTAGCAAAGAGGTTAATATATCTATATACAACAGGTTTACATTCAGTTTTCCTCAGTGTATATTCTGTGTATATTCTCAGTACTGTATTATCAATGTTCAATTTGTTCCATATAATATGTGCACATAAATCATTTAAATATAGCACTACTTGTACTATAAATAATCATCATAAGAATTCATCAATGGATCAATGTAAATACATCACAACATTATATCATAAATAGTATTCATATATCACAAATGCTAAATATTAGCTGTGGTATTTAGCATGAAACAGGTCAATAAAGTTCATTTCAGGTCAAAAGTGCAAAGCTAAAGTGCTAAGTTAATCATAAATATTCATTAGAAATAGTCATTAGCAAAGACACTTAAAGGCATTAAATAAATAATGACACAAATGTAACTCCATACAAAAGCTGCACAAACACTTGACTTGTGTGTAAATGCATGTCACAGTGTAAGGTTGACAGAAACAGGCATAAAGTTTGGCATTGAAGGGTGCTAACTGCGCCATTTAAAACAATGGCGCCGGCTAAGCTAAGTTAGCACAAACAAACAAACACTCACCGATTTCCGCTAATTACGCCTCACAAACCAGCTCAATCGGCGCGAATTGGGCACAATAGGAGGCTCCTACAACATAGCATGTAATGCATTCAATATCAAGCGGAAATATAGAGTAAAAGAGCAAAAATAAGCTTAAACAGACCTCAGCCACGACTCTCAACCGGCTTTCCCCACTGGTGCTAGTAATCAACTAATCCCACCGGCATAATAAAGGGACGTGATTGGCCGCGCCGCGTCACGTGACCGCATGACGTCACGGGAAAGACGCAACGTGATTGGTCGATTGAGTCACATGATCAATTGATGCTGAAAAGACTTGGAGACGGCGCCAATACATGTAAAGGAGCGCTAATAGAGAGAAGAGCAGGCAGGGACAGGTTTTGTCACCTGGGTTACATCAGTGAACAGCTGTGAATGAGCGCTCACCTTAGCTCCCCTCGACGCTGAGTGTAACACATGTGGAAAGCAGAACCATGGGTAACTCTGGTCTTTAAAGGTCAGCTAGTGCCAATTAGGTTCAGAAAAACAGAACTCCAAAACCTTTAGCAGCCTGGCCCTGAACTTCTCTATTTAAAAAACTCAAGCTGATTACTGATCATGACCAGATTTGGCTTCCATTAAGATCCTTAAAAGAGCAAAACAGGAGCTACAAATCAATTCCACACAAAAGAATTTCAATTTCATCTGCCTGTTTCCATCACACAAGCTTTAAAGACATGTTACTCACAACTCCACTGCTTTCCATGTGTTACACTCTGCATCGAGGGGAGCTAGGGTGAACGCTCATTTACAGCTATTCACTGACCATCACATAATAATCAAGGACAAAAGAACCAGACACACTTGAAACGGGCGCAGATCACGGCTCAATCAGAGTGTGTGTGTGTGTGTGTGTGTGGGACTGATTGAGATGAGAAAAATCAAGCAAGTTTGACAGCCAATGTTTTCTCCAGGCGCCGTCATGTCTTTAGCGTTCTAGTCTAGAGTCAAAAGTTCAAGGCATTTCTATAAAGTTCAAGTCATGACACAGAGTAATGATCACCTGACAGTAATTCGGAGTCAGTTGAACCTTAAAGGAGATTTATTGTGCTTTTTTCGTGTACTTCTACAGGAATTCATTCAAATGAAGTAGTAGGGCTGGAACAATAGAGTTTTGCGATTTATTGTGATAAAGCTTGCAGTATCGCATCATATTGTTTTGTAGCACATCTATCGCAATACTTTAATGAATAAAATGTAGAGTTAAAGAACATTTAATTGTACTTTTAGGCTCAGTTACATATGTCACTCTCAAAGTTGCTGTTCACATCAGAATTGTGTCAACACTGCGGAGCGGAATAAGTAGGAATGCACCAATCCAGCTTTTGTGTTAGGATATCGATTCTGATACTTTGTCTTTAAGTATCTGCTGATACCCGATACCAACCGATACCAGTGTAAGGACTGAAATAGCTTGTTTTTCTTATCAAAGCATAAGCCATTTGGCCATTTAGTGTTATCTAACCATTATTTATAGTTCAAGTCACAACTAAACAATTTAATCTGAGATATTCTGGATCAACATCAGTCAAAAATTAAACTCATTATGTCTAATTAAAGGCACAGCTATGCTATCGACTGAACCAATATCATGGAGCCGATAACCGATCCAGCAAAACCTAAACATTAATTTGAATGTAAATACATTTGAATACGTGTAACCTTTTCAGTTTTTTCTTTGATTTTCTGCAGCATTGTAGTTCCTTATATAATACACACTGACTTTATAATATTTTGCGTTATTGTAAAAATGACACATCACATAATACTGAGTCACAATATCCTGTATAAGGCAACATCATTTGCATCGTAATTTGTATTGTATTGTAGCCTCTTGTATTGTGACAAAAGTGTATCATCCTAGCACTACTAAGTAGTTTGTCATTTTACACCTTTTGGAATACTGATATTTACTACATGATATGTTAAAACAGGTTTCAAGTAATCACTCTACAGAGATATGGGCAGAAATAGAGATTTGAGGAAAACAGTTATTTTCTAAGCACTCAAGCTTTAGCTGCACAATACAAGAAGATTAATATATACATGAATCACTCCAAATACAACCCTGAGTGAACAAAGCTCATTAAAGCAGAAGATATATTTTTATTTATTCACTTTGCAAAAAATAGGTCTCCTTTAAGGACTACTAGTCTGAGCCCTTTCATTATCTGTGTAGCAGGTAATAGTCTTTGAACATGTGGATATGAGATATGTGTTATATATGATTCTTCGGGGCATCCTCACACAAGCTGATATTTTATGTTTCAAAAAGGAATGTCCAGACCCAGAAACACTACATTATGATCAAAGGCCCTGTTTTACTGGCTCCTGAACCCAGAGCTCTGTGGTTAAGTCCCAGGAGACAGAGGTCTGCGACGTGAGCAACTGACATTACCCAAACAGTACATTCTCTTATTCAACACAATCCATGTCAAACCTGAATTGTACTTTTCATTACATGACATATCTCAGCAAAACACAAAAAGACACAGTGAGATTCCTGTTTTCTCTCCTTTTTTATTATATTGTATTAAGATTGTTAATTATTATGCTTGGCTGCTGTAACAATCTTTCGGTCCTAAAAATATTACGTTTTTCAATCTTGTAATGTGCATCTTTGCCTCGTTAAACAGGAAACAGCTGTTGCTACAATTTGCTAGCTTTGTATTAAGTTGCTCTGAAGTTGCCATCAGTATAACCGCTGCAGCTTATCAAAATTACATGAGAAATAATTCATTTCTATTTATATATTTTATTTAATGCTCTTTTTCACAAGTTTGCGTTTAGTGATTGTAGATGATGTGCCAAAAATGTATCAGGATGTTCTTGGAGGCATGCCACAATTTAGAAAAACGTTTAGCACAGTTTCTACAGTGACTATACATGCTGATTTAATGATGTAAATAAGGTAAATAATTAAGTGTGATACATATTTTAAATGGTTACAGTTCTTTTTTATTTATTTATTTATTTTTTTTTGCTCATTTGATATAATTTCAAACACCACGAACAAAACTAAGGGTGTACTCTTCTAATGGCAGCATTGAGAGTGAATCAGAACAAAAAGAAAGTACTGTATACTAATATAGAGAAAGTACTGTACTAATATTTGGCTAACAGACAAACACATCTTGAATTAGACAAAAAGGTGTGTTTTTCTGACCACATTTGTCTTGTATAAACGACATCATTTAGCAAATCTATGTGCGTTCAATAAATTAAATACACCTCCTATGGCTGCGCCATTTGGAGAACAAATTAATCAAAATTTTCCCTCATAATGATCTAATTTTCGATTTTTTTTTATTTAGCGTTTTCAAAAACTAAATATAAATATCTTTTGATAATGTTTTAACGAAAATAAAAACTAAACAGACTTCTAATGTCTGCCATTTACCACAGAAAACTATCTATATTGTCTGGCTTCTACTTCAAACCACATGTTTTGCTGACATAGAATTAGCTGTGGCGCTCTCGATTCAAAAAGAACCGAATGTCTCTGTACTTCTGTACTCTGGTTCGACTTAGTAAATGTTGGTCACAGCTGCAGGCGCTTGTAGAAGCAAATTAAACAATTTTAAAAATAGAGTTATTTTTTAAAATGATAAGTGGCAGTGCTCCCCTACAGATCTCTTGATTAATTAAACTAGCCAACACAAATCGAAAACTTCAAATTATTTAATAGTTTTATCCTTTTTGAGTAACTTAAAGATAGAAATAAGACTGCAAAACACATCTAAAGAAATTTTACACTGCTAAAAAAAGGATTTTTCAGGATAGAAATTCGGGTCGGAAATGTGTCGGTAGGGTTGCAGTTGTTGTAGTTTCTGCGGGAGACAACTGAGAGAGCTGACACATGCTTCAAATGCCCCAAAATGTAACCACCATCACAGAGACTTACAAAGACATTTAGCAATATTTTTCAATTATTTGCCCAGCCCTAACTGCATGTATGTTTTGATGATAGCTCAAAATTTAGTCAAAACTTAGTCAGAACTCAAAGTAATATTAGCTCATAACAGAGTTCCATCAATGCACAAGTTTGAAAGTCTCTCTTTGAAAAGTGCAAATTGCAGTACAGATTCTATTAGGTTTAAAGAAATCCTAGTACTGTCTTTCACAAACTAGCCTGTCCTTTAGCCTGTCCCGTGTCCCTCTCCAGCCTCAGGGGCCCTTGTGTTTACCTGCTGGAGGCCAGGCTTTGATGTATCCTGTGCAGTGGGACCACGGAGTACTGCGCCTCTCCCTCTTTGGATGGTCCCAGGCCGTTCCTGTCCCACACAAACACAGAATCAGTCAAACAAGTGTCCCTCAAACAAGACCAGAGCCAACACTTTATGGTTCAAAATGGAAAACACTGGAGAAAGTTGTTGTTGGCTGAGAGGAACTGCAGGAAGAATGTGATGTGATAAGCCCTCAGTCTCAAAACTAGCAGGATTCAGGAGAACTGAGAGAACAACATGCACAAAGGAGGTGATTTTATTCGGTTTCTAGTAACTGGTTCTACATCTAATCATCATTTTGTTAAGAGATTACAGCTAGATACATATACAGTACTTTACTAACATTAGTTTGCTTTTCTAGCTGAATACTATTACTCTTGTAGTTGAGCACATTTAAATGACAAAAGAAAAGTTGGCAATATGAAATGTGTGAGAAATGTGTGTTTCTTGCACTATGAATTAAAGGTGTTTTTAATGTTTATATATTTGTGTAACATGCATGACTCTGCATCGATGCATTTAAAATGCTGCTCACTGCTAATCCATGGATGTGTCATATTAACCATTTAACAGGGTTTGTGCAGATTTTAATTGAAGGTTTTCTATGTCTTTTCCATGACTTTTCCACAACCATTCCCAACTCTTCCATGACTTATTCACACAAGTTACAATTGTGATTGTTTATCTACTGAAGGAATCCAATCATTTTACAAATGTACATAGTTTTGGCTTATTCAATATTTTCTGTGTTTTCAGTTACAGCGGCAAACAAAAGACCTAAAGATTTCTAAGTGGTCAGCTAGAAATTAAAAATGAAATAATAGTGCCTTTCATAGACAAATTATTTCACCATAAAAAGACATAGAAAATATAAATAATTCCTGAGTTTGCTTAGAATTTTGTGACAAAAAATGTCTCCATTTGTATCTTTTAGTGTCTAAAAATCATACTTTGTGCTTTCATGAAAACAAGAGAAAATAAGACTGCAATATGGTATACTTATATATCCTTATATATTTTCACATTTTCCAAAACATGTCCAAAACCAATAAAATTCCAAAACTTTACCAGGGCCTGGAAATTTGAATTTAGTTTTCCATGACTTTTCCAAGTTTTCCATGACTGTATGAACCCTGATTTAATGCAAAAATTAGTCTGATAACACACTGGTGAGCAGGTAATAAATACTTTGGAGCATATTTGTTGCATAGAGTAAATATTTTTTGCTGTTTTCACTTATCTTTTCTTTCTGCACGCTCTTCAGATCGGGCATGCGTGTCTCTACTTTTATCTCTTTTGTAGCCATTTACTGCAACTAATCACCGCGACCTTCTGTTTTTATCAACACGCATATGGTAAAACACTAATTTGGTCTGTCAGTACTTCCAAACTGTACATCAAGATGACATAACATCATAACAACATAAAATTTGTAGTAAATAGGTGTTTTTGTGGGAGACCGCATGCCTAATGCTGGTCCAGTAAAAAAATAAAGAAGAATCTCTGTGCTTCTGCTTTCCAGATGAGTGAGTGTGAAAACATGTGCAAAGAGACAAACAATATGACCTCTGTGAAAAAAAATATGGCAGACCGTTCTTCAAAAATCTTACAGTGCACCTTTAAGTGTTACCAAACTGAATGATTTATCACTAGGAAAGTCCAGGAATCTAAATATTTTGCTGTGCTATGTCTGTCCCATTAATAAAATGAGTTTTTTTCTTAAATAATAATTTATAATTTGCTATAAGCTTCCACTAGACAAGAGAATTTTCACTGGAGTGCAGTTTTTGGCCACTTTTCCTGCTTCAAAAATATGATCTTGGGTTACAAAACTATTATGACTTTTTTTTTTTCATAAACTCAGGGTTGTGCAACATTAGAGGAACTTTCTTTGGGATTTACAAAGGACCTCAGCACAGAGACTTAAATTAAGAATGATGTCCTGATGTTCTGAGGGAATGTCAGCAATGAGTACGAAAAACAACTCTGTTCAATCTGATTATAAAACTGTGTTGTAACTGATGTTCTACCAGTAACCTAACTTACAACTAAATAAATAACAAATGGGAGGTTTATGAGCTGTGAAGCAGGATGTGTGCTGTTAGCATGCTAATGTAGCCTATGTTGCTGGTTAGTTATTCTGCGAGAGTAAACACTGCTCTGGGCCCTGAAAGTATTAAAATGTCAGATAGTGATATTACCTGTATCGTTTCCTCATGTTGGAGAGGCGGTTCAGAGAGATGTGGTCCAGAGGCGCGCTGCCACACCTGCACACACACACAAAGGCAAAAACAGAGCTGTTATTACACTTCATAACTAAATAACAAACAATTAAGAGTATGTTTTAACAAACAGACTTTTCTGGTGGAAGGCCTGGATCCACAGGTGTTCCACAGTTCCACAGATCAAGTCAGAGGTCAGATCTGAGGTGAGGGCTCAGGATTGTGACATCATAAAACAGTAAAATGTTCAGTTGGTCTATGGAGATTTTAAATGGCTAAATATCAAAAATAGCATTTATTAAAGTGATAGATACGTTTACCAGTAGTGACCCAACAGTTAATTGGGTTGTTTCACAGCTCTTTAGTTTACTTTTTGATATTGTTTTTTGTTAATGTATTTCTATGAAAGCTCTGCAAATACCAACAAACATGATGAATTTGCCATTTTTTCCATCAAAGCATTTTCCTTCCCAAACACTATAACTTATAATAAAAGTGCTTGTTTTCCTGATGTTTGAGCAGAAAACCTGTTATAGTCAGCAAAATTTTTTGATGAAATATGGAACATAAATACATTATCAGACAAGAGCAGCCCGATTTTGCCCTTTGTCCTAGCCGGTCTTAGCGGATGGTCTTAATTATTCCTCTGTTGGCCACTAGTGGCTCTCTCCAAGCTCTATACACTGTCAGTATAGACGGTGTGGCTCCAGCCAGATGTGGGGATACAGTTTTGTTCATTGAACCTGACACATGCTCATGCCTGTGACAAGTGAGCAGCTGTGTTAGGATCACAGGCAAAAGTAGCTGTAGCAGCAGCTTCAGTTTGGAAAAAAACTATAATAATAGAAGTCAACAGGCTTTATGTAAAAGAAAAGACACATTTTTAGACCAAGTTGTTAAAGTCTGTCAAGTAAATAGACTTTCACCAAATAGATTTCTATTATTATAGTTTTTCACCAAATAGTTTTCTATTATTACACTTTTTTTCCAAACTGAAGCTGCTGCTACAGTAACATTTGCCTGTGATCACTGCTCACTTGTCACAGGCGTGAGCATGTGTCTGGTTCACTGAAGGAAACTGCACCCTCACATCTGGCTGAAGCCACACCTTCTAGACTGACAGTGTATAGAGCTTGGAGAGAGCCACTAGTGGCCAACAGAGGAATAATTAAGACCATCCGCTAAGACCGGCTAGGACTAAGGGCAAGATCGGGCTGGAGGAGTCTAAATGTAGAATCGGTATAACTACGTACACCTTAATTTGTCTTAGTAAACCACTTAACTACTTAATTAATGAAGGAGTTACAGTTATGAATTAGGGTTGGGGCAGTTACTAAGTTTTAATAAACTTTTTATCCATCAATTAATCGTTTGTTCCTGATGAATTAAGTCTGTGTTTTTAATGATATACCTTTAAGCCGAATAAATATGTAGTTATTTTAAAGTGTTACCATAAAACCCATTGTGGACCGATATCAAAATTTGTTTCTTGATTTATTATACCATTGTCTTTATTTCAAAATTCTAAGTTTGTAAATGTTTTAGATAGTACAGATTTCCATTGCATTTTAATAATTAATAACATCTAGGGTGCAATAATTGTACAATGAATTAATACACAGCACCACAGTAGTTAAATATTGTACATTTATTCATTATAACTAGTGCTATAGAGCCTTACATATTTAATCTGAAATCTACCAAATTCAGTTCTGATCAGTAATCCGCTTGTTATTGTGTCTCTGGGCAATACACTGCACACAGACCGCAAACTTTTGAATTAGTATGCTGCAGAGAAGCTGAGATATATGCTCTTATCATAGAATGTAATGTAAATTGCAACGTGCTCTATAAATCCAGGGTATTATTACAAGAATCCATAATCAGAATCTTTTGTACTTTTCCAGTCTGGTGGCACTGACCCTGACCATGCATATGCAAAGGTGCCTCCACATACCACAGACCACATTTTGTTTGTAGTCCAGTCCAGACACTTCCTGGATTCCATCGGCCAGGGCTACATCTTTAACTCATCAGTGTCTGTAAATCACCTTATCATTATGCGCAAAAAAACATATGGAATGCGGCTTATGGAGAAAGGTCAAATGGATAACATGAGTTGATTCATTTGCATTGCGGAGCCTTGTTTTCCTGTCGCGTGCGCGGGCCTTACATAAGCTGCATGTTTCCAATAACGCAGCCTCCAGGACCAGCTTTCCTCGACGTGTCACACCAGCAGACGGTCATGTTGTTTGAATTATGCAAAGCCTTAAAATAGGACGAGCACAATGGAGCGCGGTGTACATTCCAAACAGCTGAACGCATTGACTTTGTGGTAAGATACGGAGGTCTGGGTGACAGCTCCTCCATGCCTGGGTCCCACTCACTGCGCAGCGGCTTAAATCCCCACCTGTGTCGCAGTGGTTATGAAGCAGGAGCAGTGAAACCTGTCGCTGATATTCACAACACAAACAAAGAGTTATTGTGCAGACTTTGCACTCGTTTGTATTCCACAGAAGGATTTATGTAAGACATATGCACCGAGCACCTGCCCAACTGGCACAATGTTTGTAATGTTATTGTCCAATACGCATGCTATTGAATACCATTACATTGTTTTAGACTCCCACATATGTAAACACCTACTAATGATAGCAGACGGATTTCCAAAAACGAGATAAACAAACTTAATTTTTCTTGATTTTGCTATTCAGTGATAGAAATGCTAAAAAAACTCAGACAATAACAGATTATTGTCTGGTACTGAAACTGAGCATGAACATGAACAAGATCGTTTCCAAAATACTGCACAGCACGCAATAGCAAGACAAGCAAACATTTGGTAATACAAATTCAGAAATTTTCTGAACAAAACTAGACTATAAATGCAACATATAAGTACTGAATCGGATGCACTGACAAATTCTAAAATACTTTTGGAGATGGTTTATGCTAGAAAATAAATACGATGGTCACTCCTGTGTTCAGTGGCATGGCAAGTGTAGAATTCTGCAAAATATATTCGGGTGTCCTTTTATTGTGGCCAGCCTTGGCACATTCGTGCATTATGTATGTTGTCTAATTAGTAGTTTGATATGTCACCCCATGGGGTGGATTATTTCAGCAAAGGATAAGTGCTCACTAACAGCTTTAAAAGACTTGTGAAAAATGAAAGAAATGGGTAGTTTATGTATAGGTTATAGAAAATGTATTATCTTTGAGTCTAGTTTGTGAAACATGGACGTAAAAACAAGTGTGCTGTGTCTTATTTAGTTCAGTGTATTTCAAACAAATTGGACAGGGGTGCATGGTAGCAGAGCCCTGGCTTCCCAAGAAGATCATGGATTCAATCAACATTTCTCTGGGTGGAGTTTTACCCATGTTACCAAGGGCTCTCTTCTTGTACTTTGACTTTCCTCCCACCTCCAAAAACATACATGTCAATTGGCATCACTGTAAAATTTCCCTAGAGAATGATCTGTTGGTGTCTGTCTCTGTCTCTGTGTTAACTCTGCAATGAGTTCGCCACTGTCAGGGGGGTTCCCCTGCCTAAGGCACAAAGTAAAGTCACCCACAACCTCAAACAAGAACAAGTGGTAGAAAATATTGATGGACTGGACCAGACCTGAGGAGGCCCCTTGGAGTTCTACTAGTATAAAACTGGAATAAATCAAATCAAGAGTTTTTATGAGACTCATAGCGGAAAGGATTTACTAAACAAGAGTAATCAAGTCATAACTGAGTCTAGAGATTTGTAATAAGTGAGCAAGTTTATAACATGGTTAAAAGCTAAAATAAAACGTGAAGTTTTTATAATATATTTGCTTAATTTGCTGCAAAGTGAGAACATCCTTGGTTCAATTCCAAGTTTGAAATAGAAATTCCTCAGTGGAGTTTTGCATGTTTTTTCTTCCAAATCTGGACAATAATAGGCAGGAATAACCTAACCCTCCACCTGAACAACACATCTCCTTGTATAGTAACTTGTAGCAACATGTGAAATGTTGAACCATGACCAAATACTGTATAAAACATAACATTCATACTAAAGTATTTTCTATTGTGGGCTTATTAAATGGGTTCCTTTCTCTCCCTTTTTAAATCAGCCACTCCATTCCTTACTTCTGTCAGCAGCAGGAACACTCACTGCAAATCACTCGGTAAAATCATACTGCAAATTGCATCCGTAAATCTATGGTGAAGGTTCATTTTGCTTTGTACCATGGCACTTGAAGGGTGAACGTAGTTTTACAGCAGGGAAAGCTTGCACTCCCCAACCCCAGGTGTATGATAAGAAGTAGGCCCCCTTGTCTCAGTTCATAGTTATGCTTAAAGGATATTTTCCGCTCTTGATAGCCTGATACTTATAATTAATTTATGTATGCATATGACAGATTTGTTGGCTTAATGTTGGTTCCTCATCACAAATGCAGCTGGAGTTAAGTCTGTGAGGTAATATTTTTTTTTCTTCTCTGAGCCTTAGAAAACAGTTTTGAGTATTTCAATATTATGATGTCATAGATACAGAAGATTTCTGACAACTTCTGGACTGTTTTAAGTTAATAAATCATCCAGTAGGAAATTACTGCTGCATTAGCATAGCACAAGATAAGTTTGAAAAATGACACCATTTAATTTTTTAGCAGGCAGTAGATGAAGATCTAACTCAACTCCTGATGTGGGAATCTTGACTGTTATGTGTAAGTAAGTAAGTAAGTAAGTAATCTTTATTTGTATAGCGCATTCACAGACACAGAGTCACAAAGCGCTTCACAGTGAGATGAACCCCTCCCCTCCCCACTCAGTGACAGTAAGCTGCCCTGGGGCAGCTCACCAGAGGCGATTTGCTTAAACACCTGGCGCCTCAACCTCCGACTACCACCAAGTGTTCCCTAACATGCATGTTATCAGTTGGTGGGGAAACCGGAGTGCCCAGAGGAAACCACCCAGACACGGAGAGGAACATGCAAACTCCACACAGAAAGGTCCGGGCCTGAGCGGGAATCGAACCCGCAACCTTCTTGCTGTGAGGCCAGAGCGCTATCCGCTCTTCCACCGTGCGCCACGTGTAAAGGCAAGGGTTCTTATGAGCATGTTAACTCTTTTCCTGTCAATGACCTTATTTCCGTCATTGACTTTTTACTCTATGCGGCGATGTCGTGCTCTCTGATGCCCGTGCTGATTTTGTCTACAGTCAAATAATACATAATGCAGTTTCACAGATTCACCAGCAGAGGGGGGAATAGTGTGAGCGCAAGGACCCAGAGGAGGTCACATGAAATGCATATGCTCTTTTGTTTAAATTAGGCAGCGCAATCGGCTGTGTTTACGTTTCAGCTGCTTCTAAAGAGCCAGATTTCTTTTCAAACAGATTACAGGCTTGAACTAAAAAACATCTTGAACTAAAAAACATTGTTGAGTAAGTTTAGAGCAGATATTTTATTTTTAAAATGAAGAAAAGACGATCCTACTGGACCTAGGACTCTGAGGAGAACGGCACATTCAGCGAGTTTTGAGAAGAAAAAAGCTAAACTTCCTCTTCCGTGAGCGATCCAAGAGTGGTCCGAGTAAGTAAAACTACTGTATTATCTCATGTTTGGAGGATTAATTATAATCTTTGCCCCCGTGAAAGAAGCTGAATCTGAAAGAAGCTGAACATAACCTGAATTAGAAATAGAAAAGTGCTGCTGCCTCCTCGTCTGTAACACAGCTTTTGTTGGTTTAAAGATGAAAAAGACACTCGCCCTCACTGTGTTTTTTTCAGGTAAACTAATAGTTTTTTATTCTGAAGATATTATTTGATTGTAGTGGCTCGTATTCTTTCATCAAAAAGTAGAACTGAGGAAAATAACATTGACATGAAGTTTATATTAGAAAGAGGACGTTAACTCAAAAGTTTGCTGTCAAACACTGAAATCTAATGAAAACAAGGAATTTCAAATGTCTATAGAAAGCGAACGGATTATTGCAGAATAACAATTATTTTTAAAAATGGAAGCAGACACTTGCAGGTTTCCATTGATGCACAACATGTCATGATTCCAGCTGCACAAAGTTGTTTTGGTGGAGCTGTGAATATTGTTTAAAATGAGCAAACAGGCCTGGCAGAGAAGGAGGGTCAACGTGAGAATAGGGCTGGCAGTGAAAGAGTGAAAAGTGAGTATGATAGGTTTAATATTTTTCTATTTTTGACTTTATTTGGTGGAATAACAATTGTTGTATATAGAACATGATAATTTTAAATGAATCAAGAGCTAATTTGAGAAGAAAAGCACTATATTTGTTGAAACGACAAGAAGTTATTCTGATTGGATGACATCTCACTTGTTAAACTCAATTTACAACACCTTTTTTCTGATCCTTTCAACATATTTATTTACAATTGTATTTGTTGAATAATAATTTCTGTAACATTTGAGAAATTTTGACCAGTTTATAAGATATATAGGTGATCGATTATAGGCAACACTTTTATAAATTTCTAGTTTGATGTCTTATTTCTATCTTAGACATGATGGGAAAACATTTTTATCTTGCATTTATGTGAGTAAACAACAGCAGAATCTTGAGTCAAGTTGTTAATGAGAAGAATAGCTGTTCCCTGCCTTTGAGCCAAACACTACAACCATAATAATCAAGTCATAATAATTCTAGAGCCATGCCTGGGGGAAAAGTAGCGTTTCATATCTCCGTCCTCTGGGTCTGGTCTGGCTCTGAGGATCTGGACTATTTAACCCAGCTCAGCTAAGTCTGTGTTTTCAATTCAAAGGTTTCCTGTTTTTCACAAATCACCACAGCTCCAGGGAATGCTTCCATCTCTCATTGTTGCATAAAAATCCATCCAACAGCAGGTCTGCAGATATGACACTACGTTCATTATTTATTAGAGTATTTTGATTAAAACAGACCATTTCAACTTCTAGGTCATTAGAATGTTCAAAGTTTCAGAAAAGAGCCAAATGAAGGAAAACATTGCACATTAATGATTAACTGACGGTAAAAAATAGCAATAGAACATTTTGAACTTCAATTCTGGAGATGTCAAGCAATAAGGAATACTTTTTTTTTTCATTTGCTGATGAGTAATTACGTGGGTGTGATTAGAAAGAAGGATGCCCATGCAAAGCTTGTTTTAACTTACTTAAACCAGTTACCAGTTGTGGTAGGCGATATTTATAGCCATAGCTGCCTGAGGCTGACTGGATGAACAGTTAAAGGCATGTGTTGTAATGCAAGGAACAGCAAAAGAGCCAAAGTTCTGCTTATAGGATCTGACCTAGGGCAGAGCGATATGGCAAAAAGTTTATCACAATATAAAGCAGAATATTTGCGATAAGGATATATTGACAATATATTGCCTAAGCATGGCATTTCTATCATTTCTTTGACACAATAGTAACTTACCACAACTGAGCATGGAATGAATGAACAATTCATAATGTGAAGCGTCTTTGGGTGTCTTGAAAAGTGCTGAGTAAATCCAGTGCATTATAATAATTATTAATAGCTTCTTTAATGCTTTTTGTTACTCTGTCTCAGTACAGTTGAACTCAAGTATTATTATATTTAAGTAACTGCGCATGACAGGTTCGTATGATTTTCTATTTTTAACTTTGTTTGTTAGATAAATGATAGTTTTACACCAATCACGAACATGTATGTGAAGAAAAGTATGTTGAAAATAACAGGAAGTAGAGAAGAGTTCTAAACTGATAACACCACACTAGGGAGATGAGCACATTTGACATTTTCTCTCAAAAAATACATTTATGTAAAGATATATATTTAACAAAATGTGCAAGTTCTAGTGTTTTTGTCTCAATTAAGAAAAAATATGTTGAAAAACTTATTTTGATACATGGTTGCTTTTTAGTGTGATTTTATGAACAGAAAGTACATTTTAATCCTAAAATGGCTAAACTGAGATGAAATTGAAGAATTGATGTATATTAATAGCAAATGAATGTGTCAGATAATGTCAGGAAATATCTGTCTAAATCAGATGCAAGCACACGACTGATGCTGTGTTTGTGAGTGAGTCTGATTGGTTGACTTATTGCTCTTATTGTTGAATGAGTATAATTGCACTGTATTATTTATTTCTGTAACTTAGGGACTGCAGATGAAAACTAGCTATCTAGCTATAATCTGGTGCATAACATCTCTGTTTTTTAACTTAATGTCTCTGTACATTGTCCTTCAAAAGACTAAACTAAACTAAAATTGTAAAATAATGAATTTAATCTTAAATAATGATCATTCTTTGAGTAGTTCAGCTCATAAGCTCTTTGAGTACAGATTTTGGTTGCTCTACACATGTCTGCTGTTGACCCTGCATGTGAGAACATAGCATGTGTTTGTGTGTTCAGCTGTGTGACCCACCTCATGCGGCAGATGAAGGAGCGGCGTGACCCCATGCACATCCTCATGGACGACTGCTGACCCTCCTTCTTCCACTGTTCCAGTCTTCAGGTCCAGGATCCGGCCTGCACACAACACAACAAAGAACAGGTCATTCACAAGTTTACACAAAAGATATTCTCTATGTGGAATTTCAGAATTTCAGAACGTGGAGGTGTTTGTATTTGCAAAAAAAAACTAACAAAAAAACAACAACATTTTTTCTGCACAAAGATACTGTATGTGGTTAAAGTTTTTATTCTGGTGAAAATGAGTCTGCAGAGTCCGGTCTACATCTAATAATGTAGCGTTTGTACACTACAATTCAGGAACTTTGTTAGTTTATGTTATGAGTATTTGGCTAACTCTCATTAGCATAGCAACATGGTTCACTTCTATAAGTTGTGAAAGTGAGAATATTGCTGGGTTTCAGATGACGTCACAGAAACTGCACGTGGTGCTGATTCGGGACAGGAAGTAAACGCAGCCGCAGCGTCCCATGGATTTTCCCATAGATGTTAGCATTAGCCTGAAATGAAGTAAAGATAAGAATAATTCAGAGTGTCAGCTGCTACAAACCAACACTGACCACATTTAGGAGAGGTAAGAGCCTCGTTAAAAGCTGCGTTTAGAAGTGCATTTCAGTATGTAATACGTTTGTGTAAACTACTTTACGTGTCTGTTGTAAAGTGTTAATTGAAGTCAGAAAGTCGTGAGTGTGAGAAGACTCAACAGGAGAGGGACACCACTTCAGATCGTCAGTTTATGTTTAGTTAGATTTCCTACAGATCTGCCTCAAAACAGCCAATGCAACATTTACTGTATGTGACCTTATCACAGTAGTATTACTGTGCCACAATTTTAAGGCTTTGAAACACTCTTCATTGTTCACTGTGCTGTGTTTTGAATGAGAGCAACAAGGTCACGTGAGCGAAACCCAGTAATATTGTTTTGCGATATATCGAGATAAAATTTTCCTGTATGTATCGTATCGCAGCACATGTATCACAGTAATTTAACATATGAATAAAGTGCAGAGTTAAAGAACATTTAAAGTTTTAATTACAACCCAGACATTAATTTAAATATAAATACATTTAAATGAGCTTCACCTTGAAATTCTTTGAATGCTTCTTCCTAATACTATCGAACCATAAACCTACTGTTTTGCAACCCAAACTCTTTAAACTTCATTCTATTTTTTTCATGTTATTGTAAAAATATTGTAACTCAATTAATATCAAGTCACAATATCTTGTTTATTACAATATATTGTGTATCACAGCCCCTTGTATCGTGATATAGTGACTAAAGCGCATTGTCCCAGCCTTAGTTTTTTATGCCCAAATATTAAAACATGGCTTACAGCTTACTTAAGTCAATTTGGACTTCAAATATTCATCCAAACCCCATAAACACTTGCAGTCCTCAGACTATGCACGGTAAACAAGTGTGAGCTCATGCTTTAGCTCCGGATGACTGCGCTGTTCTGTTCTCTGACAGGTGGAAGGTGATGGACACATTTGTCTCACGTTTGTGCAGACCATGCAGAGATAATGGACAACTCTTGCATTCTTTAAGTGACTTCCTGAGGCTCAGTGTCCTCACATGTTTTAGAAGCATTTGCACACACCACATGTGTTCTTTAGACACAGCACAACAAGGACAGGTTGTACATAACCTTGCATAGCATATATGTGTCAGATACAAAAACACTGTGTAGGCACCAGTCTTCAACTTGGCAACTCAGTAGAATACAGTTTTAATCAACTGAACATCATCATGGTATTTTTTTAATGATTTTTCTGAATAAAAGGAGTCACATGTGAAATAGAAATAGTTTTTAACAGAGGGTTTTCCACGACTTTTCCATATCCGTAAAGATTTCTAACTTTGCCTTGGCAAACTAATTCACACCAATGCTTTAATTCATTTCCCATATTTTTAACCCCTTCTCCTTCCGGCCTTTTTTCCCTCACATGTCTGACTAAAATCGGTAAAAATTAAAACTGTTCCTGACCCTTTGGAGCACAGGCAAAAGGCTGGAGTCTTTTTAAAGCTGCAACCCTGTAGTTTTTGCTTCTGATGTCCAACAGTCTCATCAGAAAAGACAACTTTCTCCAAGCAAAAGAAAAACAAAATCTAAATTCATTTCCTTTGTAAAAGCTGTAATTGAGGTAAAATGAGTTTTACCCAAAATTACGAAAAAAAATGTAGGCGGGGATAATGCAAAGTCCTATTAAAATTTTTTTGAATTTTGGGACTCTTTTTTATTTGGAGGTTTACAGTAGAAATATGAGTCTGGATCATCCCAGAAGCTGATTTTGCTCTAAATAAAAGGGATACAATGGGATTTTTATATTTAACCTTTACGGGTTCTTCATAGTATGCATTTTTAAGACACTGAACAAAATAAAATGTTTGAAGAAAAAGTGGGAGGGCCGCTGGAATGTAAAGGGAAAAATCTGAAAATGTCCTTTATACTTTCTAAAAATCATATTATTATGCTAAACTAGAAAATATTGGTGTTGTAGTACTTGAAACCACTTTTTAAGATCTCGTCCCTGACTCAAGCACATTTGGACTTGATCTTGTGCTGGTGTTGAGAGTGTTTGTCTTGAACACAGAGACCACATTTTATTAACCCCAATTCCTGCTAAACTTGCACCAAAAAGATGGTCTTGATTTGGTCTCGGTGAACAGTGGCGGTTTTTGGGGTGGGCGAGGTGGGCAGCCGCCCAGGGCGGCATTTGCCAGGGGGCGGCATTTGCCGAGAAAAAAAAATCAAAAGTCCTTCATCAGCGCCGCAGGACGCATGCAATCTAATGTTCAGTTAACAGGTCAAGCTATACCAGGAGAAACAGCACCCTCTACTGGCGGCCGGATCCCTTCACAAACAGTTCTTGGTCATGAGCTGTGTCATAACACAGCCGATCCTGCAGAGGGCGCCACGTGCACAGTCTGTTTGGTTTCACTTTTTTTCACAGCCGCAGATTCTTCAATATTAAGTGGTTAGCGTCAGACTTTGCTCCGTCTTCTTGCCAAACTTATCCGGTTAATAACACTTATATTTAAATCTTATATATGCTTTTATACATCATAAAAATTAAGTACTGCTTGTCTTAAATTTTTATCGACAAATCCGTTCCTCCTTTTAATAATTATACATATCTCTAAAGTCACCTCGACACAGTTGTAACAAAAACATAACTTTCACTATATTTTTTTATCAAACATCCTTTTTTCTCCCTCCACTACACCAGCCTTCTTATCATAAAAGATTCTTCATCACACAAACTCTCATGATCCCCTTATAAACTTCAACTATGACTCTCTCTTTATGTGCAAAGACAATACACACTTATATAGCTAAATCATTCATAATCTCAATCACACTCTTTTTTTTTTTTTTTCTTTGTAAGCAGACAATGTCATAATGATCGAATCATCAAATGGTAAACAAAAAAAAAAATCCAAATACAACTTGATTTCACACCTAGCCACTCCTCCAATAAGCATAGTGCTTAAAGCTCACAAGCACCTGCATTCCCAACCTACTCCCATCCAACTAACCATAGGCCCGGCTTGGCTCCTAGAATCGAAAGAGACGGCATTCAGGCTGACGCGAACTCTGCATGAAAGCCTCTTATAAACTTCAACTATTACGTTACTCTCTTTATGTTGCAAATGAGCAATAAACACACATGACCTCTAACAGCATCAAATCTCCAATCACCATACCTTTTTCCTGTTTTTTTGTTTTTTTTTTTTGTACGACGTATATGACAAGTCCCATAATGCATGCAGATCAATCTAACAAACTGTAAAAAAAAAATTTCCAAAATATACAACTGCAGTTCTTACCAGTACACCCCCTCCCCTAATGCAATCTCTTTAATATGCTCCCCGCACCTGCTAATCCCAAGCATTCTCCCACCAGACGACGAATCAGCCCGACGGCTGATTCATTCCTAGCCATCAGAAAATAACGGGCATTGTCCACCCTGACGAAAGCCTGGCATGAAATGCACCTTTATAAACTTCAACATGACGTTTACTCTCTTTATGTTGCAAATGAGAATACACACTTATGATGCTAAAGCTATTCATAATCTCAATCAGCCATACTCTTTTTTTTTTTTTTATTGTACCTGAGAAGCACAATGTTCTATATGTATGGCAGAGATCAATTCTAAAAGTAAAAAAAATCCAAAAATACAACTGATCTTCTACCATCTTCACCATCCTAATTACATAGTCTTAAATCTCACGTAGCACCTGCTATTCCCAGCAGTCTTCCCCATTCCAGTACTAATCCAGCCCCCAGCTCTGCGCTCCTAATCAAAAGAATCGGCATTGTCCAGTTCTGAGCGAAAGCTCTGATAAATGCCTCTTTATAAACTTTCAACTATTGACGGTACTCTCTTATCGTTCAATAAAGTACACACTATGATGACTAACCAGCTATCTCAAATCCCAATCACCATACTCTTTTTTTTTGTAGAGATGACAATGGTTCAGTAATGGATGCAAAATCAATCTAAAAAGGTAAAAAAAATCCAAATAACCACTCTTGCTTTCACACATCACCCTCAATTACATAGTGCTTAAATGCTCACATCACCGCTCATCCCAAGCATCTCCCATCCAACAACCATGCCCCGAGCCTCTTGGGGACTTAGATTCAGAAATATAACGGCAGTCCAGTTCTGAGCTAACTGCCATGAAATCCTCTATAAACTTTAACATACATCCCTCTTATGGTGCAAAGAACAGTACACATATGAGCTAAATTTCATTCATGAATCCAATCCCATACTCTTTTTTTTTTTTTTTTTTTTTTTGTTAATGTGATCGCAATTTCATAATGGATTGCAGAAACAATCTAAAAAGTAAAAAAAAAAATCAAAATCACAATTTGAGTCACACATCACCCCTAAAGCATAGTGCTAAACGCTCCACATCACCTCTATTCCCAACATTCTTTCCCATCCATACAACCCACCCACGGCTTGCTTCCTAGATCAACAATCGCATTTCCACTACGAACTTCTGGCATAAATGCCCTTATAACTTAAACTATGACTTACTTCCTTATGTCAAATAATATACACACTATGATTCAAATGCTATCAAATCTCAATCACCATACTCTTTCTTTTTTCTTTTTTGTAAGATCAGGACAATGTTCAGTAATGGATGCCAAACATCAAAAAAATAAAAAATATAAACCAACTATACAACTTCATTCTTTACCAGTTTCACCTCCTAATAGACATATGCTAAATTCACCAGCACCTCTATTCCCAACCATCTCCCATCCCACTACTAATAGCCCAGCTGCCTTGCTACCTAATCCTGAAAAATCAGCATGTCCACACGAAACGCTGCATAAATGGTCCTCTTTATAAACTTTACACCTATTGACTACTCTCTTATGTTGCAAATAGATATTACACACTTATGATCAAAGCATCATAATCTCAATCACCATACTCCTTTTTTTTTTTTTTATTTTTCTTTTTAAGAGACAATTTCATTAATGGTCGTGTCAGAATCAAATCTATAAAAGGGCGTCTAAAAAAATATATCCAAAAACAACTATCTACCCAGCATCCCTCCACATT